>CAXAMN010023328.1:394165-404793 GCA_963970005.1 Durusdinium trenchii | reverse complement strand
GCAGGGCTTTGAGGAGGGTCAGGCTCAGGAGCACCACCTGACTTGTCACCCCCCTCACCCTCAGGAGCCTCAGGAGCCTCAGGAGCCGCATTGCCCGGGGCAGCCTCATGCTCCTGTGCCTGAACAGCGGCAGGAGCTGTGGGCGAAGGCGGGTGTGAGTCAACAGTGACAACAGCAAGAAAGACAACTACCAATTGAACTTAGCCCTCGGAAGTCAGAAGCCATGACCAATGACCCATAGCTCAATCCGCACCAAATGACAGCCTGCTTTGTCTCCAAGGTAGCCATCTTTGGAGTAGCTGTCTCAGCCACAGTCTCGACTTCCCTTTTCACTGGGACTGTGCCAGCCTGACGAAGGGAGATTCCACGGGTCCACGGTCACCACGGTCCACCGCCTATTGGTTTCACCGGCACCGGCCCACCACATAATGTGTGAACATCAAGCCGTAGTAGTAGCTGCACCTGCTAGTCTAGTTACTAGACTATAGTTATAGTTGTCACAAATTCCAACCAACTTCTGTCTTTCTGTCTTTCGACTACTGAAAATCAACATGGATGTGAACCTGACTAGGTCACTAGGTAGATAGGACAGTCTCATCCCCGACACCCTGACCTGAGAGCTGCCTTGGCAACCAGCAACCGCAACAAGTACCGCCCCAACATCCCAGTTGAAAGTTGAAACAAATTTGGACCTGTAAAGGGGAAGAAAACATGGCGACTAAGTTCTGAGGTTGTTACCCTTACCACAGGGCACCGCCCTTTGTGGCCTGTGGTGTTGCTTGGTCCTTCTTGTCCTTGCCCTTGTTGTGGGTGACGTCTACGATCGCTCCACTCGATACAGCAAAATGTGTATCCGTTTTCTCTGCCACTGGATCCCCAGCCGGAAGAGCATGCAACACAACTTGCGCTGCGGCTGTCATGCCAACCTGAAGCAAAAAATGGCGATCCAATGTTTATAAACTTCTGACTCAAATGATTGGTGAGTCTGGTGTTATGCCACCTGATCACCCGATCTGCGAGTCGTAGTGTCAGCGCCAAAGATGGGTCTATTGATTCTTGAGTCGAGTCAAAAAGAACACACACACACACACATATATATATATATAGAGAGAGAGTGTTGTATTCTCCATATTTTCACAAGTAGTTTCCGAAGGAAATGAAATCGAAGGAAGACTTGTCAACTGCGAATACTGGAACTGCCAACTGCAATGTCCAGAGATTCAATTTCTCGCCTGATTCATGGCGTAACGAAAGCTTGCTGCACCCTCGTCAGCGTAGACCAAGGCATTCACCCTGGCCGTGGATCAAACGTCATTGAAACCTCAACACCGCTCTGGCTCTGACTTTTTTTGGTCCTGGTTTGGGCCTCCTACCGACCAGCACCATTTTTTGCTTTAAGAACCTTGTGCCTTTCACCAAAAGATCGAATTTAAATTAGTCACCTTGCTCTGCTTGTGCCCACCCCGCCTCATCAGGACAGACTCCGTGACACTCTTCTCCACCAGCAGAGTGCCCATTGGAAGGTAGAGCACGTCACCAGTCTTGACATGCGCGGCAACCAGCGATCCAAAGCCTTGACATGTCAGGATCTGTGTCAGGTAAGGTAAGGACGAGCCCGTTTTACATTATACATCTCGGATGCAAGCCGCTAACCGTCAAAAGTTTGAGCCTACAGTTTGAGGCGTTAAAGTCATAGTCATTGTCGACGAATATTGAACTGTTCCATAAACCGACCGAACCCAACTATGAACTGCCAGCCCAGACCGAGACCAGACCAGACCAGAAACAAAATTCTCCGGGCAAATCCGAGGCCGACATGTTCTGGAGGTAGTCCCGGGCTTCCAGCAGTGACGTTGTTTGGAAGAACTCCAGTGCTTCCTGCAACATGGACAGCGGTGTGGTGTGGACTGTGGTGGACCGGTAAAATTATAGAACTCTTACAGAACTCTTTTTGAATTTAGTCTTGAACCTGGCTTGGACTCAAAGGCAGGCAAAAACAATCACATAATCAATCACAGGATTGATACTGTATATGTTTGTTGATGTTGTTGGTGTGAACTATGTCAAACTCCAATGGCCCTAAACCAGATTATCCACAAATGAATCACCGGACTCTCACACTGGGCTGGCCTGCACATCACAGCACACCATGATTTTGCTGCCGCTTGATTGGACCCGAACTGTAGGAATGCAACAGTTCTCCACACCGGCGAACAAAGTGCCTTGCTTGGTTCCCGAAATAGTCACCTGACCAAGCTGCTGCATTGCTGATTTTGGTACGCCTGCCAAGGTCCAAGGTTGTCAGGAAACCATCCGGAGTCACCATCCAAAACTTAAATCACCTACGATTCTACAACGCAAGGCAGCAAGCAAGCAAACAAACATAAAAGACGGCTCGGATACAGGTCAGTGAGCAGAAGTTCTGATCTGAACCCCCACAATCCTTTGACTTTGACTGTGTAGCATGAGATGCTGACCATTCAGCTAGACCTTTACTGCTGGTGGACCTTGCCTTACCCGGCCACTCTATTCTATCCCGACCCCACCTGACTCAGCCACAGCCAACTCTAGCATCTCCTCATCAAGGAATCCAGCTTCAGTGCCGAGCAGCCAATTGGTTGGCAAAGCCGATGAAAGCAGATTCGTGCGAAAGGCTGACACTGAAGCTGCAGCCTCTTCATTCTGATTGCCATCATTGTCAGAGCTGTGGAGATTGCCCCTTCAGTGCGACACCCGGTCCGAGAGGGAAAAAAAACTGACTGAGATAAGGTAACACCATGGTAACACGAAGTATGAATGATCAGAACAACAAACAAAGTCGGAGAAATCAAATCACTCATACGCTTGTCTAAGTCTAAGTCTGACACCGTGACTCATATTTGCTTTACCTGTCACCTGTATCCATTACTACCGGTACAAACAGCGGATAGCCTTCGACACTGTTAGCATCTCACAGACTCACAGCTACAGCTACAACTTCAACATCCAAGACGAGGAGCACTCGTTTTGGCTTGTCATCCTTCTGCAGCTCCGCACTGAAGTTAGTAAGGAGAGCGTCCATGAATTTCTTCATAGCCGCATCTTTCGCCTTGTCGCCCCTTTTGCAAAGATTTGCCACAGTGTTCCTGCGCTGGAAGCATGAAAATGAATCAATGAGTCTACTCCGTTTAGCAATTTAGCAGGTTTGACTTTTTCTATCCATCTACCTGTGACCCATTTACAACACCGTGATGTAAAAATAACATCGTCCTACAATGAGTCTCTGGCAGTCAGCAAATAAAAAGAAACATGGTCCTCCCTTTGCGCAAAATGAATGGCCGCCGACAATCCATCTCTTTGTCATCCTCAGAGGTGATGATCAGCATTGGACGCTTTTCCTGAAATATCCTTGGGCCACGGCGACGATGTGAACAGGTTGGCGGCACCAAGGGCGAAGACAGCCCTTCAAAATGTCTTACCATGACATGACTGTGACTTTTCGTGGCGTTTGGAGAATTAAGAATTGTCCTTGAGTCCTTGAACATATCCACTTCAAAAGACTTGGCCCGGCCCGACACTGCACTGCAGCCAAAGAACTTGTATCCTCTCAAGATCTCCGGGTCTTTCTCACTGACCTGGATGTTCACACGGCCAGCCAAACCTCCATGCGAAGGGTTTGCTACCTTCTGCATGGAGTCCTCAAATCGCTGTTTTGCCTTTGCCACCGACACCTTCATTTGGTTCACATCCTTGACACTCCTTCGCAAGGCAGCAATCACGGTCTTACAATCTTTGACCACCTCAGTCAGCCGCAAAATCTCCTTGTCGATCGCTTCTTTGGAATCCAAGGCAAGGAAAAAACTTCTGCAAGTCCTTCAGCTCACAAAAAGGCACTGCTGACTTGGCATTCTCATCCAAGTATGCATCTTTACCTGAACAGAAAGGACTACAGAGCCACAAACAAGTCGAACATAGAACTTGTATATTATTGTATACTATATAACCAACTATAACCAAATTGCGATGATGATGACTCCTAGACATATCTTTGCCCCCATGTCAGCTGAGATACTCAGCAATTCCAAAAAGGACTTCTTGGTCTGTGCGATATCATCCTCGCTCATGGTCGATTGCTCTTCCTCTTTGGCATCGGACTCCGGGGCGCCGGTGTGCAACAACTTCACCAATTCGTGTCGATGTTGCACACCATAGATTAGTTTCACAATTGTCAGGTCCTCTGCGCCCTCTCCGACATTGAGTGAAACATCTCGGAGAAGACGGTCTTCTGTGATCCCGCGTTCCTTGTAGTTCTGTGCTCGCTCGACCAGGTCTTTGTTTTTTTCAAAGCAGGTATCCACTTGGACAAAGGCCTCTTTGCAAGCAGCTTGGATGAAGCGAAGGTGTTGGATAAACTTTTGCGCAGCGCGGAGACGGAGAGTGGAGACATCAACTGCTTTAGTGACTTTCCTCTGTGTCTTGTGCTTCTGCTTTTTGCCGTCTGCTGGAAGGAGAATGTTGTCATCTGGATCTCCATGGAGCATATCCACGAATGCAAGGTGGCACGATGAGTAAAACTCATCTTCTCCACACATCTGAACGAACCCCAAGACTGTTGCTCGAGCAGAAGCAATGGCCTTCTCAGAAGGCTTTTCCACCACCTCTGTCCTGCGACTCAGTCACTGAGCGATGGGGATAGCGTGGTTCATTCTACTGGTACCAACGTCATAACCTCAATGGCACACATTTTGAAGTGAAGTGAGTCATCTAGTCATCATCCCGCTGCCACTTAACTTAACCCCCCCATATTAAAAAAAGAGTTTGGCATCTGTGTTTGTAACCATCCCAGCGGCGGCTGTCCTGCTCGCGCTGCGAACCTCAGCCCGCACTTGTTCTGCATTACGGTAAATGCCGGTGCGCACGTAGATGTGCTGGCGTTCCTCCATCTGGCCCGATTTACGGTTGAGCACCTTGATCATCTCCTGCCGCAGGCATAAAGGCAGCGCATGGCACGACACAGCCATGACGACTGACTGACCGCGCACAAATCACAAAAGCTTCCAAACCAACTTGACACTTGACAGGAAACTACAACACAATGCACAACAAAAGAGCGATGGAACTGCTGGAACAGTTTTAATTGTGTCGCTGAGTACAAAAGAAGTGCACACCTCCGACATTGGCAACTATGCTGTCCTTGTTGGTGGTCTTGTCATTCAGCTCCCTGGTCCAACTAAGTCGCGCCTGGGCTTCGTCCAAACGGTCTTCCTGAGGCCGATCATTGCTAGTGAAAAAAAGCCACATAGGTGCCGATGTCCATAGCCTGCCAACCACTACCAAGCACTTGTCGCTTCTCAGCCTGTGTAGTCTCAGACACGCAAAGGGCTTTGGCATTGAAGGATGGTTTCTTGACACCACGTCCGGAGACACCAAGCGTGGTCTCTTTGAACTTCTGGAAGACTTTTCGGTACTCATCCGGGTTCTCCACACTCAGTTTTCTCAGGAAGTTCCGTGTAGACCCACTGTTGTCACCACCGTTCCCCTCTCCGTTGGGAACCACCTCTGGTGTATCTTCAGGATCATGACTCGCGCCAGTTGAACCTTCGCACGACTTCAAGATGTTTCTCAGGTCAAGCGAACACTTTTGGCAATGGTTTGCGTACCGCGTGGGCTTCTTCCCCACGAACTCCTCGTTCTTGAAGTCGTTCAAGCAAGCGACACACTTGAAGACAATTGCCATTGCAAGCAAATCTGCAGGCGAAGGAGCCGTTCCCAAAGCTAAGATAGCATGTTGGCCAGAGCCATCTGCACCAGGGGTTTCCACAAGGGCTGATGACAACTCACCTTCCACTGCTTTCGTATCAGCCTTGGCGTCAGCCTCAGCCTCACATCCCACTGCCAATGCCTTCAAGTTAGCCTGGTTCTTGAGTCTTTTTGCCTGTTCCACCGGGTCCATGACCACCAAGGTGAGGCCAGTCAAGTGCCAACTCACTCACACGGACGGTCCACGGACGGGACGCACGCAGGGCGCGAAGGAGAACTTGGAAGAACTTGATCTGAAAGATGAAAAGGTGTGAAATATGTCTTCTGGCAAAAAACATGGCAAGAATCACTCAGACTCAGTTATGAGTTATGAGAACTGTTGGCGGGCGGTAACACTAATGTTCGGTGCTGAACTCTGGAAGGAAAGAGGACACAAATACAGTCTGGACTCCACGGGCGTATTGTATTCGGCCACAACGAGGTGGATCAGCTGTTTTAGGCTTCGGTCCTTAGTGATCTTTGTTTGGCGAATTGGCACGCTGGCGGTGCACGTCGCTTTGAAACTTTGAGTCTTGAGTCTTGATTCAAGACGTGCCGCGCAGCGCTGACTGTTGCTGCCGAATGCCGAATGCCAGTCTGCCAGTCAAACCAACTCCTGAAGTCCTGAAGGGAGTACAGTACAATAAAAGAAAACTTGTGCCAGCACTGGCATTGGCACAAATTGGCGGCAACAAATCACAAATCCGAATCCTCTAATCCTCTAAGCTTCTAAGGGCTCGCAAGGCCACTTGGCCTTTGCTTAAGCATTGCCAGTGTAAAAGCCAAAAACGCCGTCATTGTGGCTTGGTTAAAACTGTTGCCAGCTAAACGACGCCACGCATTTGCTGAGACAACTTTGGTGTCGAACAGCGGCAAGTCAAGGCTGCAAGCGCTCAGTGAATCCTGGTAGATGGGGATACACTGCATCTCAAGCATCTCCTGAGCCAAGCATCAGCGTCAATTGATGTGAACAAAAGACAGAGGCGAGGCGAGGGTCTGGTGCTTATATATTTACCGTATATCATATCCGACAATATTGGCTGTTACAAAATAAAAGAACTGCATTTGTCAAAAACAAAAAACTATGATTGAATGATGCAAACAATGTGCCCACGGTGAGAAAGGTCTCCCACGCACAATGGCCCACAAATGTGAAGTACTCGCCAAAAGAGTCGGTGCAATTCTCCCATAGTGCCGCTGCACAAGCGGGTTTTGATCCAAATTGATGGCAACCTCTGAGTTTGAAAGCCAGTTTTGCACATCGTCCATCTTCAGAGCACTTTGCAAATTCACCCTCGCCGAGGCAGGCAAGAGTTCCTCCCATTCGCATTTCTTCGACTTTCGGGCCTGGAGGGTTTACTTGGTAGCTGAGCTGGGACCTAAACCAACTACAGTGTACTACAGTACTATGGTACTACTATGTTTGTCCCCAGTTTATTTTAACTATCGGGCAAGTCTGCGCACTGTGATGGTTTCATGCCAAGACACATTGGCCGCCATGTGTTCCTTGATTTCCTCAAGCTCTGCATCGCCAGCTTTGCAAAAGCAGCCTGCATCCAGCCCGCATGAGATGAAGAGCCTGAACAAACTGGAGATCGGATGTGCCAAATGCCAGTCCTTCCGTACGACTGCCGTGTAGCTCCGACGTCTGTGACATGGGACACCGTAGTCCGTTGGGTCAGTGATGCAATGATGAACCTGGTGGTCGACAAAGAGGATCCGAAAAATGTTTGGCTGAAAGGATTTTGTACATTCGTGTACGAACAACACTGGCTTGGTATAGCGGGTAATGCAGCATAGGACAACGAAGGAGATCACGCTATCTCCAAAGAACCCAAGCCGGTTGCCCATCGAGCTCCTGGAAGTTTAAATCTAGAAAAGCATCAGGCTACCCGTGTTTTGGGAGACCATACTTTGACAAAGCAATTGCCAACTGATCAAAAGTCAAACGCTATTATTGGCTATAATATAACACACGTAGATAAATACATACAAAAAGTAACCATAGACTTAGAGTCACACAGAACGTTGAGATTGAGATTGAGACTTAGAGTCCACAGAAGCCATGTTCACCCAAGACTATCCCATCCCCCCCGTCCCCTCCAGTCGGTACATGTTGACCCTGCAATCAATACAAGAAGGTCCGCTCGTTGCATCTCTACGAGGTCCACCTGATGGGAATGTGGCCAAAAGATCTTATCAATAGTCAACAGAAATTAGTAGTGTGTAAATGTCAATGTGTTGCAGAATATTCTGGTTAATTGTATGGCTCTTTTGAAGATTGAATTGACACTTGGCTGCCTACCTACATATTGTAGCTTCTTGAAAAAATGAAAATGGTGGAGTTGGACTGACTGCCTTAACTCCGGTCTCAGTGTTAACCTTGGTCTTCAAGAGATTGTTCTGCTCGACATGGTCAACCATCTTCTTGACAAGCTCCTCCGACAATCGGGTCAACTCGGAACTGTGTGGTGTCCCGTTGCCTTTCTGGTTCTCCTCATTGCCAGCATCATCGTCCAGCTCCACTTGCTCACTCTCACCCTCCTCTTGGGACTGGCCTCCACTCCCTGTCGATCTGGTTCATTTGCAACCTGGGTCTTAGTCTTGGCCTTCGGATTCTTAGTCTTAGCCCTGGAGGACTGAGACTGAGACTGAGGTCGTATTCCCTTCTGAAACTTGTCAAACTTTTGACACCACTCTAGCTTGTACTCTTCCAAAATGGCATTCAAGCTGCGGCCGCCATCCTTGAGAAAATCTCGGATGTCCTTCATGATGCGCTCGGGTGGTTCCTGACATAAAAGTGGGGCTCATAGTTTGCTCATTGATTGTTCTGATTGAATTAGAAGGATTTTGAGGTGAGTTGGAATCCAGAAATCCAGTTCTAGGGAGAGGAACGGAACAACGTCAACTAACCAACCAATTGGACCTCTGCTGACTTGACTATATTTACTCCATAGCTCCAACCAACCAAGGAGTCAAACTAACGAGTCCTGTGGCCTGTCACCCAAACCATGACCAGGTGACGGTGACACCAAAAAATAGCATGAGAGCCATGAGCCGAGCCAAGGATCAACGTGACTTTTGAGGACCTTTATGCAGTCCGAGTTGTAGTCGGCCGCCATGTAAAACCTGGCCTTCTGAATGTTGGTTTCCGGCTTCGCATCCGGATCCAAGATCATCGTAGCGGCATCCATGGTATCTTTCTCCACCAGGGCCTGATGCAAAAGGGTTGCTGAGATCTCAGCGCCTCCCAAGCCGCTGTATAAGCTAGCCAGGGTCAAACTGCCCAGGTTCTTGGCAAGGTTCTCCACGAACGGCTTGCCAAAGTGCTGCTGAATCCGGTCCAAATGCCTCTTCGGAAACCCAAACATGTCTGCCCGTGAGCGGACAGTCGTGGCGAGGATTGGTCCTTGCAGTATGTTCACCTGATCATTTGCTGGCCGCAAATGAGATTCATCATCATCCACTTCTTCGAAATAGAGCGAGGCCATGCCTGGCACTGCCACACGTGTATGTGGTGAGTCAGTTTTACAGTCAGCTGCAGCTTAACTAAACAAAGCTGAGGATGGCTGCTTGACAGACAGGCCAGGCTGGTAACTGTGTACATGGATTGCTTGTATGGTGTAATAGTGTAATCCACCAGTCTATCTGAGTCATGAGTCATGAGACCTAACTGAACAACAGCACAACACGCCTTCGGAAGATTTTGATGGAGATGTAGACGATGACGATGACGACGCCTTGCTCGGGCTATCCTTGGTATTGTCCTTGTTGTCCTTCTTGTCCTTCTTGTCCTTGCTCCAATCCTTGGGTGGTTTGCCCGGGTCTATGCCAAGGACTTCTGTGACACGAAGCTGCCCATCCGGTGGGGGCATCTCAAATGCCTTTGACTCATCACCACTGCCACCACATTTGCGTCCCCTACGCTTGGCTGATGCTGCGGGTCTCTTCTTTGGATGTGCTGCTTCTTCAGTAGCGGCAGGTTCTTCTTCGTCTTGAGCTGCTGCTGCTGCTGCTGTAGCGGCAGCGGCAGGTTCTTCTGTGGTTGCTGGAGCACCCTTGCGTTTGCGCTGGCGCTTGCACTTCGCTGCTGCTGGTTTTTTCATGCTGGTCTCAATCTCCATCTCCTCACCCTCAGCCTCATGTGAATTCACTGGTGGTGATGATTCTAAAACACCAGCTTCATCATCATTTGCATCTTCTTGTGGTGGCACTGGTGGTAACTCTGGTGACGGTTCTTCGGTATCATGACCATTCTCACTCCCATGCGGCCTAGGCTTGGTCTTAGCCGCCTTAGCCTTAGCCTGGACCATTCTTGCAGCTGGACGCTTTCTGGGGCGGGGCATCGCTCTGCCGCCACCACCCGTGAGTCTTAGAGTCAGACCCTGGAGCTGAGCCAAGATAGTCTGGGAACAAGCGCCCGGCAAGCTAATATAACATTAACGATAACGATACGACCGATCGTTGTGGAACCTCAAATCACAAGTGTCTCCTCTCCATTGTACCATTCCATATGGTACTATGGTACAATGGACAGTACGTTCATAAGTTATTGTTCAATACTTGGACCTGGCCCTACCCCAACTTCCTTTCAACCCAGCAAATCGCAAGCGGCCCACCAGGCCGCCAACTTGAGCACGAGCTTTTGAACTTGAAAGCGGTAAGCTGCTGGTAAGCTTCAAGATACGCTGCTCTGCCGTCAGACGCAAAAACGCAACGTGCTAAGCCAAGCACTAAGCACACATAGTAGAGTAAATTGTGATTAGATTAGTGATGTAAAGTGACAGTAGTCAAACGTAGTAACCAGTAATCTCGCACCAACTCCACCAACTTTCCACCAACTCCACCAA
>CAXAMN010023328.1:372242-388966 GCA_963970005.1 Durusdinium trenchii | reverse complement strand
GTAGTAGTAGTAGTAGTAGTAGTAGTAGTAGTAGTAGTAGTAGTAGTAGTAGTAGTAGTAGTAGTAGTCGTGGTAGTAGTGGCAGTAGTAGTGGTAGTAGTAGTAGTAGTGGTAGTAGTGGTAGTAGTAGTAGTAGGAGTAGTAGGAGTAGTAGTAGCAGTAGTAGTAGTAGTAACCTGTAGTAGTAACCTGTACTGTAGCATCCACCCCACTCTCGACTTTTGCCATTGTAATCTACGTAGGTGCGAGCCTTTCCCCAATCGCACATGGTATATATAGTTACAGTATTGTCTCAGTCTCGAGTCTCAAGTAAAAGAACAACCCCGAAACCAAAGCCAAAGCATTGGGCCTCCTGGGCCGGTGCCCTTCAAGTCCTCAAAGAAGAACTGTTTAAAAACTGAGTTTATTTACCTTGAGAGTGAGTCCCACTAGCCCGCTCCATATCCCGTCGTCTCGACTTGTCTCGGCTGACTGGCTGACAATCTCCAAACCCCCAGCTGTTCGAACGAAAGGACCGGCCTGTCTTGATTCCATAGTGTCCTGTTCATCATCTTCCATGACAAGGCATGGACCATTGGCAGTCTCGTTGTCAAGGCCTCTGGTTATGTGTCTGGTAGAACTTTGCATTCCTGTGAGCTAGGGTATCAGCGATCTGACAATCGACAATGCGTGTTTGAAGTGCTAAATACTAATACTAAATACTAAATACTAAGGCATGCCGATTATTGGACTTGCACCTTGGCCAAAACAAATCATTGACTTACTTCATCGTCAGTCATCACCATAAGCATACCGATAATAATTTTTGTGGCACCAAGTCATACAAACGAGTACAAACGGAACAAAAATTGGTCAATTGACTCAAATGACCTTATTGGATTGGCCCGTTCCTGTTTGGCTCTGGAAGGTCACTACTGCCAAAAGCCGCATGGAGCAACGCAACATAGTACGCTTCGAGCTGACCGTGCTGAATCTTAATGTCATTTGCCATGTAGCGTGCATTGATCAAAGCAATGCCATACCAAAATCTCAGAGGAGGAAAATATAGCCGCAGCTGCGCTTCACCACCATCATTTGCGCAATAGTACCGGCGCTTGACATTGCGTTCACCACGTTTCTCTTTCCATCCATCCTTTTTCAGCTTCAGATATACTTCAAACAATGTAGGGCGCACGGCCTTGGTAATGCTTGTGTACTTGAAAGGCGCAGTAGGACGGATGGTGAACACCGGCTGCGGTGATTGAAGAAGGAGACCATGTGACAACAGTGTTGACAAAACTTGAGCCTGGCCCTCTCCACACTCATCGTCTCCTGTCCTCCATGTAACGAGACCAGTTTTGACCAAATTGGCAAGCGCCAACTCTTCACTCCGATTCAAGCCATCAGTGTGAAAAACCTTGCAAGAACCAATCAGAGCATTGCTGTCTAGAATCTCTGAAAGCAGTTGCTGCTCTCCCTTTGACAAACTCTGCCAGCAAGTTGGTTTGTGAAAGATCTTGTGCATTCCCGGCAACACAGTCCATTGGACCATGTGATCAACAATACCAGCAGCAGAGTCAGATGTCTCACAAGCAAACAACCTTGCCAAAGCTATATCGTTCTTGCTGGACTCGTACACGACAACTGACGAAGAATTGGCTTCATGCTGCTCAGAAACCCGGTAAAGCCTGATGCTGAAATCCAAATTTGTGACGTTATCGCTTCCTGAAAGAGGACGTTTCTTGAGGTGTAGCCGCTGGTCTGTGACTCTAAAGAACATATTTGATGTTGAATTGGCAGCTTCATCGAACACTTGCTGAAGAGCAGTGGTTTCAGCCAACTGAAAGCCTTGCCCCACTGGCACTGGAGTCTGGAATTTGGAGGAGGAGCACGTCGAGGTCACCAGCCCACAAGAATCCACTCTCTCTGACTGAGAAACTTCTCCATCCTCTTCATCCATTTGAATGTACGGTAAGGCAGGTTGATGAACTTGTGCTGATGGCGAGGCTGATGATGCAGGCTGAATCGCTAGGCGCTTTGGAGCAGAGGGAGGCAAATGGCACTCATGCTGAGAAGTCACCAAAGCAGAAGCCAGTGTTTGCATCTTTGTTCTTCTCAGCAGGCTTTCTGGTAAGGAATAAAATGCACCTGGATTCATGACATCTCTGAAGTGGGATTGCATCATGGTTTCGACTGGGTCCAGCTTGCATGCTTCAACCACGCCAGAAGCAGTCCTTGCTGCGTCGCAGGTTCTGTCCTTTCGAGCTGCAGCCCCACGTTGCTGCCGTCTGGTAACTTCTCCTGCTTTTCTTTGAAGCCCTCTGCGGTATAGCAAACGCTTCATTTCTTTTGCCGTCAGGTCTCGTGAGGGTACCTGAGCAATTTAAGCAATAGGTGAGATGATGGATGATGATGCATCATTTACTTAGAGTTGAGTGGCGCATCATTTACTTAGAGTATCGCTGGTCCAAACCAGTAAGCAAATGCAAACATTCTTGTGGTGGGTAAACCGGGTAAACTACCGGCCGGCCAAAGATTATGTCAGCCAAGACTCACAACGAGAGCCGCCTACAAGTGTGGCAATCGCACTGCTAAGGCCAGACAGAGTTTGTAGGTCTTCATGTTCTTCTGCAGCCGCAGCCAAAGCCTGGTAACGGCCACGGTAACACAACATATATCAGTCAGAGTCATTCCCAAATTTGTAGTCAGTCAGGCGTTTTCTATTTCTGTCTAGCCTTTCCGCCACGTTTTCCCTTTTGTCACTTTCTTTCAGACCCATCCAACGCCAGACCTGGGGGGGAGGACAGCAATCGCTCAAAAGCTGAGTGTCGTAGCTCAGTGCTTAAATAAGACTCTGTAGCGGATGGCGAAGATTCCAGGACGTGCTTCACATTGCGGTGCTGGCCCTGGTGGGTTTTTTTAGGATTAGGATCTCTTGGGATCCTGATCCGCGCCGGATCCCATAAGAAAATGTTGGTGTTTGGTCCTGGTCTTCTAGCCTCTATAGCTATAACACATCAACCAACTACGTCTTTCCAATTCCAATTAAACATCATAGAGCTCAATCCGAATCCAAACCAAAACCAAACACAATGTGAATAGCGCCGCGCACCAGGAAAATTATTTGGTTAGCAGCATGCCGTGCCTCAGTTTCGCGCTCCACAACTTTGACAAGCTTCAATCCTCCGACCCACATTTGCAAAAGCGGGAGTGCACTGAGAGGGGTTCCGCCAACAAAGTCTTCAACCTGTCCTCGAAGAGGTTCAAAGACACCACCATCGCTGCCTGGAACTTCTTCAAAATAATCCTGAGACGTACAGTAAATACATGAACTAAGCTCGGGCCTCATCCCATTCCATCCCTCATCCCGCCGCCAATTTAAAAAAGAACTAAAAGACTCCTACACACGTATGAAAGGCAAGATGCAGGCTGTAAAAATCGTCGGGACATCTCATGGTGAGAGCTATGCTGTCCGGACGAGTCGTACAACTGAAGACATGCTTTCGCACACTGCCGGGCACTGTCCTCATCACTTGAAGCCAGACCACACAAGCGCCAAGGAAGGACGTTCCAAAACGCTGTTTTGGTTCGCACTTGCGTTAGAATCATGTCCTCAGACCAAAAACTCAGCGCGCAAATGGAGGAGGATGTGTGACTGACATTTGAAACACCAGCAAATCTACTGTAATTTTGGTGTTGAAACTTGAAACCTCTTCACTTTCAAGGGTTTCAAACAAAACAGTCAAAGTCAAAGTCAAAAGCTTACGCAATTCCACCACCCAAGAAACTACCGCATAGTAGTAGTCGTTCAGGAGCACCGGCGCTTGATCGGCCGGCAATTCATCAGACAAAACGATGATCTCACTTTTGGCGAACACCGTCAAAGTTTCTACAAAAGCACCAAAGACTCCACAAGCTAGTTCTGGAGCTCGTCTGCCTCTGAACTTGCACGTGATGGTCTCTGGAGAAAGCCACTGGTTTCCACTTTGTGGAGCAACTCCCTCATGCGCAGCTTCCCGCTTGATAGTCGCTTCACGCTTCCGACGTCGTTTTGCAAATGTCCTTCTCTCAGGATCTTCCACATCATCGTAAAAAGTCGAAAGTCGAGTCTTGCTGTGGCATGGGCAGGACTCACACCAACAGGATAAGTCATCCAAGCAGCCTGCTATAAGTGAAATGAAACGGCAGTAGTTCCAAAACATGTTGGACCCAATTGCTATAGATACTTCTTTGGACAGGGTTGTAGCTGTGGATTGCCGAGAAGAAACTCCATCTCTGACAGCATCTGGAAAACTTGCTGAATCGCCACCGCTGACTGATGGATTCGGATTATCCACTTGACTAGCATATTTTTGTTCATCCCAGCCTTAGGTGTTACAATTTGGATCAATGGAGAAAGCCGAAAACAACTGTGACTGGAAAGACCTACCTACAGAACACAACAAAATCATTGAACTCATTTACTCATTGCTGTCCATATATGCCCATGTCTCAGACAAGAAACATGTCCGAAGGGCACCCCGGCGTGCTAGCACACCTCGTGTGCACTCGACCACTGAGCCCCATCGCCAGTCAATGAACTTGCCATGATCCCAGGTAGATAGGATATCCTTGAACTGGTGTCCGGGCATTCCTGGTTGGCAAAGTCGGTCCTTACTATGTTTGCTACAGTCCCCAGGCCCCGGCCCCTTGACAATCCTGCTTGGTGTTGTTATCATTTAAGATTTGACTAGACTCTATGCTGTCCCTGGTTTCAGCGTTTCACCTGGCAAAGATGTTCACTTGACAGTTTCAACCAAACATGTGACAAACAAGCCAAGCGTCAGTCAGCCTGTCCCTGTTTGTTTTGTCGTGCAGAAGCTTCACCAAAGGTTGTAGCATGTCCTGAACGTCTGAGTCTGAGTCAGTCTGAGTCTGATTGAATATAATTCCGGTCCGCCCCTCGGCTACAAACACAGTTCGACCGAGTATCGTTGAATGCTGAATAGTAGTGCAGTTTGGACATGAACTCTTGGGATATGTTGTCCAGAATGTGCTTCATGCCGGGTATCAGCATGGCTGTTTCCAGGGTGAAGGTAGAAGTCACAACTGGCCTTGCGGGGGCAGCCACAACCTCCGTAGCCACAGGGACAATACGCGTTTCATCCTCACCGGGACCATCATCCAAGGCATCCATGTGCAAAAAACCACACGGCCCTGGCTGAGCCTCCCCTACTTGGAGAAGATCTCCAGAGCTCCGGATATTTGCTTCAAGGATGCTCTGCACGTTCCTGAAAGCAAAGCAAGCTTAGCTTCGGTTGTTCGACTCTTTTCAACTCAGTATAGGTAAGTGGTAGGTGCACTGGCATTAGCATACAAGTCATTAAAACCTCATTCGGTGGCACGACTCGACCGGGATTCGGACAACACCTGCCAACCTTTGGTGGGACCTGTGGTAAAGTCACTGACCACTGACCGCTGACCAACAGTCAGTTCAACAAAACCAAAAAACACAAAAAGTCTCACGATGGTCCGGTTGAGGCTCACCCCAGGAACCTTGGTGAGGTGAGCTTCTGTGCCATAGTCTGAACATATGGATACCACGGAACGACTATAAACTTCCATGTGTTGTTCACCGCAATCCAAGCAGATGGCGTGCAGCAAACTTTCAAATTTGGCCGCCGAGTCTGTCCCTCCACTCCCCAAAATTGACAAAGGAAGGGGTGTTGTGTCGCAATGAGATGCCAAACTCCATGCAGAAAGTTTGGTGGTATTTGCATCAACGATTTGTGAAACTGATTTTCTGCCTACTCGATCTTCAAGACCAACCAAGAAGTCCAATCCCCCCTGGGGACTGCTGTCACAGGACAAATACACGAATATGCCTCCTTCTTGTTGCAAGTGTGCAAATTGCCGCTGCCGTTGTTTCATGTGAAGAATGTCCATCTTGAGTCTGCCAACGCTCAAAGCTGATTTGGAAGGTACTGGCAGAGTCTTGTCACGGATCTGTTTGACAACTTTCCTCGACGGGAAGGGGCAAAGCAAGTTGCGGCAAGGTCATAGGTCACAGGAAGTTTAGTATTTGGTGTGTTAGATATTAGACAGTTGAGTAAGAATATGGTTGATAAAGGATAAAGGTGGCAGGAACTAGGAGCAGGGCAGGAACAGCAACGGCATCAACCTGAAGACAGCTATATATAAAAAGATTAATACGAGATTACAAGGCACCGGGAGCTGAGCAAAGTGAGTTGAGTATGAAGAGGATGTAAGTAAGTGAAACATAGTCTGAAATTTACTTGACTTGCAGTCGTCGTGTACAGCTGACCGATGACATGCTGCAGGGGAGCCACGCCGCCACGCTGCTACCGAATCCCCAAGGTCTTGTTAATAATAGACCTACCTACCTACTCTCCTTGGGCTGCTCTTAGCGTTCAAAGGGCGATGGGACGGGACGCGTGTTACATCAAATACATTAGAGCCACGTCACGCTTCCACGCTGCCACTCCTCATCCTCATCATCCTCATCCTCCTCCTCATCGGGATTGCGAAAACGCGACAAAGTCCAGTTGGGATTTGGTGGAGCTTGCGGATGGAAATGTTGGTTGAACAGCTCTTATCCGAGCAGTCAGTCACCGTCGTCATCATCGTAAAACTAGTAATTGTAGTAGTAGTAGTAGTCGTCGTCGTAGCAGGGTTGTGGTAGTGGTAGCAGTAGCCACAACAATAGTCAGTTGATAAAGGCAGCAGGAACCAGGAACGGGAACAGCCATACGACACGACATCACATCACAAGGCACCGGGAGCCGGGAGCAACGTGAGTATGAAGAGGCAAAACCACAACAACAACTGTACCATGTCGTCGCTTTGCGTGTTGAGGGTGTAGGTTCTTTGAGGAATTATAACTACAACACTGTATAGCTGACCACTGGCCCCTGACTCATGACCGCCGACCACCCACCGCTCCCAACCTAGAGCAAAATGAGAAATTTCCTAACCGCACTAACTATCACCAGACCCGCGGTGAGCCATACTCACCTACCCGGTTTTGTTTGTGTGAAAGTAGTTTGTGTGCCTTTTCACTGTCGAGGGACTCTGCCTCCTCGCTTCCCAGCACAAATGCCATGGCCCTGACAAGTACTTGCGGTAGCGAATCAGCCGAGCTCAAAAGCCGGCTGAGCAGGAGTGCCTCCAACAGCCGCGCCAAGGTAAAGGTACATTTGGGTCCACGCTTGCGCGCCCGCACGAGCGCACTCTCAGGCTCCATGACCACAGTGTTGTTGTATTCACAACAGGAGGTTCATTTAAAAAACACACTTGAAAATTGAAAACTTCATTTTATTAAACATATTTTACTTTACTTAGCATTCCATAGGCCAGAGGACTTGAAATATGCCAGACATCACATGTCCCTCTCAGTGTGTTTCTGGCCGTTTCACTCTCTATAGTATTCTCTTGGCCGCCTCTGTGTCCGTAAGATGTGATGTGATGTATGCACATGAATGGCTGCGCAGATTAAGCTGCAACTGGAAGCTCACAATCAGGTCAGGGCAGGACAGGAGCTGCTATCTCAGTTGCTTTACCCGACTCCACCGGACCCGAGATTTTCCAGCAAGTGTTTTCAATTGCTCTGAAAAGGTTTTTAGCAAACCTAAAGTTCCCCAAAAAAATGCAAACACTTCTCAGTGGTTCCATTTTCAGTTTTCAACCAAAATCTTGAATTAGAAAACTTAACACCTTTGAAGGACTATTAGGATGGGAATGACCGGCAAAGAAGCCCCTCTGTTTAGAGTCCAAACAAAAGGATATATGGGTACGAAATGACCTCAACAATGACCTGTGCCACCTACACTGCCAGTACCCCTACCAAATCCCAACACCATTGATTCTAGTACATGGATACTGCTCCAAAAAACATCAGATGCAGGTGTTGGTCTGTGCGTCCTTTACAAGGTGCTTTTCGGAGTCTTAGACGGCACAATGTTATACAGTTATACAGACATCATCTAGAGAATCCTCGCAATTCTAGGCTTGGACTTTGGAACCCGAAATACCCTCCCCAGGGATCCAGTCGTACCTTCTCAGAAGGTAATTGGACCCTCCACACCTACATAACAGTGTCGAACACATCACCATCTAAGAAGGTCTTTGGATCCCTTAAACACCCTATAGGTGACGAACTCCACACGGTGCTCGTTCCGCCTCGCTTCTCCCGTGGGCCTCGCTGGGCTTCACCTCCTCGTGCTCCTCCAAGCTGCTGAGCAAGCGTCGGGCCACCTGGGCGTCGGACCGAGAGACCGAGAGAGACGAGGTCCGGAGCGAGAAACGAAGGACTTGGTCGAACGGCAGGGACTTGGTATTTGATTGGGGCAAACAAAACCAAGAAACACATACAAAATACATGCGTTTTTAATAAAGAACTAGGTTTTGACCTGCAGCAATCATATTATTCGATATGTTAGTAATGATTATATAATGTGTTTGCAGCATTTGATTGTATTGAATCATGATGCTTGGTTTGGTTTGGATGGCTCCAGAAATTTTGTCGTTGGCTTCTTGGCGGCGTATCTTATCGGATTCCAGCACTTGGTGTGCTTTCCAACCGTGATGCTTTTTCAGCACACTCATACCAAACAGCGCTAAATCTAGGTACACTTTTTCTGAAGCACTGATCAAATGCTCGATTACTTAGCTTGAGTTGCAACCATTTAGCCTCACAGAAACTGGATCTTCACCTGAAGACTAAGAAGACGGGTGGTTTGTGGGTTTGCAGCCTGCGGAAAAAACACAGGACTTGGTTACTTCAGTTAATAACGCACACCACCGGCGCTCCGCCCCCAGCCGCACGGGCCTCCCATCGAACGCCCTCCCGAGCGCCTCGCGGGCCTCCTGCTGGATGGCTTCGGACTCCTCCGGCGACAGCTGGTCGTCCCAGCCGGGAGGGTAGACCGGGGGGTAGACCAGTTCCTGGCGGGAGGTCGTGCGCGGCGAGGTAGGTGCACCAAGGTGTGTTCGGGATCGGCACCAAAAAAAAGGCGGCCAGGCGGGAAGAAGTACCAATGAGAATGAAAGTTGCAAAAACCAGCCAAAAGTTGCGGGAAATGGAAAACAGTAGGGTGGAATTAGTACTTAACCTATCTCATCAAATGCGTCTCACAAGTTTCAATTAACATGTTCAATGTGTTTATTATAGCAACGGCACTTAAGGGCAAAATACCAGAAGCGTTTTTCAGATGAAATCGACCCGGAATGCCGTGGAGCGAAAAACAAAAAAAAATGGTCACTTCGGTTGGGAAGTGGTTCGTTCAGCAAGTGGATCCCGGATGCCAATGTTTTTGGATGTTTGTTTGGTGAGCAAAAGCAAAAGGCCACTTGAAGAAACGGAACAACAGCAGTGCGCCAACTACACGGTCCACCACCCTAAGCTTCGAAGGTTGTTTTGAAGCAAAAACAACCGCTGGCCGCTGGCAGGAAACACTTTTAGGTCCACCGCCGCTAATTAAGTAAAATTGTGGGCAACTATCAATGCTCGTGAATCTGTCTTTAATTATCTTGTTGGGATCAAAACCACAGGAAAGGAAGTTTGCATCAGGTGAAATACATCGATGAACATGCTGTTCAATCGATGACGATGTTGTAAAACCGAAGACTATCTGATGAAATCGATGACAGTGTTCTCCAAACAAAAGTCAACAACAATGCACAAAACACCGAGGCCTGTTGCGGGCGGTGGGCCAACTACATTCAAGCTTATTCAATCAACCATGCAAGTGTAGTGTAGTTGTTGGAGTGCATGGATTCAAGTCAGCATTTGCAGACTTGCAGAGAACATGGAATAAGAAACACATGTTTTACCATAGATCATCGTTTCATAAAGAGCCTAAACCCCCCTGATTTAACAGTGGCAAATAAGATCATCCTCCATCTTTGTGTTTCCCAAAGTTCAATATTGTGCAAACCGAGGTCTAGATTTTGGCAGCGCCAAGTCCAGGCAAAGTCAAAGCGGGTGCGCGCGTGTGTTTTTCTTGTGCCGCCGTTTGCTTTTGCCATCCTTGGTTTGGAGGGTGGCCGGTTCAAACCGCTTTAGCATTTAAAAGGGGCCTTTTAGGGAACCCCCGCCGTACCGCCTCTGTTTATGCATCAGGCCTTTCTTTCAGTGCTAACCGAAACCATGCGCGAAGGTGAAAAGCTTGGCATCACCAGGCGAACGCAGCGGCCAGTTGCCAGGCGCCTGCGTTGAGTCCTTGCCCGGGCAGCGGCCAGTTCCTCTTCGTCTTCGACTTGCCACCGTGCTGTAAAGGCAATCGGTCCTTGTCGGCCGCGCTTGGCGCGGTTATTTTTTGTGTTGCCTTCTCTTTTCGCCCCAGGAGGGCATACACAGTTCAGATTCGCCCTGGAAAAGCAATATCTAATCTATCGCAAAACCTCGTTCGCCATCAGTTTCGTCAGACCGACCTGGCCAAAGGAGCGCCAAGGGCCCCAGGAGTCATCATAACCGACACACTGCAGCTCAGGGACAGCTCATTGCACACAAACCGTAACACAGCAAAGGTGCGCCTGCCCACATGCTCACGTGCGCCCAGACCCGGCCCACTTGACCCGCTTCGATGTGGCCATCACACCATGGTGGTGATGCAAACCCTCACTCCGATAAACATTGTGTTGCTCTGCGCTGCAAAATCCTGATCTTCCCACAACATCGAATTGCAGCTGCTTCCGGAAAGCAGCGAGGCAATCGCACCCACACGGTGCAGAAGAACGACCACGCAGCGCGCGGCGCGCGTACCAAACGACAGGCCTCGTCGTTGCCCTGATCGGCCTGGAGAAGCGAATAGACTGAGTACCCGAAGAATCCGGGCCCTCAAATATACGACCACATCGAGGGATTCATGTTTTACACAGTCACGAAAACCGTTCAGGTGTTTGACCTATTTTGGTCAGTACCTGTGCCCTGCCAAGGATTGTGACTGGGTAGGCACAAAATGGAAGTAGTCCTCGAAGGCTGACGAATTTGGGAGGGGGGCATCCCAGAATTTGCTAGGTATGGCAAGATGTTGTATTCATCAAGTGGTGGCAAGGCCAATCTGTAAACCTTTGGCGATCCAGAACCGAAAACACCGAAAACACCGAAAGCGAATCCGCCCTGCATGGCAGGGGTCCGGACCCGAAACCAAACCCCACGTATGTATTTGAGGGCTCGGATTCTCAGCGCACGATGTTGGAAGTGGGCTCTGACAACCCCTGGCAATGTCCGATGTCAACTCCGTGGTCTCTTTCTGCTTTGCTGAACTGTCCAAAACTAGTGGGTTGGACCGAAATCATGTTCTTTTAATTGTCTTGTTCTCATCCAGCTAGGAGGTTTTCGGATTTACTCACCCCAACCAAAACAACGAAATATGCCTGAATTCAGGTGGGGAGAGTCTTCATCCAGTCGGCAGCGGTTTGCTTTGGCCATGCCTCGTCATGCACATCCAGGACATTCCAAGCCTGTGAGGGGAGACCAGCACAAATGAGTGGGTAATAGAATCCAAAGACCAAAATAACAACTGGGAGTGTTTTGGTCAATTTTTCTTCCCAGCATGAGCTACAACAAGAACTCGGAGCTGATCCTGAATAGACGTGCATGTCTGATGATTGACTAAGCAAACATGTGGACAAAAAGGGAGACCTAATGGATCAGCCCACTTCCACGCTGCATGTTTCAGGCGTTTTTCTGTGAAACACGTTATACTTTCATCTCTTGAATTGGTCTTCAGGGAAAATCTGCAGGAAACGCATAGTTTTGGGGTTGAACACCGTGACAACCATGGTTTCCTGCAGAAACCATCCCTCCAACCAATCCATGGATTTCAGTGTCGAGGCGATCATCTTTAAATATATACTGTATAGTATGATCATCTTTGACCACCCACGCGTAGCTTTGCAAAGCTTTGCTGAGACTTGTGACCCTGACTTCTGCTCTGATTCCCTTCCCTTCCTCACGGGAAAAAGACGATTGGGGTTTAAATTTGATATCATATGCTATGATGAACCAACAAACAAACCTGCTTCATCAGTGATGATCACCTGCTTGGGAAGAATAGAGGGATCGGTTGACCCTCTGTGCTTCATCCTTTTATGTCTACTTCTTCACCAGCTGGGTGTACGCAGTCTATCCGCCTCTCGTGACCGCTTTGGGGACCGTGGATCCACAAGACCCAAACCACCTCACTGCAAACCAACATGGAACCTGACAACCATTGGTTTGTAGAGGAAAACAGTCTTTGAGGGTGCCATTTTCAAGGTCCATGTTAATCTTCCCGGGTGTGTATGGAATTGTATCTGCACTATGGGCTGTGCCACTACCGGACACCAGAATCTCGCGTGGCGTTTTTGTTGGAAGTATGAAGTAATTCGAATAGTTGCCTACATGGTTGGGTCATACATGGGTCAACAAAGTATTCCGTACATGGGTGGTCTGGGATAGGTCACCAGTAAACTAAGAACCATAGAACTCCAAAGCACTCTGCCTCATATCGTGCGAATGGCCAAACTGGAACTCAATTGGTGTTTGACATGTTTTGACCTCACGAAAATGACATGAATAATACATGAAATTACTATACATCTCCACCTGTCGCCCTGGAGCTTTTGAGGTCACTTGGGCACCTCCTTCTCGACGTAGCCCTTCTTCTCCACGTCTAGGAGACACCAAACATCCTCTGCGTTCGTGGGTGTTAAGCCCTCGGCTGCCGAGGCTGGGTACAAAAATGAATCCTGAAGTAGAACTGGTGGGCCACCCACTCCCATGTGGGTGTGTATCACTAGGGCTCCAAGTGCCTTCTAAGAAGGTGTTTGAGGTGGGTTTGGAAGGTCCAAATCCCTTCTGAGGAGGTACTTGGAGCCCTAGGGTATTCAAATAGAAAGACCTCCCTGCGGATTAAAACGACCCCCTGGGTTCGGTAAACCGATTCTTCCACCAACCAGCACGCAGTTATAGCAGCCACGGAAGGGGAGAAAGGGTGTCAACTCTGTGGTGAAGTTAAGAAGTTTTGCTGTTTCATCTTATTTTTGAGGAATTACATTGAATATATCTTGCAGCAACATGGGCTTGTAGAGCTATAGTCCTTTGCCTGCCTTTGCCTGCCTGCTTCTTGATTCTGATGCGGGATTTGCTCGCTTGTTTTTTGCCCTTGCAATCTCTTGAGTCTGGGAACCCCAAAACACACCAGCTCGGCATGAACCTGCTGTGGGCAAATTGGACTAACAGTTATTGTTGTCTCAAGGTAAAACACCCGTGCAGCACAGAGGGCTCCTTGCTACTGAAAAGGCAATAACATTGTGACGCTGGAAATGGTAGCAAACCAATCTTTCAGTTCCATCTTCCATTGCTGGCGTCATAGAGATGGAGTCAGGGCAAGAAACACACGCAAATAACTAGAAGTTGATAGAAATTGTTACTCCCTGTGTGGTCCAAACTCCCTGTGTGGCCCAAATTCTTAGATTCACAGGGTACTTCTGGACCCTGGAGTCCAAAAATTGGAGGTGTGATGAGGTGTGTGTGTTTCACCCACCAAGGGGACAGTGTTGGGATTGGTGTTCAAACATCGAAAACATACCCTACAAGTCAATAACCTCATTTTACTGAAAAAAGTAAAAAAAAGACTATTCAAGAAGGTCAAGGACCAGGTTTTACTGGGTCAGACTGGACTTGTACTTCGTCCCACCGAGCAGTTGACCATCCCTACTCAAAGCAATGGAGTTTTTCTCACCCGATCCAGGTCGTGAAGCCCGTGTGGTCCGAGGGTCGAGGGCCTCAAAGACATGTCCCGTTGGCTCTGCTTTTTTGCAGTCTTTTTGGAGCATCTGTCTTCAGGAAGCCGACCAAAAACGCTACCCCAACTGGTGCTGAAGACTTGTTTTCGACCATTTGCAACACATCTCCATACATCTTCACCAAACCTCCCACCTCAGACCAAGCCTCCCACCAAGCCTCCAAGCCTCCATCTCCCATCCCCAGACCGTCTCTCCCCCATTTTCTCTCCAAAAAATGATCCGAGTCGAACCAAAATCGACCTCTCCACCCAC
The DNA here is from genome assembly GCA_963970005.1 of Durusdinium trenchii. NCBI lineage: Eukaryota > Dinophyceae > Suessiales > Symbiodiniaceae > Durusdinium > Durusdinium trenchii. The sequence goes on along the minus strand of CAXAMN010023328.1, from coordinate 374,944 downwards.
CTTTCGCTGTCCAGGAGCTAATTCCTCACAAACCTCTTTGAAGGCATCTCCACGGAGCAGCCCACTGGGCCGGCGCGAGCCGTCCGGGGGGCAACCCCTGCGGTGCAAAGCACCAAGAGCAGCTAGGGCCCTTTCTTTGGGCCGACCAAGGGCGTGAACCTCTGAAACAACCTTCCAAACCACTTACTTACAAGAGTCAACACATGGTGTAAAACAAAACACCGTCCACCAATCCAAGCCATGTCAGTGCAAAACAAAACAGGTGACTGGCTTGTTCGCACCATACAAGTTTATCGCCCCAGCTCCATCCCGTGAGCCGTTCTTGAACACCCCACAGGGTCGCGTTCTTCGATGCCTTCCAGTTCTCTCGAACTTCTCGAAGGCATCTGGCACACCTCGTTCGAATGGAGACTGCCCCGAATAGAGGAAGGAAGGAAGGAAGGAAGGCCAGACTGGCAGGATTAGGGGGCCAGTCCATTCTCCAACCCAAACCTTCCGACGGAACCAACAGAACACCTCCACGCCCACGCAGTTCCGGCGTTCAACTCCAGGATGCTACTGGACCCGAACCAACTGCTACATGGTGCGGTCCAAAACCCGAAGTTGTGAGGGTCGAGCTTTTGGGTAGTAAACTGGCACAAGACCGAACCGTCAGCATCCTGCACCGTCACCCAAAACGCCTGGAATGACCGGACCGTCACCGAAAAAGCATGTCACATCATCTGCTTGCTGGTTCAAATCTACCGTAGACGACACCAAGCTCGCCAACTGTCCTGAAATCCATGCTTCATCTGAAGTCACCCGGGATGCGCAATAGCTTATTAGTTCTTTTGTGGTTAATGTGTTTTGTTGCTGACTATTTTGCTGCTTGGGTATTGGCCAGCCATCCGGCCATCCACACAGGGGTTTGCGCGCACTTATACTTGTTTCTGAAACATGTTGATATGCTGACATCTGATTGTCAAGCTCCAAGTAGTACACAAATTTTGCCAATACTATAGCGCTGGCACAGGTTGTGCACTGGATGACTGCTGGCTAGTACTAGCCATCCACAGATTGTGCACTGGCCTATGGGCTCTATAAAATGGAGTCGAGTCCTACTTGCTGGTTCCTTGCATTGGACCATCGCTTGACCTATGATAGACATCCAAAACTTGGACCTAAAAGGGCCCCAAATCAGGAGATGATATTTAAGCACATAATCATCAAAGGGACCAAGGCTTGGATTTGCTTAAACATATTCCTGAGAAAGGGCTTCATCCGAAAGGGAAAACAAAAGACCACCCTAAGCCTAAGCAAATCCTGGAGGACGAGGGGCTCCATCTAAAGGGTATGTCCTACTACGTCTGTTCCACTCCTATGTTTGTTCCAACATTGGGAAGTCTGCGTTCAACGGAGGTCCAGGTTCGTTCGTGGTCCCCACGCGAACAGTGCGTTCGCCGAAAGACGTCGGAGCTTCTCTGTGACCACCGTTTCATTGGCCAGTGATTTTCATGGATACCCGCCATGTGGTACCGCATGGGGAAGTGTAGAAGTAGAAGCAAACCAATGCGTCCAAATGGTCAACAGAAAGTGGAGTCAGAAAAAAGGGCAGTGGAAAAACACAGGAGCAAGAAGCTAGCTTCCAGGCCTTTCTATACTAGGAGCAAGGACGCTACTGCTGGGAGCTACTTTCAGACACACACACACACAATGCCTCGCGAGTTCCGAAAGTGGATGGAAGTGGATGACATGGTCCCTAGATGTCCAGCGGATGTTCAACTGGAAAATGATCCCTGAAGGAATCATCCTTGCTAGCAGTAATTAGACCCTAAGGGTCCAGGGGATTTTCCACTTCCATGTGATGTGTTCGTCGGAATGTGATTAAGAGCTTCTGAGAGTATCTCCTACTACCCCCCCCCAGCTCCAGCTCCATCGAACGAGGTCAGCGCTCGTTTGTTGTTCACCCATTTTCACTTCAATCCTTGGGCAGCCCGGGCTGAGCTGCCACCTCTCACGGATTTGCTGCGCAAAGCCTTGCACCTGGATGTCGCGGAAGTTGTGAAGGCCCGGCCCAAACCGGTTGGACGAAGGCAGGGCCCAACGCAACGCCAACCGAGGTAAACCGCAGGTAGGGGAGCCGAACCAGGGGGGAACCATCTCATGAGAGGGACTAGCCGAACCCGGGGGACGGCTTGTAATGAGGGGACTACCGATGACTGGAAGGTCCCAGTGCCGCGGCAACGGGAACCTTCTCCCCACCAGTGTAGGTTGGGACTCGACCAAAAACCTTCACTCAGCGAATTGACTGTCGAAGCCGTGGAAAAAGACAGATTCCCCCTATGCCTAAGGGATTCATTTCATTCGGAACACAAGAAGCAAAGCAAGCTTCAACGCAGTTTCCTTGCGGACCCAATCACTATCACCAATTAATTGGACCGTCCGCTCACGCACGTCCACGTTCGGGGTGGTTCCGCGCGGCCGGACCGGGGTCACCAGGAGGCACCGTCCGGTCCGATTCCGGCCTGCTTGGGTACGGCGATGGAGCGCGCCTGTGCAAGAAATGTCCAGCGGCGGACGGACTTGAGTCTTGAGGACGTCTGTGTGGATTGCTTTTAAGCAAGCCGCAAGCCATAGACTTAAGACAAACATATTCCATGGTGAACATATATAAGAATAGATAGATAGATAGATAGATAGATAGATAGATAGATAGATAGATA
>CAXAMN010023328.1:354858-372232 GCA_963970005.1 Durusdinium trenchii | reverse complement strand
ATAGATAGATAGATAGATAGATAGATAGATAGATAGATAGATAGATAGGTATATATAATATTAAGTAATATGTTTAGTCTTGCTTTGTTTGGCTGCAAATTATTTGAACGACACTCTACTCGACATGGTCTCACAACTTCTGTTTCGTGGAGCAACTTAATATAAGATCTTGTAACAATAGAATAGATGGTGGAACTGCTGTGGTTCCCTGATGCCCTACTCACATTATCTCAACCTACACTCACCCAAAACCATGGAAACTATTGAACATCACGCATCCTTGAATATCTCCAATGTCTACTTTACAAATCTATTCATTGATATCCATCAACGCCCCAAATCATGACAGCCCCTGACCAAACTGCAGAATAGACACGCACTCCCTCGCGTACGGTCAACAAACAAAAACGCACGAAGCGACAGACCGACACGAGGAAGTGTTCACCTTACGGAACTCCTGGGTGCAAATGGAGAGGAAATGATCCCAGTCGAAGGTGCTATCGCCTGAAAGAAGAGACGACGAAGTGGCGAGTCGGTTCGGTGTTGGGGTGTGATCTCCGTGGTGGGGGGAGTTGTCTTGTTCTTTTGCTTCAAGCATGGAGGTTGAGATCCAAAGTGTCAGACCAGCTGACTGGCTTTGTTGATATGATGTTCTTTCTTATTCTCCTGCCCAAACAGGATATAGTGAACCCAAATACTGTATTCCAAAGAAGCTTGCAGTGTGAATCCCGCTGTTTTGTTGTCTTGATGTCCCGTGCGTCTGTTGCCTTCAGCGTGAGCTGCTTGGAGAGGGTGTCCTCAAATCCTTTGTAAAAGATATTAAAACTCACAAGTGTCGGATGAAAACATGATGTTTTATTGGTGGGGTTTCCAGGTTTGACATTATCAAACATGTCCGCGTTTGATCATTGTATTGTGTTTGGTGGAAATGAGGCCATGGTTGTCTCAGGATAGATGAAGAAACAACATGTTCCAAACGTCTCTCCGGGGGGGGGGGGGGGGGAAATGATGGGAAATTTTTCGGGGGGATAGTTTGATCAGTTGATCTTAACCGTGGGCATACCAGAATGTTACCTGCATTGCTGCATTGTTTCAATATGTGTCATTCTTTTATTGTAAATATGAGTCGTAACCAGGTTAAGCAGCAAAAAACAATTATTCCACTTTGGGCGCTGCAAAAGCGCAGTGCTGCAAGAGCACAATGCATTGCTGCAAGAGCAATACTTCCAGAAGGTTGCAAGGAAAAGCAATGCGCGTCATTCTCTTGCAAACACAAAAACCATAGCTAAACCAAAACAATTGTTTTTTACTAGTCCCCCGAGTTTTGCCTTCTTGCATTCCAGTTGAGCTTTGCAAAAGTCTCCTGTTACTACTAAAGACTAGTAGTTGCCTGGAAGGACGGCAGACTGTCAGCGTGAATTGGACTGGACAGGACCTAGTCACCTTGCTAGATTTGGAACCAACATGTTTTTGTTAGGCTTTTGTTCGATGCTTGACAACTGCTCTTGCAGAAATGAACTTGTTTTGCTCTTACAGCAGTGCTTCAGCAGTGCTCTTCAGAAATGATTGTTTTTCTGTCTCGGCTTGGAAGGCGGGGTATCTGGGAGATAGATCTGGGGTGTCTGGGAGATCATTTTTGTCCTAGACCTGTTAGTTGGATGTGGAGTCTGTGGGACGGGAAGTCGCTTAAAATAGGCCTTGCTGTATTTCTCTGTATAATTTTCCAGCACTGAAGCTAGCCAACACAGAGGCCCAAACTTATTATTAGTGATAGATAGATCGATAGATAGATAGGAAAGAAAAAAAATAGAAAAACTAGAAAAACATAAACAAAGAAAAAAAAAACAAAAATAAATAAATCAAAAAACACAAAGAAAAAAACACAAACAAAAAACAACATAAACAATAATGAACCGTCAGCATCCACCATTGTGGGTTTTGCAGGTCGCCATGTGCCATTAGACACGTTCATAGTGAAAACCTCATTTACAAACATGTAGTGCTTGCTCTAGTCATGAATATGAGTATATATGAATCTATATAAAAACGGGTGCGTTTTTAATTTAAGACTTTTCATTTTTTTTGGGAACTTGTTCGAAAACATTGGGTTAGAGCGGGTTTCAAGGTGAACCTTGTAAAGCGCAGGTGCCAGTACAGAAGCTGCATACATTATGTATTGTGTTATGGGCGTACAAATGATTATACATAAACTTACTTCTTTTTTCGCCATAGTAGTTATGACGTAATCCTTGGCCGCCAAGTCGAACTTTGGAAAGCGGAGGTGCGAGTAGCGAAGGTGCAGGCAAGAGAAAGTGTGGCGCTGGGGGCTTGTCTACCGCAGCAGTCCGTAGGCGCCGAGGCGGTGGTAGCTGGAGTGGTTAGCCTTGAGATTCAATTCAAATTCTAAGAACAACACGGGGGGCGCATACAAGGCAGAGAGCGAAGGGCTGGGTATTCGACGGCTTTGGCCACCACTTCCTTCTGCGCGTCTTTCGCCTCAGCAGGAAGACGGCAAGCAGCAGGCACCAACAGGATCAGCCAGAAGAGACAAAGGCTGGCGCGATGCTTCAAAGAGATACGAAAGAAGCAGGCCCGTTGGAATGACGTGCGTGGGTGTACACGGATAAATTGAGCTTTGCGCTGCAGATGGGCGATCGGAACTTGCTGGCGGCACCTCAACCAAGAAAACAGTCTTGAAAACATCATGGATCTAGGCTCGCGAGCAGGCTAGAGGACTACAGGTTCCATCTAAGAACGGAGCATTGCACTCGTCCTTGCGCGCATCTTTGGCCTCAGCACGAAGACAAGAAGCAGGCAGCAGAAGGATCATCCACAAAAGACTAAAGGAGGCGCGATGTTGGGCAGAAGCATGCTGCGGACATAACGTGCATAGAAACGTAAGGACAAGTTGAGCCACGCGCTGCAGATGTGTGACCGGGACTTGCTGGCGTCGCCTCAACCAAAGGAACAGCATGATGAAGCTAAGCTCCAGGCTACAGGACTACAGGTTCCATGTAAGAACGGAACATTGTGCTCGTCGTTCTGTGCGTCTTTGGCCTCAGCACAAAGACAAGTAGCAGCGTGATGCATCTATAGAGCTTCCATCCAAGAACGGAACATTGCGCTCGTCCTGCTCCGTTTCTTTGGCCTCAGCGCGAAGACAAGCATCAGGCCGCAAGCATCAGTGGGGAAATGAAATGACTGCAGACAGTGGGGTTTACACTGTAGACTGTAGACGTCTAACTGGAACCTGTGGCTGATCCGTGGGCAACGCCCATTTGAGATCGCAACCGTGCGCTCTTCTCCGCACACGTCTGTGTCCTCAGCGCGAAGACAAGTGCGAAGAAGGCAAGAACTTCGCACACTGCCTGCATAAGGGCGTGAGACTCGGCCACATTCACGCGGAAGAGTGTGAAGAAATCAGAAAAAGTGAAATGACGCAAGGCGGAGATGGTGACACCTTGCTTCGACATTGCAGGGTAGAAGTGGCCAAGCGAGACAGACCGCAGCAAGGGCAGGAGAGCTGTGTCGTGTGGTCTGACTGGCGCAACGACAGGTGCAACAGTGGCGACCGCACGGGAGGGTATGTCGATGGAGTACCTGGCTGCTTAGGTGGTCGACCTTTCTTTTTGGTCTGTGGCAACGAACATGCGTTGGATTGGCCTTCGTGCTCCATGCAACTATATGCGTGCTCACACGGTCCCCAGAGCGATGCAATGTGGCACCCCCAGCAAAGCCAAAGTCCATGCTGGTTTGCGTCCGCTGGGGATAGATGACTGGTAGTGTGGGATTGCCACAAGATCTTTGCGAACGGCCCCGACACAACGCACCGCCAGTCATCAAAAAGCTTTGCGGTGGCTTGCCAAGAATGGAACTTGCGCACGCTAGCGTCATAAACTTCAAGACTTTCAAGAGCAGCCTCGACACTAGCTATCGATGTGGCAGCAATGATGGAAGCAAAATGCCGAACTGCAGCATCGGGTAGTTTGACCGGGGACCGGGGCTTGAACAATGTTTCTTCCCTGCTGAGTGGGCATGGTCTACCTTCAGCAAATTAAAGTTGAGGGTCCAGCTGGGCGCCCTTCAAGGTCACTCTGGCTAGTCATTTTTGTATGTTGAAATTTATAATAGTGAATCATTTTAAGCATAAAATTCACAAATAAGCTTTAACAAATCATTAGGAAATACTCAAATAAGCAGAAAAATGACTCCAAAATGATTAGACATGATTTTGAACAAAATTCACCGAGTAAAAGTATGAGTGAACCGAACCAAAAGTGTTTTCACGAGTAAGTCCACGAGTGAAGCCACGAGTGAAGTTGCAGTGAACTTGCAGACGAAATGAAAGTTCAACATAGCCTCTTACGATAAGCTGACAAGTCTAGCAACAAGTCAACTTACAAAGTACAATGAAATAAGTACTAAGGACAAACGGTTCCTTTACGATAATCGCTCCTGGCCTCGTTGAAACTTTTTGAACTAACCTAGTAAGTTTTGGCTGAAGAGCTCTGTGCTGGCCCGGGTTGTGACAAAGTACGGTTTTTGCAAAACATTGAAAAGTATTTTTTTGAAAGTAGTCAAGCTTTAACTGTGCTGGCAGGGATTGTAAAACTATTGAATAGTAGCTAGTATAAGTAAGTAAGTAAGTAAATTCACTGCAGTTCATTGATTGATTGGCAAACTCTGCAATCAGATTGAATTCCCAAAAGGCAAACCCACTTTCTCATTCTCACAAGGGCCTTGCCTTGGGTCACGCTCCCATTCAAACACAAAGACCCACGACCCACCACACACTGTTCATTAATCAAATCAAATATATGCATTACTCTTGCTTGCGAAGCACGCCCAACAACACAACACCAGCTCCATCACAAGCATTCATTACTGTTATTGAACCAATGCTGTAATCATTAGTTTGAAATCAGTTTAAATCTTATTTGTGCACTTTTTTGACAAAACAGTGCGCAAAGCTGATGTGCCCCCAAATTTAATTGCACACAAGTGATACAGAAGTGCACTGAATTGCATGCAAGTGAAGTGCATAAAGCTGACATTTGCAAAATCACACAAGTCACACCAAAGTGCATCCATGTGACAAAAAAGTGCACAAAAGTGCACAAAAGTGAAAAGTGCCAAAAGTGCAACTCCAGCTCCAGAAAATAAAAGTCCAACAGTATTCAACAGTATTCATTCAATATTCATTCAGTATTCCAGTACAAAATACTCCAGCTCCAGTATCCATTCATTCAGAGAAAGAGCAACAATACGCAAATGCAAATCCTCCAATTGCCACACTGACAAGCAAGCATGTATAGGTACTGTTACGCACTGATCTCTAATAGCTGGCAGTAACATCAGGCACAGTCACAGACTTCAGCAGCAGCAACTGAGGCACTGTGCCCTTCAGCAAAAGCAATTAAGAATGTAAATTGTGATAGTCGGTCTGCTTGCATTTAGTTTTGCGCCTACCGTATCAAGTGACTCATGAATCAATGATTGTCAGCCAGTGAAGGTTCCACCACCCAAAGGTTTAGTTGGTTATAAAACTCACAACTTGACACATGTTCTTCTAAACACAAATTGAAGTATCAATAGTAGTAATACTCTCAACGGCTAACAAACACTCATAACAAAATGAGGATGACAATGAAATGCTTCCTTTCAAACACAGTAATTTAAAGCATTACTTGTCAGCCTTTTAATGATTAGTTCAGAAACAAAAGTGACAAATACACTTTTTGCATTTTCACATCATGTTCAATCATGTTTATATCATTTTTGCACTTTTAAAGCAAAAAAGTGTAAAACTAAGATTTTATAAGCTTCAAGTAAGAATAAAGATGATTCAAAAGTGATTCAATGTGATGTTAGTTTCCTTGTAAACAAGGGTGACCTGGAGAAGGGTGCCCATCTGGACCTCAACTTTGGTTTAGGGATACCTTCGGACGTTGGGGCAAGCGTCCAAATATTGCCGCTACCATCGACAAATCGAGAGTGGAGCCCCCATTGCAGCAATTCTCTGCAGGCACAGGAACGGCCGTCCCTCCGCATCACAACCTCACCGGCCAGGATGCGCTGATCCAGAAACATTCCAACAGCGGGCCAGTCTTGGAAAGATTCACCTCTTTCTTGCATGGAAGCGAGGAGTTCAGAGTTGCAGACAATTCGGAGGGCTTGTAGCGGGACATCGAGAAGAAGGCTGGCTTCAAGGTTTGACTGTGCCACGATTCTTGGGGCGCTGATCCACAATCAATCCCCGGCATGATCCTGTCGGGCGCAGAGCGCCACCCAGAATCCAAAGCGACTCTCCGTCCAAAAAGGTGGTGTGAAAGTACTGCCTTTGCAGTTGCTTCAAGAGCTCATGATGGCCTTCGGAGGACAGCTGTGCGAAAATGCTGCTCCAAATGACGTGAAACAATCTGAGCGGCCACTGCTTTGTAATCCGACAGACTTAGCAAAAGCCACGGAACATGAGACGAGCGGGCGGCAGGCGGCAAATACTTCAGAAGAAGCCCTTGAAATCCACCAGGCCCTTGGGAAGTAGCACCAGTGACATCCGCCCAGTCCAACAAGCGAGTGGCATTTGGAGCAACAGCAGCACGAGCAGCTTCAATCCCTTTGTGCATATCCCCATGCCACTGTAGCACGTTATCTGGCTGCAAGTTGTGACCCAAAGTCTGAGCAGTTCGGAAAAGGGTGCGCACAAGATGCGCGTAGGCCTGCTCATTTTCCTTGTCTGCCAATGCAATACCAGCAGCAGGAAGGAACCGCGGAAGGACCAGATGTTCAAGTCCTTGCGCACTGACCAGTTTTTGACGTTCACCCCAGCAATCAGCAACACATATGAGTCAAACATCAGGCGATAAGGTCCGTCTGTGGACAATTTCAAATTCCACGGCTTAGGGAGCAAACGCAAGGTGCGATCAAGCAAAGAAGGCGAAATCTGTGGCAAGCACACATGGTCCTGCGACAACTTCATGTCAACTACACGGAGGCTGACATCATCAGGACGTAGCGCCGCCGAATCTGGTAGGAGCGGCCTGGGGTTGCCAGACATCAAAGAAGAGTTGCAAGTCATGGCAAAATATCGCTGCTAGTGTACTTGCCTGTGCAAGGCGGCGTGGCTCGTGCTTTGCTCTTCAACTTCGCACGAAGCCGTGCGGCAAAGCCGGCAGTTTTGCCGGATTTGGGCCTAGAACCGAAAACATATTGATAAAAAAACACATCTAAATTAAATGGCCTTCCCCCAGGGACTAATGGCTTGGCCGCCAGGTCATGGGAACCTCGCCAGGCTGCACCTCACGGGCGCCTGGTGATTGCGCCAGGCTGCTGCGAACACGAAGGCGTGTTCGCCAACAACCCGGATGTATGTTTTGACTCTCTTGTGCCACATGCTTTGCCTGCGGGTGACAAAGGGCCTGCGCTCTTTCAACCCAATTGTATACATCAAAAAGAAGGAAAAACGCCGTGCGGGCCTATCTCGCCCACCGCGTTTGTGTTCCAAGCATGACGTTTTTTTATGCCTACCTTCCGTTCTACTGTGACCCTCACCGCAAGGAAGGCCAGTGCGCGGTGAAGGCCGAGGTCGTGGACAGCGCCAGCGGCTCCCCAACCGTCCGCCCCAGTTGCCGTGACGTGCTCCGCTCAACGACGTGATGCGAAACTGCAAACCGTAACAAAGCAACCGCGCCACTCTGCATGACCTCTGCATGACCATGTTGCATCAAACGACCGACACCAGGATCTTCGCTTTAGTTTACCTTTTTCGTCTCCGTCTCTCTCTCTCTCTCAAAACATATTTACATTCACTATATATACCTTAAACCTCCGGTGGTTGCTTTTCTCAGCCTCTTAGCAAAGAGGCTCAAATGTTAGCCTCTCCATTCAAGAGTTGCCGCTTAGAACAAAAACTGCCTCTCTGTTTTTCTGGTAGAAGGGAATCTTGTCATTTGTAATGTTTTTGGTGGTCTTGCGCTGCTGCTGCCGACAGCTATCAACATGATAAAAGATTATCGGTCAAGCCCAAGCAAAAAGAGTTTCGTCACGCTTGCTAGCATCTGCGTCCAAACCCAAACCAGCCGTTTGAGTTTCATCATCAGGCCCGGCGTAACTCTCCGAGGTGTTTGGCGCTTGGAGGTCTTTCAAGGCAGAGTTCATAGGAGTAGGCAGTTGCTGGATTTGCAATCTGAGCGCCTGCAGCCGGCAGAAAACAAAGCAAAAATGTTTAGCCAGTAAATATTCAGACCAAAACACTGACTAGAGGTCAGTATCAATACCTATTGAAACGAACAGCCCCACCTGCGGTTGTTGCAGCTCTGACATCAGGGTTGCATAGTCACCAACAAGTTTGTCCACATCTTTCTCTTCTTTCACTAACGTCAATTCAGCCATCAGGGTCGAACTCGAAAAGACACTTGACGGAAGCTGATACGCCATTTCCCATTTCGATTAGAGACAAGCCTGAAAGGGGCAACCTGTCGACTTAATTAAAGACTATGCCAAAAATTCATGACCTGGGAATTCCGCCTCTTACCCGGGAAGTTCCGCCTCTCGTTGCTTCATGTGTTTGCATATGTTTCATGTTTTTCGTGTGCTTTCATGTTTTTTTTCGTTTGTTTCGTGCTTTTTTCATATGTTTCATGTTTTATTTTTCCTCATGTGGCTCTCCTGTGCTTTAATGTTTTGAATGTGGCTTTCATATGTTTCATGTTTTTTCATATGTTTCAGGTTTTTCATGTGGCTTTCATGTGTTTCATGTTTTCATGTGTGTTGATCAAATTGCGCGATATCATGTTCATATTTGCAATTTTCCATTTGGATTGGCCTGCAAAAAGACCCCCACAAGTCCGGTTCGATCTGCCCGAAATGCAGGTTTTGAAGGCGGAAAGCCGGACTTGTGGGGGTCATTTTTCGCAGGCCAATCCAAGTGGACAATTAGCTAATTAGCAGTTCATATATATATAGTTTCATGTTGTGTGCGCTCACTTTTCCACAGTGAATTATCATGCCTTCATGCGTTTCATGTTTTATCATGCTTGAACCTTTTGAATCCACATATTATGTTTTGGTTCATGGTTCGGGGGTTGTGGTGTTTTTCCTATATGTTAAGTGTGTAAGTTTCATTGTTATCACGGTTATCATATGTTCTATCGACATAACTGGTGAGAAATCTATGTAAAACAAGAATCGCCTCTTGCAAAAAAAAGTTGCCTCTCAGTTCCTAGAGGCGCCTTCTAGGATGGAGGCGCAAAAAGTGCAGCCCTAGGAAGATTCAGGTATACAGTATGTGATTATATATCAGTCACAAATAACATTAGGCCATGGCGGCCATGACAGCTCGAGATGATCCAATCTCTTCCCGCCTCCGTTCTCGGCTTTCAGCCGACTGAAGATCTTGGCCTCCAAGAAACAACGTTGGGTGGTCATCCATTAAAGACAACAGCAATCCATACCCAAAGCCTCCATGTAAGGCATCTTTGGCATATCTTTGGCTCTTTGGCATATATTTGCATATGTAGATAATGTTATATTGTTTTTTTGAAGATATGTGGTGAAGATATGTGTGTGTATGTGTGTGTAGTTGTTTCTATAATGAAGGTGACATTGTGGCGGACACACATCCACTATCCGGTTGGTCGTGGTACCCTCCTTAGCCATCTGATCATCCGTAGTGGTGCTCCCTCAACAGTACTTTTGAACTCCAATGGATGCTTCAAGAGGACTTACGTGTTGTGAAGGAACAAGGAATGACAATGACAAGGACTTGACTAATCCGAAAACCTACAGTTTATCCTGGTCGCAGTTGGTGTGTTTCTGCCATTCTGAGGGGTTTGAGGATGGGCCATTGAGCAGCAACAATAGGTACAAGTGATCATGCAGCTGATGACTTGTTCGATGTGTTTGGGGATTCATCACCATCGATATGTATCATGTGTCCCTGACATTCACATACATTCACAAAAATCAAGCAACATTAGGTCCACAACTCCATCCAACTGGCGATGTTATCCTAACCAATGCTTTGTTATATAGTTAGACCATTCCAATTTGATTCAATTCTTTGATTCCACCAACCCAGTCCTGTTGGAACATCCCATCACCAACTCCCCCCAGCTTGGAGTATACTCTACCAGGGCACCAAAAGGTCACCAAAACACCCCGCTCTCAAACAGCGGCTTGGCTCCTCTTGGCTCTGTTTCTTCACAGGGCGCTCGGCAGATGCGCCACACCCGGTCGTGCCTTCAGCGCCTCAGGTGCCTCGGGATCAATGCCCTCGCGCACCGCTGCCAAAGCCTGGATGGAGCAGTGACCATATATAAGGCACCGCAAGGAAGAAATGCAAGACATATGGTCCATATATATATATGTAGAGTGAATACATGTTAAATCCTTGATTAAAGCATGGTGTTGAATCACCCAAAGAACAACAAATTAATTAACAGAGTTTTCACCAGACCCAAAAGCAGAAGGACCAAAACCACAATGTTTCGTCCGAAAGGAATGTCGCCCCCGTGCCTGCTTGAGCGTGAGCGGCGGCTTGTTGTTCGGGCAGGTGGTCTTGGATGCCTCGTTAGTTTGCCAGATCCCAACACAGAGCTCGAGGCCTTGTCCTTCAATATTCGAGACCTGAAGCAACTGTGTTATTCATGGAAGTCAGCATGAAGTCAGGAACAAAAACAACAATATAGATGCTACGTACATGATGTTATGTGTTATATATAACCCCCAAACAAATGAACTGCCATCTCAAATCCAATTGGGGTCCAACTATGCCCAAAGCCCAATGTCTCGCACGGCTGAATGTTTCATACAAAAGACTTTCGTGTGCGTATCAATCATTGAAACCTGTGCGTTCGCGTGTGTTCCATTCTGCTCCCACTCTACGCTCGCTTTCTTCCATCACACGTGTTCAGATCCTACGCAAAGGCGCAAGAAAGGGCCAAGCGGGCTGCCTCGGCTGGTGCTTTCTTGGAGGGAAGGATATGATGGATATAGAATCCATGCAGGTGCACGTCAAGCAGTGCCGGGTGCGGCGTCCGTCCCGGGCCCGTAGGAGGCTTTTGTCCGCTTTGGAGGCTTTTGGCCATGCGAGGATGCTAACATCATCTAACATCCAAATTCGCCAAAAGCACCACCATTCGCCTGCGTCGTTCAGCAGTTGTAGCACGCATTCCGTGGCTCAAGTAATGAGCTTCTTCAGGGCCGTCGAACGTGGTGGAATTGGATGTGGGAGATGTGGGCGATGTCCGTGATGTGTAGCAGAAGGATGCTGAAAAACGAAGGCCCAAGGGACTTGTTTTCCTTCAGGTGAAGAACGCGGAGTTCGCCCTTGAGTTCCACGCTTGGCACTGTTCAACGAAGGCGGGTGACCACGGTGAAGAGTGGCGTTCGGTCCCGGCTACCGCTGGGCTCGATCGGTTCAGACCCTCCCAGGGCACCTGCAAAAGGTCCAAACAGCCTGAATCCCGGGAGACCAGAAGCAACAGATCCCGCAAAACTACCCATTGAATCGGGGTGCCCTATCTTAAAACACGTGGATGTTGAGACATGGGATGTTTTGGGTCCCTGGTGAAGCAACAGCAACACGGTGGGATCTTGCAAGATCCCCACCAAAGCAATGGGATTTCCTGTGATTCAGTGATGGCTCTTTTGGGAGGGAGTCCTCTTTTTGTAAAACATAAGTCTTGCAATGAGAAAACATTCTAAATTCTAACATTCAATCAGCCTGCAACATTCCGCTCAATGACTTTTACACTCGGCACTTGACCCAGGTTCAATGACCCAGCGTTTTCTCTTCGTCTCCTCGGTTTCCCGACCAAGGCCCGCTGGTGAGGGCCTGTGAAGACCTCCAGAGAGGTGCGATGTTCCTTCGTTTTTTGGTTGGTTTCAAGCGAATCCGAGGACGAGTCCAAAGTGATGCGAACACCGGTCCATGGCTGCAGTTCATATGAAGCGGGAATTATACAACAGCTGGACCCCCTCTTACCTACCGCCCAACCGTGCAAACGGTTTTTGCAGGAATCCCACAACCAAATGCTCTTATCATCTGGGGAGTCAATCGAAAGGAGATGATTCACGTTGTGACTCACGTTCGTGTGGTCGACCTTGCCCACTTTTGAGTCCACATCTCTCACAAAGTGTTAAAATACACCCTAAGAATCATTGGACCCCCCCCTCTCAAGGGTTTTGACCCTGCATAGCAGGGGTTTGGACCCGAACCAAACCTTCACCTTCGAGGGTCCTTGATTCTTAAGGCATTAAGTTATTAATGCACTGCAGTCACCTGAGAGAGTCTTCGCCCAATACATGCTGCTCCTGCTTCTTCAAACCCAGGAATGACCTCCACCAAAAAAATCAAACTTGAATGACCAAGATCCATGAACATTGGAGGTCACCATTCATTTGATTCGTAAACATATGCGAAAGTATAACGCGGCATCTCATCTCTCTCTCTCTCTCTCTCTCCTTCGGCGCCTGGGGCGTCTTTCGCCAGCTGGTCCAAACGCCCCGTGGCATCGTCATCTGCATTCGGGCGGGTTCGGCCCGGGTTCGGCCCGGGTTGGCGAGGACAGGAGCATGGGTTGAATGGTTCCCAACTAGTGCTTCCTGTCAGGGTGTCGAATGGAGTATCAAATTTATATGACCCGATCGACCAGGGTGACCAGGTGCTTGGTTCGAGGAACATGCGGACTGCCAGCGTAGGAAGACTTGTCCCTTCAGTTTGTCCTGGTTCCAGCCCATGTAAAAACAGACTTGGAGGCTCTTGCGGTTGCTGATCACACAAAAGCTCTGATGTTTTAAGTATGGTTTACTACTCTACTTAATCTACTGTACTCCATGTCAGACAGATCTAATTGATGTGGCCATAAACAGGGCCTGCCCCCATCCACACCCTACTCCCAAGATGAATGTCCCGGGTGTGGTGTGGTCAAACTGCATGTAAAAAGCCTGTAACATTTAAACATCAACTCACATCACATCAACGGTCAATACTTCAGATATTTTCAGATTGAGTATGTTGCTGCAGTGTCTGGGTAGACTGCATAGAATCATCACTGCTTGAACAGTCCGGAAGATCCAATGCTGAGCCCTTCTCACTGTCTAAAATCCTAATCTATCTAGCGCACAAATCGTGTAGTTCCTCCCAAATTCATGACGCATACGATTCCTCTCAGGCCTCATTTCAGGAAACATGCAGTTGATAGATGTGTCACGTGGACATTTCACATGCACCGCACCCCTCTTTCATTTCAGAGATTCGGATGCACCACCTCACTGTGTCATGCCCACTTCTCCGTCTGGGACCCATTGAAACCCCTCTTCGACCGGTCGCCCCGCCCAGTTGCCTGACGCGCGGCCCAGCGCATCTCCAGGTAGAAGAGCAAGTCCACCGCGTCGTATGACTCCTACGCCCCGCGAGAAGTGGCGCGGAAGCTCGGCGGGTTGAAGCCGGGTGCGGGTGGCGGGTTGATGCGGGTGGCGCGGAGCCGGTTGAGGCGTGTGGACTGCCCAGAGCACAGCTGGGATCTTCGGTGGGTTCTGTTTTGGCCGAGCCGGCCTGAGGACAGAGGGACGCAACGAAGACCTCCAAGGAAAAGAGGAAAAGGCAAGAAAGGACCTGAAGTTGAGGAGAGGTGGATAAAACTGACTATTATATAATAAACGTAATCTGACAAGTCGCAAGTAAGTAGACTACAAAAACTCGTAAGATCTCGTAAGCACATATATTATTATATAAACCCTTCACTCTTAAACCACCTGCTTATGGATACTTATGGATGCTTATGGGAGGGAATCCACTAGTCCTTTCATCAGCTCTGAAATGCTCTGCCATGCCCTAAGATGCCTTATACATCCTTATACCGTATACGCATCTCCTCTCGGTTCAGAACACGAGCACGTGCTCCCACATCCGAGTCAAGCACTCGAGGTGGCAGAGCGCGGGCAAGCACTGCTTTGAACCAAACTAGCATCCTTGCTCCTAGTAGTACCAGGAGCCCCGTTTGTAGTGTCCGATCGCTCCGTTCGTAGCGATGCCCGAAAGGCTCCGTTCGTCGCGTCCGGGCCCAGAGAAGCCCCGTCCGGGCGTCTGACGACCGTGACGCCAGGACCGCGACGTCTGCCAAGACTCAGTCAAACATGGACAAAGCAAAAAATGACAAAACTTGATTACACACGTCATGGGTCATCCCAGATTAAACGATTGGCCCTTATGTCACTTAAAGACTTAAAACATGTGTCGCTGCTTCTATTGAGCCGCGCTGTTGCTGTGAAGCAAAAACTCCAAGCTTTGATCTCATGAGTTTTCCCCTAAACCGCACCCAAATGCTTTCCTTGCATCTCCACAAACTGGTACATCACCTGTATGGCACCTGGCCCGGCCGGGCCCTTGGACCATGCACCCGCTTTCCGCCCCATCAGTGCGACTCCCTCCTCCAGGAACCGGGCGAAGGTCTCGACGCCCTGGTGCGCCGAGCGCACCTCGTCCACCTGGGGGTGCCAAAACCACTAGCTGTGATGGAAAAACTCATTCCCTATTACCAGGGCAATGTGTCTCGGGGGTGGTCAATGGACAACCCCCCCTGACACCCCTGGTATATACATGGTGTTCGGTGTTCCCTGGAGTCACCTGGTGAGTTTGATCTCTTCAGCACCCGTTCAGTCTCGGTCCCGGTGGCTTCACCGTCCAACTGAACGGGAAGAGATCGAGTCGGATGGTCGATGGAGTCGGATGATTGGGGTAGACTTGACCCCGGGTTGTTCACGACCGGGGGCTATCCCCTCTATAAATCAACCAACTTATAGTCAATGGAGTCAATGCACGTTCGTCAATGCCCATCTGTAAAGTCAAAGCATCAATTGGCACCAGAGTTGGCATCAATTGGTGATTCTCAAAGCATTTCTCCATGACCCGCTCCACCGCATCACCTCTTCCACCGCTGTGGAGAAACGGTTCCCCCCCCCGGAGTCCGAAGTCAAGCTCTGGCCCAGCGGCGCTCTTCGTGAGACTCCAGCACACCTGGCCCACCATTTGTCGCAAGCCGTAGCGTTTCCCCACCACCGTCAACACGGACCTGGCCGGATCGAGTAGGATCCCAAGGTTGAAACACAGCAGGAAGAAAGTGGTGGCAAATTCAGAAACATCATCAATCATGTATAGAGAACTACGGAAATCAATTGTACAACATCGGAGGACCTCACCCCTTTGTGTCTCTACGACGTTCTTGATTGAGCCTATAGAGGGAATATTGTTCTTAAGGTTCTATTCATGGTTTGCGGGTGTGCATTGGAGGTCTGCACAAGATCCTCAAGGTAAAACGATATTCAAAGTTCAAATCAACATGATCTATCATGATCTCACATTGTTGTCAGTATCCAAGAAGTATGGCCGGGCCCTTCATGATGGGGAGGACGATTCACTATACGGATCTTGAGTCATTGCTGCACAGATCTTGAAAAGGCGACCAGGCTAGTTGGGTGTGTGAGATGATCACGTCTTGAGGGACAAGAAACAAAACAAGACGGGGATTGGTGAGGGCGGACATGAATTGCATGTCTGTTGGTTTGAACATGATTGAACAGAACAATATCTCAAAATGTGGTCATATGCAAAGAATCCCAAACTGAGCTCCTTGGAGTAAGATCAAAACACAACTCCGGCACCAAAGCGACAGGACCTCGGGGGTATAACTCCATGTTTCGTCAACTGTACCAAAAGGCCAACACAACACACAGAGTTGGACACCTGTGCTACCTGGGATCCTTGACCTTAGTTCAATTTGACTCCATCATTAATCATGTCTGATCTTCGTTTGATCTGACAGTCGAGGACACCTGTGTCCCAAACTGTTAACAGAAACCAATCCGCAAATTTGGTTCTCTGGTGACGTGCGTGGTCAACCCTAGAAGCACCCTTCATGAACTTCCACAACTACAACTGTGGTACAGTACGGAGTTGTCTTGGGGCGGTGGAGTGCTTCCAGGAACTGGCGGCACCCATCCATTCCGAGGTCCTCTGGAAGCCAAGGAAGGATGCTGCCGAACACATGTGGAAACTGCAGGTGCTTTGCTTTTGCCGCCCTAGAAACCCCAAAACAAACAAAGGAAGCGGCCATGGACCATTGGAAGGTTCCATTTCTAAGAAGAAACTCTTGCAAAAGGCCCTGCATCAACAAAACTGGAGGTCATAAAAAGCCAAACAAAAAGAACTCCAAAATACTGTGTGTCAAAAACAAACTTGTCCACTTTTCAAGAAGTCACAAAGCCAGTCATCATCAGGCGAAGGGTTTCGGCCGCTTTTGGGCCACCACCACAACGGCTGTGGCTCGACATGCCCGGGAAGACTGTGGGAAGGTGGTCAAGTCAGTGGGCAGCCTCAGTGGACATGCCCGTTGCGTTTAGAAAGGCCATGTCGACGAACGAATACAGTTGAGCCAATGGAACCTTCGAAGATTCATCGTTGATCATGTTTGATGTGGCTCGACCAGTCCAGTTCGCCTTGGCTTACGTCGTTGTTGTTTTGGAAGAAGGTAATACCCCTAGGGCTCCAACCATATCCTCAGAAAATGGTTAGACCCCCCAAACCCACCCCAAACATCTCAGGAGGTGGTTGGAGCCCTAAGGTACATGCACTTCACCATGTTTGCAGCTCGGGGAAACCGTTCATATGATACACCCAGCAGCTCGAGGGGTCGGCAGAAACCCCCGGAGGTTAGCGCCGGTAGACCGCTGAAACGTCCGGAGTTTCGCGGCCCAGCAGTTTTTTCTTCTTCTTCCCACCATTGGCCTGGAGGCCGCAGCTGATTCGAATGGTCGACCAAGGCATCGGTGCACGATCCAATGCCCTTACAGAAGTCGGGGTGCTTGAAGTCGGGGTCAAGGTACTCATATCTTCCGTACTGAAGTGTCCTGGATGACCCTGAACATTCCGCCGAGAATTCGTGAAACGACGACTGGTGGCTTGGTCAAGTTTGCTTTGCCATGACGTGCCAGCTTTTCTGTCCACCCTCTATTGCACCCCCTTTGAGATAACATGAACAAGCATTCCAGCTCTTTTGAACAAGAACAAGTCAATCATCTGTTTGGCCTCCTGCTTGGCCCAAAAATCGACCAAGTTCCTCACCACCCGAATACACACCGTCATTTCTTCGTCCGACTCGTCCGCAGACCGACTGGGCCCAACCCGGGTCCAGATGGGTCGTGCACGATGGAAGCGGGAAGTCCACCGAGTGCTCGGTGTGACGGTCTGTACATGTATGTCATATAGTTATGTATACCAGCACCTTCAAAGGGGTCACCAATGGAAGCCCCCACACTACCTAGGGATCTCCATTGGGCACCCTTTGGAAACGCTAGGTAATATATATATATATAT
>CAXAMN010023328.1:331817-344546 GCA_963970005.1 Durusdinium trenchii | reverse complement strand
TTTCCAAAAGTCAGTGCGCACTTTCTTTATAAAATCCCTTATTCAAACGTATTCTTTATAAAATCCCTTATTCTTTAAGTTAGTTCTTTGTTCTTTGTCCATTGATTCATTCCCTTTTATTCTAATTAATATTCCAGATGTCTTCAAAGTTAGGTTTCTTAATTCCTTTTATTTTAATATTGCCAGAGTAGCTCCAGAGGTAGCTAGCTAAGGATTCCTTATTTAATTATCAATTGATTGATTTTGTTATATATTATATTGGAGGCCTTGGTTGTTGAGGGGGGGGGGGAGTTTATAAATCAAGAGTCAACATTAATGCGGCAGGAAGGGCGGCCTAAACATATGCAGGGAATCGACTGCCGCCTTGTCTGACTGAGCCGCTTCTTGGATCTGCGGCCCCCTTGCTCTTGGCCTGGCAGTTGATCCTTCAGAAGCTATTAACCCACCGACCGCCGTGACCAAATCATGGTTAGGTTTTGGAGAAGCCACCGACCCGGAGGCCATTGACCTGGTGCATCAAGGTCTTGTCCGTGACTGGATGAAGTTTGCCGATGGCGGTCTTTCAAAGGCTCCACGCGCCCTGAGTTTAAGCACTTCGTCCATGAGGTGTTTCTTTCGAAGTTTACTCCGTTTACTCCCCTTCCAATCATGGTCACATGGATGGTCAAAAGAGACGCGCAGTTGACTCCCCTTCCCTTCACCGACCCTTCTGGACCCCATGGGGTCCATCCTGTCTAGGTCGATCATGGTCGATCTCATAGGCCGCGGCGACCGACTGGACTCTCGACTCGACTGGACTCTCTCCCCCTTCCCTCCGGCGGCGGGAGAATCTTCACGGTGGCACTGAAGTTGCCCGACAAGTCGGGCTTGAAGTCCACCTCAAAACGCGGTCGCACCGACGGACGACGGGGCGATGTCTCTCCGTCCGACGGTGCAGGACTCGCGTCCGGTCCCGGAGCGCGAGGAGTGAGTAGCGGAAGCCGGTGGTTTGGAAGCCGTGAGATGGGGCGCCGGCCCGGAGTGAAACGGCGTGCAACCCAGGCGAGAAGATGGGTCTGGTTGGGATGGGATGAGGTTGGACGGGAAGAGAAGGGAGAGGTGGAGACGAAACAGCAATGCGCGAACGCAGGGCATTTCTTAAATCACGACACGGAGATATCCGATATCCTGATATCATGGTGACGGTGACGGTGGTTATGTGGATGGCCAACGGTCCCTACTGCATCCGACGAGTCGAAACGGGTTCGACTGTGCCGAGCGAATCGAGGAGATGACTGGAGCACAGGCCACGAAACGAAGAGTCTTCGGTCCTGTCGATTCGAAGCAGAAAAAGACACATGTCACATGTCACATCAATTACACAGGTTGGAAGGGCCTTTCTTGGACTTTCAGATAGTGAATGGATATAGGTTCGCAACAAGCTGCAGCTAATTCGGTGCTTGGGGAAAGACATCATACATCAACATCGTGCTAGCGGATTCACCCACCCCCCGCCCACATGTAAAACCCACACCGTGCCGGCGAGTTGACGTACTCCCTGGATCCGAGAAGGACAGCGGTCTCTTCGATCGATCGGCCTGGTTGGCCACCAAGAAGGACAGCATTCGCTCCTTCTCCGTCGGGGACAAATCCTCGTCTCGATTCTCGACCAGGCGGACCGGGCCGGACCGGGAACGGACCCGGCACCCCGGGAACGGGCCGCCCATGCTTTTTGGGGGGGGACAAAAACCACCTTTGAGATTGATATTTTGTGATTACCATTTGATACCTGTTGCGTTTCTTGCGTTCACCTGCTCGACACGCTTCCCCTCTTCTGGTCATATTTCTATCAAACAAACAGCATAGTCTATAGTGATTCGAAGCTGTCTATTAAATTGATCGAGTACAGTTTTGCAGTTGACTCCAACACCCCAAACCCCATCGATTTCGGTCACAGCATGTCTTCTGGCCATATCTTCTTGTCCCGTCCGCGAACCGAGCCCTCGGAGCCTCACAAAAGAGGTCGCCCGATGTCATCGAGATCAATATCCGAGCATCTGAAAGCCTCACCCTGGGCACAGTTGGCACGGCCATGGCGACTGCCGCGAACCACCCAAGAAGTGCGGGCACACGTTGGAGGTACAAGTCTGGCTTGAAAAGGGTGATATTGCAGGTACTTCCTGGCTTTATTTGCATTTTGATGCATTTTGCAACTCATACCCCAAAGTGGCGAGGGGTAAGCTCCCCAACGCTGCTATGAGCTCCAGCCATCACCACCGGGTTTGTAGGGAAGGGAGTTTCGTTTTAGTCCTAGATCAAGGTGCAGATTGGGCAGTTCTTATTGATTTGGCCAAAATGTTGGGTCGAATTAACTTTGTTGGTGCAAACCGGTTGTGGTTCGTCCATGTCACTGCAGACTCTTGCTGTGTGCTATATAACTCTGGGGTCGGCGTTTGGACCTCTGCCAAGCTCAAAGGCAGCGGAGCAGAAGCTTCATGCTCGCCGTTGCAGAATATTGGCTACCCTCCACAAAGCCATGATGATACTCATCACCATACATTATGTAAGAGAAATCCATGCCTTCTTCCAAACCCGGTCACCTCCAGTGTTGGTACTCATATGTACTGTCAATTCAAAATCATGGAAACCAAAACAGTTTTGGCAAGGTGGTGCGTATACCCGAAATATTCTGAAACAGCTCGATTGTTTTACGTAAAACCATGATGCTCTGTCCAACTGTCAACATGTTGGCCACCGTTGTAGTCATGCGGAGGATCTCCCATGGGTTCTTGAGCTTTCCATCCAGCTTTCAGCTGCTGGCTTGAAGGCCTTGCGAATTCCGAGAATGGAAAGTCTCAATCATCACACTCCGAAAAGTGTCACTCTTTCACCCGGGCTCTGGGAGTATGAAGCACGTATATGACTAACTCAATAAAATAACACCCCAAGTTGGCGTTTTCGCTGATCGCCCGAGTCGGTTCTTTCAGATCTTCACCCTTCCCGGAAGCTCCCGGCACTCCGTCCGAGTGGTCCCGCACTCCGTCGATGCCGTCTTCCCATCTCCCCGCTCATGACCACACCGAGCATCGGGGGGGGGGGGGGGGGGGCCGACCCCCCCCCCCGCCGCCCCCCCCCCCCCCCCCCCCCGCCCCCCCCCGCCCCGGGGGGGGGGGGGGGGGGGGCGCTAGAACGCCACTCCGAGATGCTCGTCTCTCCGCTATCTTCGCTGAATTACTCTGTTTTTCCGGGCTCGAAACAAGTGAAGACCGCCTCCAACTTCCAGAAGCTCTCCCGCAACAAGCTCAACAATCTCGGGAGGCCGGCGCCAAAAACACGGTCCCACTGCGACAAACCCACCACTACTCCCCGCCGTCTCGCTCGCCTTTTTCGAGCGGTTCTGAACTCAGCATTGCTTTGAATGCCATGCGCTTGTCCTCAGCGGCGACTCCCACGGAGACTCACGGCTTAGATTTGCCGAACGGGTCCGGAGAGATCTGCATTCGTGAGGCTTCGGGCCGCGTTGACCTTGAATTGTCAGCACGTCGGACGATTTCCTAGAGCTCAATAAGAAGCTCAAAGAAGCTCGTCAAGGGACATGCGTGCAATCGTTGCACATGATATACATGCAGCATGCATATCAATGAAATGTCAATGTTGCATCGTGAACTATCGACCCACACATGCTCCCTGCACATCCATTTTGACTTGATTTCGAGCTTGGCCAAGTCAACGTCCGCAAAGGACAGACGGAAGAAGTCGTCGACCGCTGCAGCGGAAGATGTTCCGGGCTCCTTGAGAGGTCCTCCAAAAAAGGAACACCAGCCGCTGGCGCCCAAAACGGATTCGGTTCCCGGTGCTCAAGTTTGCCGGTTTTGGGGGGAGTATTCTTGCATTGACTCTTATATAGGCCACGCCCTATAGGTAGTGCTTGTGGGAGTTCTTGCGCAATTCGGTGGGATTTCCACGATCCGCTGTGCACCACTCTGGACGCCCTCTCAGCGAACGCCCATCTGACGGGCTCGGCTCAGAAACCTCGGGCAGGGCGGTGAACCCCCGGCGAGCTGCAAAAACCACTGTCCGCGGATGTCGGTGGATCGAAATTCCAAAGGGGTGTGTGTCTTGACCAGTAATTAATTATAGGCGAGTGGCCAGGGGCATTCCGGGGATCCAAGAAGTGACATGGAGCTCCAGATTTTTGTTGAGAATAAACAGAATGAACAGGTATAGATGGTATAGATAAATGACCTCCATCAATGATTTTGCCGGCCTGCCCCACAATGTATGGATGAAGGGAACAAGTGCTTTAGACTCTCTCCGGCGCTGACTGCACTGGCAGGGCCACCATCGATTATTGACATGGCGTTACTGTAGTAGGAGCCAATATCGAAAACATGCAGAAACTTGCATGCCATTCTATTCTCACTATATGGTACAGTACTCTTCGTGGAACCAATACACCAAGATCCTACAAGGAAGTTCAGTAAGGTATTAAATGCCTAGCTGCAGTCGTAGAAAAACTGCGTTGGGCTTGAGCGGCCTGTTCTAAAGTTGTGGACCGAGAAAGAGTAAGTGTTCTGATTGGAGTTGCTGGGATTTGCCCCGTACCTCGTGGTGCCATTCTGCCGTTCAGACGTCTGGCACGCCTCTCTTGCTGATCAAACGACCAAAAGACACAAGAGACACAAGAGGAATGGGTAGGGGCCGCCTGGCATGTTGATGTTTGAGTCATCAAATCCCGTGTTTGACCATCCAGGTAAGCAGGTTGAATTTGATCATCAGTCAACTTCAAATTAAATAGGAACGTCTATATAATATATATTGGGTATATCATCCCATAAACAAGTAAAAGTGGATGATTATTGTAGTAAGGCCTTTCCCAACAAATAGTGATCATCTTTTACTGACTGTTACTAATGGGACACACCCTATCTATCTCAATCGCCCCAAAAGAAAAGGATCAGCGCCACTATAAGTTTTTATAAGGGTCTTTTGGATTCTTTTGGAGCAGTCTAAACCAAGTCTTACCAGCTGCTGGAGTCTCAGTCTCAACAATGAAAAGGTGAAGCCCTTGGTTTCCCTATCAGAGTTCAAAGCAATTGACGTGGGGTTTCCCATGCGTAGACCTGCACCAGTGTGCGGGACGTAGATTCCTACGGCAGACTTGTTTAGCATTCTGTGGGAACTCACTTTGTGCTTATGTACTGCGGGGCTGGCTTTGCTTACCCCACTTGCCCTAAGAACGTCATTTCGATCTGAAGAGTGATGAACAACTTGAGATATGATGTCGATCTGCTTCGTCAGGTCACTGGTTCACGTGGCAGCAGAAGTCCAACTTCTTGGGTGAGCCCTCTTCGGTGTCGGCCACCTTGTACTCCTTGGATCCACGGATCGGTTCACATCTTTTTGTGAACCCTTTCAGTGTTTTGAGGCCTTGGTGATTGAAAAGTAGGCGAATTGCTTGTGTTTTAGGTAGACAGGTAGACAAAGAGCATTTTACACTGCAAATATCAGCATGTTTACCCCGTTTCCGTGGTTGTTTGCTTCGACGGCCGAAGTAGTTGCCATCTATCTGATTGCAATACAATGTCCACAGTGGCAGTCACAAAAGGATCGGGGGTGGAAGCATCACAAAAGGTCTTCAACAGGCTATCAATGTAGAACGGGTCCACCTCAAACCACCGATTCAACAAGTGCGGAACTTCATCCACCCCTGTCCAGTGTCCCAACCGCAACAACAAATTGAAAGCAAGAGACAAAGCAGAAGGAATTGAAAAACACACCATACTAAGATCTGGAAAACTGCGGTATACAACACACACGTGCTTGACGGAAAAAAAAAGAACACTGTGCCAAGCACAACCCATTAAAACTCTGACATTCATGGAACATATATATATAAGTACTTTTCCGGGGAAGAGACCGTGACTCACAACCTATATACTGCATCGACAACGGACGTTATTATCCCGGCCACACCCCCCCACCCCTCCCACCCTCCAGAACCCATGCTTATCACAGGAAAAACGCTTAAAAACATCAAGTCAAAAACAACACAAAACACCGCGGCCCTCTATGGGCGGTGCTCCAACTACTGATACTGTAACCCCCATGTAACGTCGACATCAGAGAAACCCTCATGTAACATCAACATCATTATCCCACCCCACCCCCCACCCCCCCCATGTAACATGAACATCACCGCAGCATCACCAGTTATATGTAGTGTCTTCTGGTCAGGGCCGGACCAAAGGTCCACCGTGCCGGACGACCTTTGGAAGGTCGTTCCCGGTGGGAAAGCAATCCAATGCGGTACTTGCAGCTGAGAACAACGTACTAACTCGTTTGGGGTAGGAGGAACTGTGGAACTGGGCACCCAACTCACGAGAACGTGTTGCGTCCCAAACTCACCCATCCACCGAGGGCTTCCGCAACAGTCATGAAGCCTGTAACAAAAAAGAAACTGAAACTATACCCCAATGTAGGTCAATGTGCCAGTCCCCTTGCTGGTGGTTTTAAGTTATAAGTAACGACCAGCAGGACTCCTGCTTTCCTGGATCTGCATCAACCATCAGGGAATGATCCAAAAGGAGTAACGTAGACTCTTGATTGATAAAGCCTGCAGCCTGCACATTTGGATTGTAAAACCTCTTTGTATCATTTACACATTGGGGAGTGCATTAAACCAGCAAGTCTACAATAAGGTCTTGGGAAGGGATGGAATGGACCTTGAGCTGAAAAAGCTGATCTCCCTGAAATTGACCCTAAACTGGGGTATACTACCCCGCATACCCATTCTATAACTATAAACGGTCTCCCCCCCAGTGACTGGTCCTTATAAAGCTCAGCTGATCAGCACTGCGAACGAACACCTCCTCCGCTCCGCCTGCTCAAACCCTCCCCACGATTTGACCGTGCCAAATAAAGGAAAAATCCCTTCTCCCATCAGGTGAACCTTAGACTTATCCATAATATATATAGGTATTACATCAGTGATAGGTAAATCCGTAAATCCGTGCAGGTTCATGAAACATTTACCTCAGTCTCCATCCCTCTGTCCAAGTCTTGTCTTTCTCAAGCGAGCAGGTTTTTTCTTGTCATGGCACCGTACACTTTTCCACCGAACATGAACAGATTCCTCGCCCCTGGGGTGTCCACCGACCATGGTTCTTCTTCTTCGACCCCTTCGAAGAGCGTACTCAGGTGCGTCCTCGCCCGTGCGCCCAAGAAGATAGTGCCGGTCCCAAGGTGCGTAGAGCTTCTGCTCGGTGGCGGCGGCTTCATGCGCCTCCACTGTACCTGGAGGGTTAGAGGATGTTAGAGGTGACCAAAGCCTTGGGACCGAGGTCTGAACCAGGCTCGAAGTTCTAAGTATAACTAATTTCAATGAATTTCACCATGATTTGCACCTGAGTTCCGCTTCCGAGCCCAAAGATCTCCCAGGACACCTAGATCGCCCAGCCGTGGGCCCTCACCGGCCGACGGACCGGGGACGCGGGCGACGCGCCTGAGACGAGCCAGTAGATCAAGGTGTGCATCACCTCTGCCGCGATCAGCACCGGAAGGCCTCAGGCAGGCGCTCCGCCAGGCACTCAAAGATGTCACGACTGGGAAGTATAAAGGGGTATATCATGGTATATGCATACATATAACAAGTTGCTGGTGCACGACTGGGGTATCCCTTCTATTCATCAACCAAGCAAGGCCGTAAAAGGATGTAAAAGACCATCTAGGATTGCACTCTGACAACTCACATTGACGTGAATGGCATAGGATGATTTTGCTCTACGAAGAGGGTGGTGTTCCACGTCCATGTGATGTGCTAGTGGGAGTGCGCACTCGAGCTCTAAGGGAAACTCCAATGGAAGTGGAGTCCGCCACCTATTTGGTCTTCGGAAAACTTTCATCCAAGGGTTATGCCATCCACTTCCACGATTGTTCAGGGAGTGTGTAGGGGTTTCGGGGGTGATGTCTGTTGATTTGGATTGATTTTGGTTTGGGGGGAGGGAAACAGGGGTTTCTGCTGCAAACACTCCTGGATGGAACTCTTCCAATAACTAAATATACTTCTTCTAAGATGAACCCTCGAATAGATAGAACAGGAGTTTGCAAGGCTCTCTGATGGCGCATCGGAGATTCTTTCTATCATTTGGGGAGCAGCTCTCCATCTGATCGGGAAGCAAAAAACCGCCAGGTGGCCCGGGTGTCCAAAACGGGCCAACAGAAACAAGAGAATGGAGAAAAAACGAACACCTCCCACGATGCCCTCGTGGGACCCATACCAAAAAACAAGTACCCAAATAATCTCAAAAACTGCAGCCGCACTTGGTCACTTGGCACCTGCAGCCGCTCGTTCCTGGACGTTCCGTTCCGACCGTCTTCGACCGCTCGTTCGTTCTCGCGTCGTCGACCGGATCGTCTCGGTCTCAGCCTTCGCGGGTCGACACCACAATTCCCTGCTTCTTGTAAATGCCCATGCAAAAGGTGATGACCTGAGGACTCGTCATGACTAGTCGTGACCCCGACCTGTGTAGTCCGTC
The DNA here is from genome assembly GCA_963970005.1 of Durusdinium trenchii. Classification (NCBI taxonomy): domain Eukaryota; class Dinophyceae; order Suessiales; family Symbiodiniaceae; genus Durusdinium; species Durusdinium trenchii. The sequence continues at coordinate 336,030 of CAXAMN010023328.1, read as the reverse complement.
TCAAACGACCGAAATGGAGCTGATTGGTGTTCAGACTCTTCGGGTCATGTTTGGGTGGGATGGTACACCTAGCAGCCATGAGTGGGTCTAGCCTATAAAGCATGCCCCACGGCAATTTGTGTGGACGATTGAAGATGCGTCTCGGACCTCAACAATTCTATAGCTAGCAGTCTTGGACTCCACTTGGACCCAGTCTCCACTTGGGCACTGCTAAGGACGTCCGTCCCAAAGTGTGCAGGGTTCCCACAACAAGAGAAACTGGTCCCACTCATTCTCTTTCATTTGCAAGTAGTTGCATCCTTCCACCCATACGTGACCAGAAGTTCAAAGCTCTGTCAGGCATGAAATGTGCATGGTCGAAACTCCTGTACAACTAGGACAAACTATTTGGACACATAGTCCCATAACTGCATGAGGACCTAGTGGGATTGGGATGACTAGAAAATCGGTCCCTCACCTCAATTCAGCCATTGTTGAAGCAGGATGTAGCTGTGCGCCTTTCAGTAGGGCACCTATAGAAATAAAACTAACACATCTGAATCGCCGTGATGTCTCCAGCCAATCTACATCTCTCGCTCCCTATGTTGTGCTACGCCACAGCCCTACAAAAACATTATTTAAGAGGTAACGGACCAGGTTTTACTGGGTCTTTTGGACTTGTAGGGTTCTGTTCAGAAAGTTAACATGAAATCCTGCTACACGGCACCTACAGGACCTACGGCGGTCGAGGCACATATACACCCATGATGGACACATCAAGCATTGCCAGCTTCCGGACCATCTTGGCCTCGGTGAACGGCATACCGTTCCATTCGGAGGCAGTGCCCAAAGGCTGGATGAAGACCCCAAAACAACCATGTTGTGCTCGTTGCTTCACCTCCCGAAAGTCGCTTCATGTTGCGTTGCTCCATTTGGCAATAAACCACTGTCACCAGACATCCCCAATATCGCTGTCAAAACCAATTTGGTAGATTCTTCCTGAAACCCTGAGCTTCACCACTTAGGTGAATTCAATCACTGGCCAGTCTCTCCGCAAACAACAAAACGACGAAAACCCATGATCACCAGGCTTTTGGATCTTCACACACCATGACAAACACACACGCTAGGTCGCTAGGTTTCGACCCGATGTCGGATCTGAATCCACCTGATGAAGCCGGATCTAGTAGCCGTTGGATGAGGCTTTATATAGTCTCTTGATGTCTCTTAGTAGAGTTTGATGTATTTCTCCAGTCATACTTCTTGATTCAATACATCGAATCGGGGATGCTCCATACGGACTGGTTGTTTCTTTAGACTCTAAACAGCGGATCGCCCGATTGGTTAGTTGGGCGGTTCCCGTAAGATCGAACACCAAGGCCCCGTGCCCAGGAGTAGAAGCGGCAAGGCCCTTCGACCTCCGAACAGTCGGGTCAGGGTCACGACCCCGTGTGACCCCGTAAGACCAACGATCTAAACTTGGTCACCGATTAATAAACCCGTCCCTCTTGAATGGACAAAACATGACAAAACGGTTCATATCCTCAGAATTGCAAAAAAGACGGCCAACAAAAATTTGCCTTAGGGTTCCTGGCCATCTCCTCAGGTTCGGTGGACACCCCCCCGGGCACCCGCCCCAACACCTTTGAAAAGGAAGGAAGTTGGAGCCCTAGGGCCCTAGGGTATCTTTTCAGTTTTTGGGTGTTTGGGTGTGTTTCGGGGCCTGAAACTCCACATGAACACCTATAGCTGGCTTAGGTCGATCATGTTCAATCTTCAGTGCTTTCTGCCCAGACGCGGGAGACCTCAGACCGGGAGCCGCGGCCTCGCCCAGGCGCCAAGCACTGAGCGCCAACAAAAGCACGTCTGCAGCGGTCAAAACCTGGGGCGCGTGGCCCGGTGCCGTCCAAAGAATGAACACACCGAGAAATCGAAAGGGCACCGTGCTGTAGATACGCCCCAACCAAGCGGGGGTTCCCCGCCCGCCGGACACTGAGGTGTTGGACAGTTGGGGTGTCTCAAAATGCACCTGAAGACCTTTGGTCTGAAAATGAGATTAAAAGGGAAATATCACTGGTCATCATTGGGTCCCTTCCGTCCAGTGTTGTTTCTTGGATCACAAGACATGCCAAGCAAGAAACATGTTCCATAGGCGTGGAATTTGAGAGAGTAACAACCACCGGAATCGTGTGAAATCACAAGGACAAGGATTGCACTCCGCAGAACACATTACACGGAAGTGGAGTTCACAACCTGTTTGGACTTCGGATTTCATGGTCATCCGAAATTGGGGCCACGCCGTCATATATACAAGTATGTAATAGTATGTGTATATATATATATATACCATTCACTTCCGCAAATATTTCTGGGAATGTAGGTCATTGTAGATCTATTGGATCCACAAATCATCACAAATGCATTGTGTTTAATGTTGCTGCAAAGGTGATCGCCCAATAGTGTTAGGTCATTTTTGCTTGAGCCATGGATAGCCATCGACATTGGCAAGATCTTTCTTGTCTTTAATGGGGGCGCTACATGGACAGTGACAGAGTCTCCTCTTGAAGATCAAAGTGTTGGAGATCAGCTCAGCAACAATCACGCAGAAGCCAAACATCGCGAAAGCAAACAAACCTCGGTGAGTCAGTGTGGCCGAGGTCAGTGGTTTCTCATGATAGACTGACTGGGACATAGTGGGACTGTGCTGATGTTCCTTGATAAAATGTGTTTGATAGTTTGATGACAATGAACGAACTGTATCCAAGTATCTCGTATGAAAAGCATGAGTCCTGGACACATAATCACCATACAGTAATATAAGAAACTTATTAAAACTTGTTTGCTTTGATCTGATTGTTTGGACTTGCCCTTCTTGACTTCTAAAACGGGACAGACCCTTTCCCCTTAGAATGCTACGTGCAACATGTCGACGCCTAAGTTGCGGTCAGATTTCCACACCTGAAACACTTTACTACCCTCCAGGTCGATGGTCTCGTAAAACTAGATCATTAGAAAACATGTTTCATGACTTCTATTTACTTTCTAATGACTTCCAGGTACTTGGAGTCATTCCGACCATTGTGGTCTTTTCATGTCTTTTCCATGGCTCCAGGAGGTCATTTCACGTGGATTTACACTGGACTAGCATCAATCCCAAGAGCCATCAATGTAGTGGTCAAACACTTGATGGACAAGCATCATCAACCATCAGATTTTCATGTATTGGATGGCCCAGTGGGAGCCATGAAGCGGTCATTGGCTCTTCGAAGGGCTTCTCTGAGGAGCATTCGAGGAGAAGGTGGGACGGCATGTTCAGCCGTGGAGGGTTTGGGTGTGCTGGGCGCACTGCTTGATCACCTGCCCAGCTGCGAGTTGTGGGCTCAAAGTGGCCTGATGGAGCTAAAATAGTTTTTTTGATCGAGCTCGAGGGTTAGATTTGTTCCATCCACACCCCCAGACCAAAAGGAGGCCCACAAACATGCCATCGAATCTAGAAACCACGGCTATAGAGGGTAACGATCGACGGCGACGATCGACCGCGAGGGACACGGAGGGTGTGATCGACGGCGAGGGACAACAGGTGCATCCAACCCACCACAATGGCCATTAATGGTGTTGGGGGATGTTCGTGTAAGATCCGGCCAGCTATCAACCACGACATGTCTTAAATGTTGAACTACCCCAGGCCTGGAATAGTTACGTTGGACGGACAGTTAGAATACACTATTTATTTTAAAGCGCAGTTAGAATATAGAAATTTAAATCGCAGCCAGCACTGCAGTTAGAATTTCCCAACTGCAGTTAGAATATAGTGTATTCCAAATGCCAGTCCATCATAGTAGCAACTAAGAAAACAAACTCTTAAAGGTTCACATGCGGCTTGTTCTATGTAGAGTATTGCCTTAGTCTCAGCTGGGGATAGTTAGTTTATGGAAGTATCACAGCGCTTGAAACCGACAGCTATTGATTGAGATACTAAAACAATTCTGAAACCGTTCCTTTGACCTATATTCTATCTGCACCTTTTTGAAGCACTACGAATTGAATCTGCTATAAAGAAACTCTTCACACATTCATTGGCACACCTTTTCTCTTTCCCATTGTTCTGCGATGTCCCTGTGCTGTGCTCATCATCCCATATGTGGACTGTTCTCCTCATGCCTGTTAGACAACCCTTTCAGTGAAAGGAATGCAGTTAGAATTCAGCGCTCCATGTTCCTTGCCTTGACAGCCT
>CAXAMN010023328.1:291897-328957 GCA_963970005.1 Durusdinium trenchii | reverse complement strand
AAAAACTCGATCGTTTGCACATGGCCTCGTTTTACTGGACTCCCTGACTTGCAGGGCTAGTATTACAAATTGTAACGGGTGTGGAAATCTGACCGCGCTGTACCTGCCAGGCAAAATGGACGTGTCAATCCGATCCGCTGTAGACCGCAAGTGTCATGTTGGAACAGAGTAAGAAGCGTAAACTTTAGGGTTCAACAGAAGCATGGACCCCCAAAAAACAGTGGCTACCTCCTATTCTTAGACTTGTTCTTCACTGACACAGCCGCTCTGTACTCGTTTCTCGAAACAACTGTTCTCGTGGTCCGCCTCTGGAAGGTCCGTTGAACAACGAACAGCTTGGGGCGTCCAAGCAAAGGATTCAGCTCAGCTTACGTGATCTTTGTTGATTCGGATTCATGAGGATTCAACAACTTCTTTGTCTCAGTTGCTTCAAAATGCTGTACAATGATTAGGTTCAGCCCCTCCCCATTGGTTGATACAGCATGCTGGGCCCATGCAACCCGCTGTTTTAATCACCGTGCCAAAGCCCACCGACATCGTAGAACCGATGAGAGGTGATGTCTCATTGCTTGCATTGGGGTGGTTGAAAAAAGGGTCAATGTAGGTATCTTCATATACAGTGGGGTCAGAGCAGCAGTCCCCAATGTCGGTGGTTTATATGGACTCCCATCTAGCAAACGTGTAGGGGTGCCAGTGCCATCTACTAGTACTCTGAAACCGCTGTACTAGCATATGCCAGTCCCTTGGAGTGTCTGGGGAAGTCCGGGGGGGCGACCCGGTTCTAATAAACACATCGAGGGAAACCTCATGAAGCCGCTTTTTTTTCAAACGGCCTGTTCTGCCAATGAGCAACCCCCAGCGCTCCCAAGCCGGAGATCCCTGGAAACTGCCGGAGATCCCTGGAAACTCACGGATTTCACCATTGTTTTTTTCACCCATATATCCGCTGACCCCAGTCGTATACAGGTTTGTTGTTGCTTCTTTTGTTTTTTTTACCGGTTCAAAATTAACAACCACCCCTCGCCTCTCCCTTTCCCTTCCTTCCTCTTCCCTGGCCGGCTGTCGGGAATGGATTTGAGTGGAGAAACCAATCCTCCAAAACGGTGAAGAGGTTACCCACTTTTCCTGGGTAGGGATTTCTTTGGGGGAAACCAGGTATGCCGTTATGCCAGCAGTTGTGATCAGCCTTGTTTCTCACACTGACCCCCTGAGCTCCAGAACTGTTGGCTTCACCGCCGATCTCACGAAGTAGCCAAGAGGTGCAGGAGAATCTTAGGAAGTTGACAGCCAGCCAAGCGGTACTGATGTGCACATGAGAACATGCTAGTCGACACGTTGAGGTTGCTGAACTGATTTCGACCATGCATATACCAGGAGTCACGTTCGACGGGGTGGTGGCTCGTCCCATCCAGTGAGTGGATGTGACAGGGGCACCCCAGGGTTTCATTAAGCACCCCTTTGTGACTGCTGGTAGAGACATGTTCTAAACATGTTTTAAGTCAGTTGTGAGGTTGACAGGACCTCAGGATTCTGAACTTGTTCTGCAGGATTCGGAGAAATGGACACGTCGAGGGCACCCCCATCCACAGGGATTGGCCCTTACTGTGATCGTCGGGTGAGTCTTTTCTATTTGACAGCTCTATTATTTTGGCCACCAGCGCTATCTATTGCTGCGTAGACATCCTCAAATTTAATAATTCAACCAGGTAAAACCCCTTCACGAATTGACAACGCCTTTACCGAGCCCCTGAAAACCCCACGCTTCAAATACCAATCCTCAAAACAGCTTCCCTCAAACGACCGTTTTCGACCAGCCGACTCACCAAGACAATGGATGTCAGACCTGATCAAAAGAATCTACAGTCTCAGAGTAGATGGCACCCGACTTCTAGACAGGGGATCCACTACTAAACCACCGACCTTGGGGTAACTTGTGCCATTTCTCACCTCTCAATCCACTATACGGGGCCACCCAAAGACTCCATCGGCATCCAACGCGGATCAACGCGGCCGCCGCGGCCTACGTCGTTGATTTGAGGTGTCAATGAAGTGACATATATTCCAGTTCCATTTGGCGTGTCTGGTGTCTGGGAATTGGCTGTACACGACCCTCGCCAGGGTCTTCCCTCATACGCACCAATCAAGCAACCAGTAGTGCACCAAGGCCCTCCTCATGCACCAAGGCAATCCAAGGCACATACTGATATCCGCTTTCAGAAGCTCCGGGATCGCCAGCGACTGGCAGCAGGAAGCGAGCTCGGTCTCCAGTGGCATTTTTCGCTCTGTTTGGAAATCTCTTGGGGTTTGGAGAAGATGGAATCATCTGTATGGGTGTTACTTTGGGTGTACAGAACTGACCATCTCCCAGGAGGACATCGGCCATCTCAGACGGCCGCCCTTTTTTCTGGAGGGAGACCCCATTGGTGACCTGTGATCGGCTCCTGAAAATGCCGCTTCAATCAAGTATGTACAATGTAGTATAGATCATAATATTAGTAGATCGTAGTAAGATTTAGTAGTATATCGCGCCTCTAGAATTCTGAAACGACCACCAAGTTGGAAGAGTTCTCCATGCAACAAACAACTCTTAAAGTTTGCATGAGCATGCAAACACGCGGAGCTTGATGGAGAAAATCCAGGCGTTGTTACAACATGAGTAAAAAAGGGTGTATACTGGACTATAGAACAAACGCAGAAAGACCCAAAAAGGATCAAAGAGACCTAAGCCTAAGATGGTCTAAGTATATATATATGTGGCATATGGCATATGGCTTGATTTGTGGTGCGGTTTGTCGGGTTCTAGTTCTGACCCAGCATCATGCGGTTGGTCGGGGTGCGGCACCAGAATTGCCAGAGCATGTAAGGCTGCTGAGATGTGCCTACTTTGCATGCAATGTAGAAATTGTATGAATACTCATTGCATCTCCCCGTAATTCTACAAGTACAAAGCATACTGAGTACTGTCTGTAACCATACCGTAACCACACAACTGTGCCACACAACCAACGGTTTCATCAGAAAAACCCACCAAAGTCACCAAACACCAGCCGCCGCCGTGGAGAGGAACCCGCGTCGACCGTCCGTTCCCTGCGGAACTCACCGTGGCGGTCACCGTCCGCGGTCCGTCGTCGCTCGCGAGGACTCGGCCTCCACCAAGGGCTTCGCGGAGTAGGGCACCGAGCCGTTGGGTGGATAAAGCTGGCGTTCATCGATCCTGGCGCCGGTGGTTTTTCGACGGCGGAACCGGTGGAAGGCGGTGGCGGTGGCCGGAACCAAGAGAGGAAAACCCAGATTTGACCAGGAGAGGGAAGCAAGGTCTGTTGGAGAGCATCCATGAGGTTTCTGAGGTCTTCGGTTCGAAGTATGAACAACATGTCCAAACCCAAAGGATGAAGAAAACATAAGAAAACGTCTTGGACAATTTTTGATGCACATGTTGGGCTCTATCCCTTCAAGTAAGCAGCTGCACTGTAACTCTGGGCCTCCTCTATGCTTTGTTGGGTGGTGTCCGAACCTCATTCAACTGCCCAATGTTGTCTCAAAATCCTCAACATCCTCCTTAATTAAGGTTCCAAAGCGATGAAATGATTCATGTTGTCGTCTAAAACTCATACAGTAACCGTCAAGGCCCAGTTCTCCTGGACATCACACCATTCCATCAACGATGAACCAACCCATGTTCTCCTGCCGCCTCTCTTCGGCCTGGCCACGGTTTCCACGGTTTACCCCCACCCAGTCGTCCCACGCTCCTCAAGGCCATGCAGGGCAAAAAAAAGGCCAACGCCAAAGAGTATGACCTCACGGCGAGGAACGATGTCTGATCATCGATCTGAGCTGTTTTCAGACTCCAAGCTGTATCCAGAAATGAAGATGAACCTGTTTCCACCGGTCAGGTACCTCACTGTACTGTGTATATTGATTCAGATTCATTGCAATTTATGATCTTGGTGGGGAAACCAATCCCCAACAAAGTTATAAAGCTCGTCCACTTTGGAGTCCTGTGTCAGGCAGATCCGGGGTCCACTCAGCCAGATCGTGATTGGTCACTGCTTTCGTCCAGAGTATACAAAGCAAATCTGAAGAAGAAAAACACATATGCCCTGCCCGCTAGGCAAATCGTTTCCAAAACAGTTCTTCTTATGTTTGTTTCACCCCAAGCGTAATATTACGCGGCTATACAAGTAGCATGCACTTCCCACATTATTCGGTCTCTTCTCCCCCGAAATCTCCCAGGTTGGATTTGGAGCTTTTCGCAAAGCTCCGAGGCACAAAAGCCACGCAAAGCACCGTGGTGACCCGCCGCAGCATGGACGGACTGCACCAGGGCGTCCTGGTCGTGAGAAGCGCAGCGCGGGGCAGGGATGACCGGATGACCTTGGGATGGATACCTTTGAGGCGTGAAGGCGCTGCGTGTGGGCCCTGCACATTCTGGGGAGAGGCAAGAGAACATGAAGTACAGCGGCCGAGATCAAGATCTGTATGTACGATAACTTGGATGCAAGGAAAATGCACCAGCACAGCGGCGAAGGGTGGAAGGATGGTGATGGGGCAAACACATCACATACCCTGACACGACCAGTCTGGGACTGGCATAGATTGACGGATCAGTTGGGGAGTAAGGAATATTTACTCAACTAACATCTTAAAAACCATCCCCAAGGATTCCAGTCTCATGGATTGTTTGGAATAGTTAGACAAAGTCGAGTCATAGCCACACACACATATGTGGCTACACACCTTCTCCGAGTGGGGAGTGGGAATCGAGTGGTACATGTCTTCTTCCCCATCTGGTGCATGTGTTCCGTCCACGGATCCGTCCTGGAAACCACGCCCAGGAAGAACCAAAAAACAAAAAACAAAGGTAAACAATGGCAAATGGCATATTCGGGCTTCACCGGTCAGGTGCATCTTCATATAGTCATCTTGATGCTTTTGGAGAAGCAAACAAACAAGAACAAAAAACACAGGTTAAACTGGTAAACAGTTCTTGACCGGACAAATCTGCTCCAGTTCCCCACGCTGGTCTGTTTCATCCGCGACGGCCCAGTCAGTCTCAGCCGAGCTGTGTCCCAGCCCTTTGGCATAAATCAGTCTCTACAAGTCAATGACCTGTACTGAAGTTGGCTCAAGAATTTAAAATAAAGGACCAGTTTGTACTGGGTCTTTGGAGTTGTAGGGGGTTCTTTCCTCGCCTGGCACTCGAGTTGGGTAGCTCCGGCAAACGGATTCCCAGAGACCTAGGAGGCGAGATGGAGCGATTCTTCCACGCAAAGCAACCTGAGAGATTGGTGCGTTCTTAGGAGATTTGGGATCTGAGGGCCTGAGGGTCGGAGAATCAACTTGGCTGGTGATCCAGTGATGGTCGGAATGTGGAGGAATCCACCTTCCCATCGATTTGAATTGAAAAAGCTCGTCTGATTAAGGGTTTGATTCATGAATCAAGAGTCTATACTCTCCATAATTCCAGATTGCATAATATATTGCGTATATGATTGCATTTGTTTATAACAACACAGCACAGCACCAACTGAAAGGGTGTTGTTGGTGTCTTGTTTTTCACACTAGCGCTACCATCCCATGGTCACACCGCCGTCCTCTCTTCCGTTCTCGTCTCGCTCGTGCGTCGTAAGGTGCGAGATGGTGGAGCAAACGCAAAAGACGCTGAAGCAGGAGAAGCCGATGTCCAGCTTCCTAGGGCGTCCAACGATGGAAGGCCATGGAAGGCCTGCTGAACGCTGAGGAAGGAGAAAATCGTGGATTACTTGGTCCGATTGACTCTGAGGAGTTGGTGGCAAAACATGACCATTCCAACATATTCCAAATAGCCTGGTCACAGGAAAATGCCCACGTTGGGGTGTCCCAAGCACATCGAAGAATCTGGTCAATGCAGTCCGAGGTCTGTAGGTAGTAGGTCCGTCACCCATTGCAAACCTGGGCCATGTCCACCTGCAGGCCATCCGGTTTCCGGTTTCCAAGTGCTTCCACGTCTGCGGGCCCGATCTATCCCCACACCTCGTGGTCTTTCCGGGTCAACGACCGCCATCGTGTGCCCCGCACAGTGCGGGTTGCCTGGTCCCACGTCCCGGCCCGGGAAGACCTGAAACTTCAGCCCCTGCTCAACCTGCAGATGCTGCACGAGTCTAAAAGAAGGGGCATTTGCTACAAGGGATTGATCTTCACACAGACTCAAGCCAGTGGAATAAACGTGAGGTGGAGAAGTGACCAACAACAACACACAAATGTATATATATATATTTATATATTCTTTAGGGTCCTGCGGTACTAAGTGGCCCAGCCAAGCCACGGACCAAGCAAGTGCATTGAACCATTTTTACTTCAAAAAGACCGCTTTCTCGCGTGGCGACCAGGAGTGTAGGGCACCCTGCGGCACCGGGTGGTGTACTTTGGGAGAACTGGTGAGGGACGTAGTGGGCAATAGGAAAACAGGAGGATAATGTCCTCCACAAATTCTCAGGCTTTTAGCTTTGTTCGCCAAGGAATACACACAGTTTCGCTGTACATAAACGATATTAAATGGATGCTGATGCATCAAATCAATTCTCAAGTAATTATTCTCAAGTTGTTCACATCCAATAGATTCCAATAGTATCTCCGTGTATCTTCTGTGACATCCGCACTAGGACACTGTCCAAGTGTCGCAGCAGTGAGGATAAGGGAGCCATTGTCCAAGAGCCGCACCAAATGGACCAACAAGATGTAGGCAAACATGTCTGGGCCTCAAACAACAATGAATGGTCTGGCCATGGGTAACAAAAATACTCAGCGTGCCAAGTACTCTTGGGGCTTTGGTTGCAGGAGGATGGGCAATCAAGAACGATTCAATAAGCTTCTAGCTTGAAGCATCACCCTGGGTCTCAATATCATCTCTGCTCAGATTCTCATGGGAGGTTGCTAGAAAAATGAGGTTTTCTTGGTGCTTCCCTACTCCAAAACCTCCGACTTCCAGGCATCCATGCCCTCTTCACTCCACTTCGACCAGCCGAACCCACCCGCCGGGGTTCGATGAAGCCGCCAGCGACCCGCTTCGACCCGTTGTTCGACCCAGAAACACGCCCACTTGGAGATGCTCTGGACGACAAGGATGCACGTTCGTGAGATCATCACCTCAACACAAACCCTGTGACATCCAGACTGGAATAGGCCTAGCTCCTGCCTACCACCCCAGTGGAGGCAAGCATGGCAGTCCCACAATGGAGTGCTTGGGGAAAATATTGAAGAAAAGCCACTGCTGAATGCAGAACAAGCGAAATTCTGGTGTGCTCTTCTTATCAAAGCGACGCCCACTCATCACCCCTCTTATTCGAAAGGGTGTCTTCAAAGTAGGTCCAGGTCTTGTAGACTGGAATATTTGCCGATCTCTTAGGTGATTTTAAGATGTCTATCCGGGTCAATGTACGATAGACATTCCAGTCCCAGGCCTTTTTGTCGGCGACATGTGGCAACATGTTTCTTCGTTTTAACCTTTCAGCCTGCCTTTCTTGCCATACCTGCAGGTAGTACTCAGAAGGATCCGTAGAGGTCTATCCCGATTCTCGTCCCATGTGCTGCTCGAACACTAGTCGAATACAGTCAGGTACTCTTTGTGAAGGCTGGGCCCCATTGTAAGTAGTCTTTGAGGTATTTCGGAATGAAAAGCAATGGCACAACTTGAACTCAAATGACATGTGAAGAAGAGGCTCCCTCTTCCAAGCATCATTTCCGAGCACAACCATTCAGCGTCCAGCTAGCAAGGGAGCAAATCGTGTAAAACCCCCTGTGTTCATCCTGAAGAAAGACCTCAATTGGGCTTGGAGCACACCTAGCACACCTCACTCTATTATGAGCCTCATATGAGACTCATATGGTTTTGGGTGTTGTGCCAGTTCGTCTCATCAAAAAGGATTCAAGAAAGGCTCAGACCTGGTACCTTCACCGCTCCTCGGGCGGGTGGTTCGCAACCTGGAAGAGCTCAGTTCTGAGCTACAGGCTCACCGAAGAGCCATGAGAGGTTTGCTTTTTTGTGGATTCCTTGTACTGGGTCCAAAAGCACTTCTTGGATCATCCATGCAACAACTGGTCACTTGAAAGGGTTTGTTTTCTGTTGGTTTTCCTTTGTTGGATGCTCATTCCTTACAAAACATAGACATAGCCACAAATCAGGAGGCACAAATACAAATCCCTCCTTTGGGCTGAGGAGATTGTTTTTGCATGTTACTGCATGCTCTTTTCGATGATCAACCCAAGTCACGCACCCACGTGCACTGGAATACCTGCACAGGCCGCTTTTTCGGATAACGCATGCCATTTCACTCTTTGTCATGCAGTGTGCAAAGAAGGGGTCTGGACGAAGGATGGCAGATCGGGATCCAAATCTTCCAAGAAATTAAACCTCTCGCATGGCAGAACCGTGTCTGTGTAAGACATGTGCAAGAGAACCGTGCCAATCCAAAATCACCCGAATCAAACACACCATGGCAATCCACAGTTTCACCGAGCTCATCAGAAACGCTTGGCCTCTCAGAGGGTGTTCCTGAAAAAACAAGAGTTGCCCAACGACCACCGTCATGGGCTTCAAACGATGTTCGCCTGCGATGTCCATGACTCTTGACCCATCTAACGATGTTCATCCATGCTCCATGTCGTGCCGAAGTTGGAGAGTTTTTTGGGGATGTTCATGGATGTTCCATGTCCCTCTCCATCCACTCACCTTGGTCCAAAAAGCCACCTTAAACATCGAACTCCTGGGACTTTAGGAATCTGTTGGCATCTCAGCATCTCATCACAGTGAAACACTGGTGTTTTTTTTCCGACGCTTTCGTCAAAGGTCGGTGGTCGTTTTTTGATTTTTGATTGAAAAAGTAAGGCGCAAAAAGGCAAAAGAATCGAGTCAGTCTCCAACATGAGTCCAATCCTCAAAAAACATTGAGAATTCTGCAGAATAACTATCTTAACACGCATTGCTATAGGCTATAGAATTCAAAATTTATCCTTCATTGACTATTGACTCTCCAGGCCGCCCAAGGACTCAAACTGGGTTATCAATCTTGGAAACTGCTTGCACTCAGCAACAGTGGATCATCACAATGATATTATGCTCAAATCTCTCAAGGTTAAGTTGTTGAGTTCCTCAGTTCAGCTCAGGAGATAGGTCCTACAACCCGAGTTCTCGATCTCCCCGAGTTCCTCCCATCCATGTCCCGTCGGGTCCACATCAATCACCTGCCCGATCGCCTGAAGGCCTCCCCGAGCGCCAGCAGCAGCAACTTCAGGATGGGCACCACGACCGCATAGAGCACGATGAGCACGGCCCCCGTCCTGTGCTTAGAGCACCGGACTGGTGAACCCCCGCCCAAGCTGCCCCATCCCGGTCGGTGATGGAGGGATCGGTTCAGAACTCGGTGTTCACCGGGTTTAGAACCGGGCGAGGATCCAAACCCAAAGCCATCTGGAACCAACATCGGCGTGAGAACCCGCAGGACGGACTCGTCCGCTTTGTGGGCGTGGGATGCTTTTCACCAGGTCCTCCTCGGTTCACGTTAAACCAGGTCCTCCTCCACTGTTTTGAAGTGATCAAACAGTTGGTGGGGAAATGTTTCTGGTACACAGTATACAGTCCAACATGTATACAACATCTTCCCTTCCACATCAACATGGCTGGAGTTGGAGACCAGGTGAATCCTCTGCTGTCCCAAACGATCGTCTCCAACCAACCCTCCCCTTTCGTCGAATGGAAGTCGCATCGATCCAGGGGACCGGTCAACTATGCCTATACAACTGGTCAACTATGGCAGCCACCCCAACTGGTCAACTATGGCATTTGTCAGACAGGTCGTATCGACTTTTACAAAGGTCGTGTCGTCCCCCAACTGGTCAACTACCAAACATCGCGACCACCCAACGACGCTTTTCGACGCTGAGAACGATGCTGGCACCGTCGCCTGGATCCGGTGCGGTTCAGCAACTCCACCAGGCCAGTGATGGTCTCGGTGCAGGCGACGTGGCCCTTCTCCGGCTGAACGTCGATGCGGTGCCCTAAGACCTCAGCAAGAAGAGGTCCGGCGACCGAGTGACTGGTAGAATCTGGACATGGAATCCGAAATATATTGATAGTACTTAGAATTGGGGTCCGGTCTATCCCATGCAGTGGATGATGGTGAGGTTTTGTTTCTCTAAGATGCTGATAATTGCTTACCGTCGGTTACAGTACAGGTAATGGCAATGGCACAAACCCTAAGATATATAGATTGGTTCCAGTGAGTATTGGTTTTCAAACATACGACGAGTGGAACATGCCACTTTGATCTAAACATATATATCTAAATCTAAACCATGTAATGTAATAAACCCCCATACGAAAAGGTTCTACAATCTACCCTTTCTCACCGACTGGGTCTGTCATGATCCAGTCTGTCCCCGGTGCTCACGGCACCAGCCGGTCTGGATCCACACTGCCGTTCAATCCCAAAATGAGCTTCGCCAAGCGGCGTTGACAACGATGTTGAAGCTGAAAATCACTTGCGTCAAGCCAGGAACCAGCAAGACCTCGAGTTTTTGCGCTGAACAGGGGTGGGATCTACTACGGCTGGCTTGAAACGTGCCTGTTCATATACGGACCGTGTCGGAAACAAAAAAAGGGTTCCCGGATACCCCTTATATACTTGGAATGGGCTGCGGACATGTAAGGGGTATGTTACCGGATCAGAAAAACTAAACGACTTCAAAGATCTCCCCGGAAGATCTATACCAAGGCTGTGGGTCGATCCTATCTGATTTTTTTGTGTTCAGCCAGCCACCGCCCCTAGCCCTACAAGTAGCTACGAGTCACATGACTCAGGGTAGGGATTCATAAACCATCCCATGTGAATTAAAAGACCTCTTCATGTGGGGGTCTCACAAGTATCAATCCAGTCATAGCTTCACCCTGATCATGGCAAATTCCCTCTTCCGATGGAAGCAACATGCAAATCTACGTATTATAGTATCATGTCCCATGTTCTTCCGAACATCACAGGACAAACCCGACCCATCAGTCTCGAATCCGATCCAAATTCAGGGTTTGGAAGATGTCCAATTCCTAAAAGTCCTATTCATAAAGAGGTTGACCATTTCTATCCCTTTGTGGAGGCCCGGCTGCTTCTTCTATCCTATCTGTTACGTTGGCGGCTTGTTCTTGTATCCTGAGGTCTGTGCAACAATGGTTGCAAAATGTTGTAAAACAAACACTTGGACCATCTTTGCCCAACTTCGGTACCTGAAGAACCCACACAGCCACAATGCTGTGCACTGTAACGAAAAGAACTGCAGGCAGCAAAAACACGCGGAAAACCATGTTCGATAGACTGACTGGTGCTTAGTAGGGAATGAGGGAAGTTTGCCCCCAATAGAGATTCCTTTGGATCCAGCCACCCTCATTCCCTACTTTCGTCGCACCAGTCAGTAGATTCAGTGACTAGATGCGCCTTGGATACCCAAGAAGGTTACTGGATGTTCCTGTGAAGATGCGGAGGGCGACGGTGTGAGGAACTTGGAGGACGAGGACGGAGGGATGTGGACGTGAGGGATGTAAAGAACGTGAGTGATGTAGAGGATGTTAAGAAGGTGGACGTTGAGGACGCGAGGTTTTTTTTTCCTTCCTGGCGAAGGCGTGCCGCATGTCCATGGCCAAAGAAAGTTCTGCCGGCAGGTGCCCCCCCCCAAAAAAAGATTGATCCGCAATGTCCCCACATCGATGAAGGCTCACAGAAGGCTCACCCCCATTCTTTCTTGTCGATGGACACGGAAGAAAACGCCGCAAAAACTGAGCGGATTCGACATGCCGGTCGACACGGGCCAACACGGGCGACGGCGGGCCACGTAGCTTGCGATCAGCATGGCGCTCGCCCAGAAAGGTGAACGTGCCTGGAAAGGTGGCGTGCCAGGCAGGGCGAGTTTTTTGAGACCCTCAAGCATAGGTCAATATGATGTCAATAATATGCTATAGAGCGTAGGTAAAGGCCTGAAAATGCCCTTGGAGGTGTTGAGGATTGTTGAGGATTGATGTTGTTGTCCTTGACATGAAAGGATTTGAGGTTCCATGTTCGTGCCAAGAAAGAACATGAGATCCTATGAGATCCTCATTCATGATCCATTGCTTTCAATTTCCAAAATTTGTATATAAACATTACAGTACAATATAGTTACACTCCGATGAACACATCACATGGAAGTGGAACACCCAATGTTGGTAGAGGAAAGTTGTCGTCTTCAGGGACTATGAATTTTCCACTTCCAAGTCTGACTTGGAGGGTAGACCCTAAAGCACCATTGCTCTGCAACCCTTCAGCCTTCATTGTTGAAGTTGTAGAGATTCGGCTCCTCCACAAAGTAAGTGGAATTAGATGGAATTAGATGGTGCGCACATAGTATGTGTGCTGTATCTGCCGAAGTTTGTGGACAACACCCAAAGTTTGTGAGAAGCCATTGGCTTCTTGGAAAGGTCACCAGATTGGACTGGCAAAAAAACAGGAATCACCTCCCTCGAGGTGTGTATACATTGCACCATCTTTCCAAATGCTTTGGAGGCGGGCACCCAAATGGGCACTTGAGCGAGCTGAGGAGCTCGCCGTCATCGTGCATCCGAATGCATCGAGCATGTACGGCCCAAGGCTCTCAGCCCCAAAATCATCTCAAAAAAGATGTCCACGACACATCCAACGGCCAAAGGCTCTTCCCTCGTCAAATTTATCAAGACTTGCCGGACGTCCTCTCACCAGAATTCCTTTGGACACTTGCTGTGGACTTGCTGCGGACCCAATGCTGACTTGCTGTTACCGTACCCTGAAGCTCTAACTTGTTCTTGATCTACAGTCAAATGAGCTTGGCGCCACGCTCCAAATTCTGATTCTGTCCTTCAGTGACTTTAGTGGGTACAAGGATTTAACATGGGATGATGTATTTATCTGCGGTCCACCGCCGCAACATTTCGCAAAACTTTGCAAATCAATGCATAAACCCAAACAACTACCCAAACAGCCGAAAAGCGTGAAACGCTTTTCAGCAGGCCTGGCCCAACACCATCTTTGATATTTGGCCGTTTGGGTGTGTGTTAGAATGTATTCGAAGAGTCAAGCCTGCTGGGCCCATGGGTCTTGCTTGCATGCCTTTCTTCCCTATTGGTCGGGTCCAATTGGAAACTCTTCCTGTGTTGGACACCGGAAGAAACGCCGCCCCCCCGGGCAAGGCGCCTGCGGCTGAGACAAGCGATCGCATTCCACCTATGGAGAGAAGCAAAGATGGCTGGTTTCTGCGGTCTAACAGGATCAGACTCAGGATCAGTTTAGTAGGTCTTTCCACCAGTTGGGGTGCTTGAATCAAAAGAGGCCCTCCGTTCGGGAAATGACCTACACAAAGGAGTTAACCTAAGAATCCCTGGGCCCTCCATTAGCCAAATAGCGGGAAGTGTCTTGTTTTCCCCCGCTGGGCCTGTGGAAGAATCGAAGCGAGACGTCTACACACCATGCAGTCACACCAATGGTTGAAGCACAACTAACCCAGTGAGGTCATATTGTCTAACAAACGCCTCAGCGGCAGTGTGAGAAATCACGCAGAGGTTGATGAGAATCAGGCACGGGCACGAATGTGTATGCGATCGTTTGCAGGAGGGCGAGCAGTATAGTTTTAGCTCATGTTTCTTTGTTGCTTAATGCTAGGGCATGGAATGTCAAAGAATGAGTGCCTGGAACAGGCCAAGTTCCACAGGCAAGCTTGGGTTGAAGCACTGCTCTGCAAAAGTGAACCAAACACCTCAGAGAAGCCTTCTTGAAGGCTATTCCTTTCCTCTACCAACCCTTGATCAACTCGAGAGGCAGTCAGCCTCCAAGAGATATCCCAAGGAGGTGGCAATGGTCACCAGCAAAATGATGAAGAAGACCACCAGATTCACCTCGCCAGTCCGAATGATGGTCGGAGAGTGCCGAAGGATCAATCTGGGTGCGTTGGAACAATGTTGGAAAATGCAAATCCTCCAACCTTCAGAGACTCAGATTACATGTTTCCCCTGATAGCTGCAAGCTATAATGGGCTTCTTGCTTCTCAATCGTGTGGCTCTGGATCGGCGTCTGGTTGTTTCATGTATATAAACATGTAACAAAAAACACATGCAATCCTCCAAAGCACTTGGCTTTAGTATATGCTTTAGATGGCTAGGGTCGGAGGTCTGCCATTGTCTCACACCCACGCGATCATCGTCAAATCAAGAGGGACACTGCCTACCAGGAGAGAGCCAAGGAAACATGGGATCCACACGATTTGTTGAAAGGACGGTATCCGTGACCCTGCTTTTCTACCAGGCTCCTATAAATCCTCCACCAGTCAATCAAGATTACCAACCATTTGCTAGAGTCGGGCTAAGGTATGGCTAAGTATGGTTACTGCCCAAATGCTCCAAACAGGCCTTGGTCCCTCAAAACCATAGGAATTTGAGGGTCCGGACCCCGCCATATGAGATATATGGCACCTGCTGAACGGAGGGTCAGCGTCTGGGTGAGTTAAGTGAACTCGCCAGCGTCCGTGGGGTCCCAAGATTTGCCAAGCGTGGCTACTCGCACCAGACTCATCTTTCTTCCATCCTTCGCTTTTGGAACCATTTGATGTCCTTGTCATCCTCTTGTTTTTTTTAGATCTTCCAATCACTCATTTTTCTTTGCTCCTTCTCCGATTGACCCACAGGGACACGTTCGCGGACTTCGGCGACGCCACGATGCACAACGCCACGGATGGTCGCCTGGGTCATGGGATTGCCTTCCAGCTCGGGCGGCGCGTTGAAGTCAGGCTGTCGCAAGCCGGCATAGACCTGGAGCGGAGGTGCGCAGTGCGGATCTGGACGTCCGCGGGAAAGGGCGGAGCTGGACCTGGACTGTTCATGTCTTTTATCGCTGGATCGTGTTTCACGGTCTTTTTCAGGGGCAAAGGCTGAGATTGGAGGGTGCCACGAATTGGTTTCCAAGGCTTTTGGCACATGGACACAGCTTAAGATGTTGCAAGGGAAAGGGTCTTCATAGGGGTTGATTGTGTTATATATATATATATTGTGTTCCATGTCTGTTGGCTTTGTCAGGTCTTTTCGGTCGCGTTTCACTAATCCAAGGAAAAGATTTGGATTCTGCGTCTGTTCAACTCTTGCCAAACAGAAGTGATGTATATAAATCTGGTCACTAGAAGCATGCCACGGCATTGAGGAAGCACTTCCCAGTTGAACAATCCGACGGGACTGCCCTACTGACGCCCTGCTGCAAGAAACAATGACAGCATGGGCAGCATGGGTATGAATACCAGGGTATGTTTTAAAATCATGGAGCCTTCTTGCATTGACCATGGGTCAAGAATGGTCTCCTCGATGATGTCGAGATTTGCATGGATTCTGTTGGTGTCTCCATATGTGTCTCCCATCTAATTTGACCACATCCTCATCTGTAGATCATGTATCCCTAAAACTCCAACTACCTCCTGAGAAGGTGGTTGGGGTGAGTTTCGGGAGTCTAACCACCTTCTGAAGATATGGCTGCAGCCCTAGGGTATGAGCATGGTCCATCTCGTCACACAGATTTGTGGATTAACCTGGAAGACCTCGAGCTTAGGACCTTTCCAACCCTGATAGGTCCCTGTATCCCCTGTGGCGTGGAAAAATACCTTTGGACAGCCTAATAAATAAACTCCAAGTGGTCCTAAGTAGTGCGCAACAGCAAACTCTACCATGTTAATTTTGACACTGATTATGATATGTGAATATATATGATACGCAACAGCCAATTCTCTACCAGGTCGACCAGGTCTCATCGACAGCCGGAATCACCCTCGTGTTCGGGGCTAGACCTTGGGGGATCTCATCTTGAGGTTTCCGCCGGATGAGTCATCCGCACTGCAACATCCCAGAAAAGCAAGCAGTCGGGCGCGCCAGGCGAAGCATGGGTTGACAAGTGCCATGTACAGAACCATTGAATTAAGGAACAAAATAGTCTTCCGGACTTCATAATCAAGTGCAAGTGACTTTGTGGCTACAAACAAACCAAACCGCCTGTTTCACTCAGAACCCCCTTTCCGCCCAACCTCATGTAATCGACTTGGCCGTCCTTGATAAGTCTCCGTCTCCCTCCCGCTCCTCATGCATGCCCTTCTCAAAGGGTTTCAGCTTCTGGTCCATGGTCGCTTTCATCTTCCCTGGACGAGGTCCATCGGCCATCGTCGAGCGTATACTCATCCGTCGTCGCCCCACCCGACATGCGACATGGACGAAGGCCGACCGAGAAGCCGAAACCGATCTATGGGATCTGGAATAGTTTGCATACAACGAAGTCGCACATGGGGTATGGAGTAGACAATGGAGTAGACGTATCATGGCGTATCTCTTCCACACATGAAACATGATCTGGAAAATCTTCTTCTTCTTGCACCTGCCCCAACGAACCCATTCGTTTTCTGGTGGTTTACTGGCAGTGCCATGAAAAGGCTCGGGCTCGACTGAAGCGGTGTTGGTCGTTCGAATCGACCATCTGAAGGCATTTCGGCGGTTGTTTTCTTCTCCACATCAATGAGATCACATGAGATCACCTCAATGAGATCATTGGGGGAGGGTCAGCAGTCAAACCCCAAATCCTTTCGAAGTTCAAACGCTCAGCAGCAGTTATTTCTGGTTGAAAGACATCAAGCAAAAGCTTTAAACGGTATAGAACTGCAAATTGGGCTTTTCATGGCTTTTCCATACTATGCGTGAGATAAGCTAACCAGGCTTACAAGCACTCTCACAATGATCAACCGCTACCAGTACCATCATGTTTCATCCACCATGTCTCGGTAACACCGAATCAACACCGGTTGCTTAAGCCCTTTCAGATCGCCGCATCTTCTACCCAGCAGCCCATCTGCTTCTCCATGCTGTGGATGCCTGGCCTGAGCCACCCATGAGTGGGAGCAGGTCAAGACTAAGTTCCCCAAGATGCAGCAATTGGCAGTTTCAAGGACCCACAGTCGAGGCCGTCAAACATGAAGCCAATTTGGTGCCCTTCTCTCAAACGCAAATGTTTAAAAATACACACATCACACAACCTACATTGGGTAGTCTGTTGTGAGGACTCCTCTTAGTTAACCCTTGAAAGAGAACCACGTATGCTTGCTCTGAATGCATCCGTTCCCTCGTCCCGCCAAGGCACAGCCAGTCCAAAACACTCGGCATCTTGACCTTTGGTGCGGGAGGCCTCGGTGCAAAACTTTGTCACTGGCTATCCCACGGAAGCCATGACGAGCATGGTGGAGTTGTTTCCGGAAAAGGGAGCACCCCTCGGAAAAGGGAACTCAACATGGGACCATGGGTGGTTTGGGGTGTGCAGATAGCGCCAAGCACTGGGGATCTGTGAGTTCCAGTGATATGATATGAAATATGGGCGGTCTTCAGTCTTCCGGAAAGATTTCGGATACCCTGCAACTCCGAGTAGCAAATAGTTGACTCTTTTCCCATGAACTGGACCTCCCAAACATCTGTTGTGCCTGATAAGAGATTCATTGGTGACTTTCTTGGTTGCAACTGCCCTGAGTGGCCTGAAGCGGTTCTCTATGGCGGTTCTGATGCCATGCCCGCAGGAGCTTCGCCGCTTCGCGGGAAGCGGCAGAGGTTCGCGGCGAGAGCATCTCTTCACAGCGAGAAGTGGCTGAGGGAAGTGGGACGGCCGTTGGCTGGGATTTGCTATCCAGGAACCGGAAGAACGGATTTAAAAAAAACAACATATTCCTGAGAAGGGGACATAAAACCAAGCAAATCCAGGCCCAAAGCTGACGGGCCAAAGGACCTTGTGCTTCCGGTCGTCTTGAAAAACGGATGGAACCTCTCTGGAAATATGGAAACAACACTCTGAATAGACATATTTAAGATAGATTTGTATTTGCTGCTGCTACTGGTAGTTTGCATTGCTATACAAATTATTCTCAGTTGGCCCATTAATCCACAGTCTCTTCATCTCGGCCAGCCCCAGTCTAACCAGTCTCAAAAACCACCGCCATCACGGGATCCCGTGCACCAACTTCCGTGACGTGTCCATCCCCTTCTGCGCCACAGCGTCTGGGTGGGCCGCTGCCCATTAAAACTCGAACCCCCACCGCAGGTGCAACAGTTCCTCAGACCAGTCGGTCGGACCAGTCGGTCGGTCCGCGCAGCTAGGGCGTGTAGCGGTCCGCATGGCCACATATGGAGTGACTCAGTCTGTGGACTCAGCCCATTAAGAATTAAGAAAGCCCAGCCCACCCCATTTGGATTGTAAACCGTCTTCTATATATGGGGGGTTGTTAATCAGCACGAGTACATGGTTTGTCACTGGCACAAACCGGACAACGGGATGACCCAAAAATCCAAAGCACACGGAACACGACGACAGGATCCTTTTAGCCGGTAGGGCCGGTAATGTGGGTCTGTTCATCCCATGGCACTGCTGAGACAACAAAGTCTATCCCTAGGGATCCGTTTTCGTACCGAACCTCAGGTACGGTGAGGACGGAGACCATTTATGTAGGTGCCAGGAAGGGCCCGAGTCGTACCTTCTGAGAAGGTATGTGGATCCCTAGGGTATGATTCGTTCAGTGCTTGGAGAACTCCCGTCATCTCAGGCCGCCGACCCGGCCATCTGGATACTCCCTGGAGACTCCCGACCCGGCGACCCGGCGGCCGTCGCGAGCCCTGAAAAGACGTATACTTTATGATTTCATGTTGATCTTTCTCATCACCTATATAGAGTGTAGGAAACCCCTGACTTAGTTTCATTCATCATGTTCACTCCAATTCATCATGCATTCATCGACAATGCAAATGGGCTGCGCTCAAAAGCACTGCAGATATCTGCAGGAGTGAACATGCCATGGCTTCTCTTTTTGGGGAAACCACCCACCCGCCGTTTTCGGTCCCTTCACCGAACGGTGTTCCACACCGTCGCTTTTTGGTGTCGTGCACGTGTCGTGCACCGGTGCACGAGTCGCGAGGGGTGGCCCACCATTGTTCCTTTCAAACCCAAACACGACCTATGGGACTGGCATATGTTCCAATCAGTTGGGGTGGTTCCAGGGGTCAATGTAGGCATATATGGCAGTCCCATGGAGTGTCTGGGAAAGGATGTAGTTCAAACCCCAGGAACCGTTTGACTCATGACGTGATTCCACCAGAGAAGGGACTTCCTGTGGTCTGTGTTTTTTTTGTGCAACCGGTGGTCGAAGATGACAGCCAAGTGATGAGGAAAAAACCGATCTGATCGAACCTCCAAAAAAGGTCGTCTAAACACTTCAGGCTCCATGTTTGTCTTCCCGGGTGTAAACACTTCAAAAAAAGAGAAAGGAACCACAACCTCTAGATATTTTCAACTCCACCTGAAACCGAAGGAAACCCAGGAAAACAGTTCATGGACATGGACGCATCCGTCAAATGGGATAAGCCACCGATAGCCGATAGCCATTATCCGACATCTCCGTAGACATTCATAGGTATAAACAAAGATCACTTTAAATGTCTTCAAATGTTGAACATGTTCTTCATTCACAACCAAACCCTATATATGATTCGGGCAGCCAAATCCTTTCTGGAACCCAGTTGGGCATCCAGAGGCATCGGGTCAACCGTGAAACAGAAAGGTCCCGCAACGGCATCCTCTGGCCCGACCGCTCCGATCCTCTGTCCGAGTGTCATCCAGGGATCCTTCATCCCTTTCTCACAGAAGCTGGGATGCGCCTGGAAGGCTTGGCACGGGAGACGGACGTCGGGAAAGTCGAGCCCTTGATAGGAGCTGAAGGAGCATGAACAGTTCATTCGATGCGGTCACTGGAATATTCCATCCCTGACCCACAACGTTGTTGTGTTTTTGTCAGTCTTGCCGACCTGAAAATACGAGGGATTTGCTGCCGTTGCTCCTGGCACGGGTTGGTTCCTGTTCATTTTGTTCGAACTGCAATGGAGGCTCCCAACATTGACAAAACAAACATGCGCAGGGGACGAGCACTTTGCCAAACAAGTCGAGTTCTTTTTTTAAATGTGCTAGGGTTCTCGGGGAGGATGTGGCTAAACATCTGTTGATTAGAACACATGGACATGAACACGAGTCACGAGTCACCCTGCCGTCATCTGTTCATGCACTTGTCACTTGGCTCCAGCATACATCTGGGTGATAGGGGCTCAACAAGTTCAATGCCCAACAAAGGCCAGGCAGTTGCGGCAGAAAACACCACCAAAAGAGCTGGCAGCTGCAATGCGTTTCCACGTGTTCCACTGGGTCGGCCTTGTAGAAGTGACAAACCACGCCATCTTTGTGACAGTCCGGGTCCACAGGTACGTAGTTGTTACCTCACAGCCATTCGGCACAAACGTGCGGCAGACTGGTCTAGGTCGGAGCCTTGATACCCGAGCCACGATCGTGGCTCTCCATGTGTTGCACGGCATGTGATTGAACGACATATAACCAAGTGGATGTTGACCTGCATGGGTATATGACTCCTATTCTATGGTCATATATATTATTCTATAATACAAGTTTTTATAAAATATATACTGTAACCTCCACCCCACATCACCCCGTCCCTCCCCACATCGCATGGCATCAGCTATGATGCTCACTTTCGCTTATCGAAGTCGTTCTCCTCCCAGTCGCCCCGGTCGTGGCTGTCCAGGTCCACCGATACTTCCGTCGTGCCCTTTGTTGAACACCGGACGGTGCGCATCGGACGGCCGGAGAGGCCACATGGTGCTCCCGGTGCTCTGAGATAACCTTTGGATACCTTTGCCCGTAGAATGCAATACACCTCCCCAAAAAGAAGAACAGCCCGACTGCTGTAGTGGCATGAGGCTACCAACAAAAATGGCAACCTTCAAACAGGTAAGCCCATTCCAGGACTTTCCTGGTGAGCTGTTTCATGAATTGATCCCTCCTCAAAAAAAAAAACTGAAAAACCCTTCGTCCCCTGCAGTGTCGGGTCGTTTTTTTTGGGGGGGCCCAGTTCCACCTAGTTCAAGAGAGTGAAGCCTGCGGGTCCAGTTCCTCGCGTAGCGACCGGGTCGGAGTTTGTTTGACCGGGAGGCATGCAGTATATCCATTCGTCCAGCCAGGCGTGTCCTCGCAAGCCTGGCACATTCTCGGTTCTCCGACATCCGAAAGCAGTTCGGGGATCCAAGATGCTCCCAAGAAAGGGAAAAATGCCTCCAAGAGATGCTTTTGGGGAAATCCTCCAAGATTTGTTTTGTTCTTGAAGAGATTCCACCATGAAAGGAATCCACCAAACAGAAGTCCGCTGCCACAAGAGGGCGAACTGACTCTGCCTCTGAGGAGTTTGTTGCTGTCGCGAAGACGGTGTTTCCCAGCAGTTCGGCCAGCAAAAGAGTTCGGCTGGCAAGGGCTATACCCACCATGGCATGAATCCCCCAGCCACGCGCGTGAAGGTGTCAAATGCTGTCAGTGGCTGCTTGGAGCGTCTGTGCCAGTCAGGCTCTTGATTGGTAGCTGAATCAAAGGTATTCAAGAATCCAACTTGAGAAGATGCCAGTCAGGCTCTTGATTGGTAGCTGCGTCCAGCAGGTATTCAAGAATCCGACTTGAAGTCCTTGTGACCACTTGATGGAATTGGTTTTCCAGCTCGCTGGGGCGACCTTGGAAGAAGCCTTTTTCAGCATCTGTCAGCCCCATCCGGGGCAGAGAGGGTGGAGGATGAAAGGGTTGGATCCTTCGTTTGCGAGTACTACAGTAAGTTGTGCATGATGTTTGCAAAAGAAAGTAGATCCTGTGGTTGCATTGACCTTTACTTTTGTTTGACCTCTGGATAGCTACCACCTAAAGTTCTATGATGCGATCTGCTTGCAGCTGCATGCCCCACTCCAAACGTTTCCTGTGAGCAAAAGCTGCAAATTGACTTTGGATCTCAATCACCCCAAGTGGAGTGACTGGAGTCCCAAAACGCTCCAGTTTCATCACTTGGGTGTGGCTCAAACAGGTTGCAGTCCGCTTTAGATACACTCCCTGAACTAGTCATGGAAAGTGGATGTTGTGGCCCCCTGGATGACCGTTGTCCTCTACAAACAGGTGGTTTTCACCTTCCATGAAGACTTCCAGGATTGTAATATATCTTTGTCTTTTTACCCTTAGACTTGGATTCTGGATGGTAACCTATCTGGGTGAGCCCTGCACCACTGACACTGGGGGTACATACTTGTGTCATCTTGTTTCGACACTCACCAGACTCACCACCCAGTACCAGCACCAATCCAGCACCACTAACCAGCGTTCGACTACACTCACCAGCACTAAAAATAATAGCAACAGGCAACCAGCACCACTAATCAGCATCTTGACCTATAAAGCTGCTTGAAAAATGTTGGTTCCTAGACCAGTAGTAGCTTGGAGGCCATTGCTATTGGGGTGGAGGCCATTGCTAGTAGGTTGGAGGCCATCGCTATTGGGGTGGAGGCCATCGCCAGTAGGTAGGAGGCCATTGCACTTGGGTTTTAAGGGACCAGGTCGCTCTCAAAGTTCGGGACAGCTTTCTCCGAGTTCCATGGAGTCTTCCCGGGCAAAAACACCATCATCTCTCAATCGATGTCCAAGAAGGACTTGAAGACCTGAAGGGGTTGAATACTGTACTTGGATGGACTGATTTGGTTGAAGTGGTTGAATACCTGTTGGCTATGGGGGGGTGGAACGTGGTGGTGAAAACTGTTCGTTTGGATCCAATGGGATCCATCCCGCCGGAGTGTGTTGCGCCAAGGCTTTTCGCCATGGCTTTAGATTCTATCGACTCGAGTCTGGATTTTCTCTATATGAACACTCCAGCCCAACTAGAATTAGATGCACAACTCTCTCCAGCCCAATTCTGTGAACACCCACAGATCCAAGCAGTAGTTACCATCGACCTTTGAATACTTAGCCTTGCCGATCTAGTGACCTAGCCTTGCAGTCTTGCAACACGTAGTTATAGAGTGAATACAGTACTCTCTACAAAGGAAAGGAGATGAACAAAGGCTCAACCACACAGGACCCAGGACATGGCATCCACAAGTCACAGAGCCCGGAACCCAACAGTACGAATTAATTCCAAAGAACCTCCCATACTCCTCAGGTACTAAACATAAAAGGAACCTACTTGAGGATTGTCTAGTGTCCCCATCCTCGTCACCTCTTTCTTGAACTCTGCGAACGCCTGTGCTTTCCGGAACACACCGGCTTCACGCGCTCCGGGGCTGGAAAACGTTGAAGAAAACCATGCGTCTGAGGGATGGTTCAACCTCGCGACACGGAAGAAAGCAAAAACCTGGAGTATCAACAGGCGTGAAGTTCCATAAGTTATAGCGTGGAGTGTCTAATCCATGAGTCAGCCCTTGGAAGGTACTGGGAGCCATATCAGATCATCTGCATGCTACGACACATGTGGGAAACCCAGAAGCTCAAGGCCAATGGTGACGATGTGTGGCAACCACTGTTGCCGGCAAACCCTTGACTTGAGACTTGGGAGAAACAAAAACAACCCTTCCCAAAAACAGAACAAACATGGATCAATTGAGCCCTGCAACCCAATGCATTGCGATGCTTGCCACAAGTGAATCTTGGAGGGAGACTTCTTGTTGACAGTCATTCCAAAACATTGCAACATGCTGCAAATCTTGTCAACTATTCCAAGATTCTACAACTCATTCTACATGGTGGCACCCAATGCTTACAAGCAGTGTTTAAACAAACATGCATAAGCATGCCATGCAGCAGTATTGGAGCACAAAGAGACGGACAAACTCAAACTCAAACTCATTTCGCAGCTTGTATTTGATTGCTTAGGTTCAGGATGAGATACCCGGACTGGTCCAACGTTCAGGTTGGGAATCTTCCATGAGCCGAATAGTATCAGGAGCCTACCCTCATGCACATTCCTCCATGCATTGGAGGCGAAACAACCGGCACGTAATTGCGTAAGCCATGCAATCGATTGAAGACAGGAAACTCTCCCGTGCAAGTGTGACGGCGAATGACCAAGCATGGTCTCTGGACAACCCCCAGTTCATGTTGATGGACACGTCTTTGCCGCCTGCCGCCGTCCACCCTTGTACTTTTGGGAGCGCCAGAAACATTATATTATGGATGAAGTGCAGGGACAGGGTGGTGACCCTGTAATCCGGCTGAACTCCGGCGTCCCTGAACATGCTAGCTGCCAGGGATGGTTTTCACCGTTTTGGAACCGTAGACTGCAAGGTGAATGAAGCAATGCAAGTGTATGCAATGTTGGCGAAACATCGCCCCAAAGCCTGAAGCACAACAATTCTACAAGCCAACCCCGGTCACCCATGTTTTTATTCCTGCGGCCTTTTATGCTAATAGCAGCTGCTGCAGTGCTTGCTGGAGACACCGGCCTCGTCCCTTTCAGCGCTTCTCCAACTTCGTAGGGCGGATCTTTGACGGCCGCCAATCCAACAGCAAAACACCAGGTGTTCAATCCTTTTCCCTCCTTGCAACCAACATGGAAGTGGATAGCACCCCCTCTGTTTGGTATTCGGACCAACCATGGTCTTTCCAGGGGCCAATGAACGCACACATCATTGGAAAAGACCACCCATCATGTCCGAAAACATCAGCAAATGCTCACCTCTCGGCGTGCTTTAAAACCGCGCCCGAGCTCACCGTCTTCGGCCTGTCGCGCAGCGACGCAGTGCTCAGGCAACGTGGGCTTTACTAGGAGCCACCCTATACAAACAGTGGGAGAGGGAAACTCTCCGAAGAGGGGAGCCCAATATCTCTTGAATTGAGGGCTGTATGTCCCGCCTTGATATGGCGGGTTGACTTGAAACGTCAGTTGAATGGATTCTTGGATGTATCCTAGAGCGATCTCCACATTCTCGTCCTGAAACCTACTCATTATTACATACAATGTTCATCAATGTTCACTGTTCACCCAATAACATGTTCATTGACAATGTGTGTACTTCCTAGGCCTTCAAACCATTGAGACCTGGAGTTGTACTCTCAAACCCTGATCATATAAAACACACATTCGGGATCCAACCCAATCAAATGGGGACAAAAATCCGAGGCAACAACAGCAACAACAACCACACAAGGGACGCATGCAGTGATATCTCTCGCTCCAGTCGTACCTCAGGTTCGGTATGACTGGATCCTGGCCCCGAAACACCTTTGAAACAGCCGCTATAGCCCTATAAGGGCGCCCTATATGGTATGTTTTGGGCAGGTATATAGGGCACCCGGAGCCCGGACCACCTGGTAGGTCCATCTCAGCTGGTCAACCAGGGCCAGCTCCCCGGACCCGGAGCCGTGTCGATCCCAGACCCGTGGCACCTTTCCGGTTGCGCGTTTGACGGTTCGCAACACCTGGTGTTTTCACATGAAATCATGTTTTGGTTCTCGATCTGGGGTGTTTGGAGGACTATCCTGCGCTTCAAATGGATCCCATTAGGAGCAACTCACATCGACCACGCGGGCAATGTTCCAGGGCCAAACTTCTCGTCATGCCCCCTGACCGCCACATCCCGCCGCCTCACAGGCGCAGCAACATGCCTCCCAGGGGGGAGGGATGAGCGGAGCTCCGTGGGATGTGCACACAAACTTCCTTGGACCCTTGGAGACTCCCCCAACAAAAAACGGGTGTTCACATATGTTCACTACAGAAATGGGTTAATAGGTATACCTATAGGTGGTACTACCCCTGAAATAATATGCCAAGGTTGATGGTATGTGTTTCATGGTGTTTCAATCACGCAAAGTCTGCCAGGTTATCCAATCCTTCGGTTGGTCGATGAGACTTGGTTTTGAAAAGAGTGCCTCTGTGATTGGCTGGGACAACTTGTGAACTGTCGCATCTTTTCTGGACTTTCAGAATGGTACAATTTCTAGCCATCCAGGAACATTGAAAATGACAGGTTGATCTGGTTTTGTAGAAAGTAGTAAAACAATCCCAAACACTCCATGTATGATATATCTACCTACACTGGGGTGGTTTGAGGGGTCTAATATGACAGACATGGAGTGTCTGAGAATGGTTGTTGTGTTGGCTCTCAAGTTCTTCACCACCTGGCGGCTTCAAAGGTCCAGTAGCCACACCCATGTGTCACTCGCACCCAGCAGCGATCCAAACGCACCACCAGCTGCCATTTTTGCACGAGATGCACGTCTTGGTCGACCACCCAAATCCCCGTTTTGCGTTTGAGACCTTTGTCTATGCTGTCTTTTCGAGGATGTCACTTTCAGACTTTCAGTGTAAGGCATAGTCTGTATAGTGCCACGTGTTTCGATCTCACCGACATTGACCCAGTCCGCAGTGCATGAATTCTTTGACACTGTTTCTTTACTGTTAGACGAGCTTAACCCATCATAGCCTCTAGTGAACAACCTCTCCGTTATTCCTTCTGTGAGCACCGATGACCAGCCGCAAGAACGCTCTCGCCAAGGATGTTGACAGCACCTATTTACATTCAAAATGATGACTTGAATCCGAGATGCCAAGATCCAGAATGGTTTTTCCCTGCTAGTAGGTTGGAGGCCATTGCTATTAGGTTTCTCAATTGAGGGAGTTATTAATCAAAAGTCAATTTTCTCAACATTACAAGGACGCTACTAGGTGGAGGTTGGAGGCCATCGCTACTAGTAACAAGAAGCTACTACCAGCACCACAAAGGGTTGTTATTAGATGGAAAATAGATAGTCAGGAGTCAGGGGGGTCTATGGTGCTGGTAGTAGCTATTTGCTACCACCTTAACATTACCAGGTCTCCAACCGCGTTTCCTCCACTCGCACCACTGTGCGACACCGTTTTGGCGTCCTCCACGCCACATGTTGCCCGGGGGGGATGGTGACTCCCTTGGGTGGTTGAAGCCGAATGAAATCGTGACCACAAACGATCCACATACTGTATGCATCTGTATGCCATATTATTTACATAGATTGGGGTGGTTTGGGGGTCGGTCAATGTAGGCATATATTCCAGTCTCGAGTATTTCGATGACAAGTCTGAAGACAGGGGCCTTTGTTGTCTGCACCAACACAATGGAACACTGACACTTGTGAAGTTCTCGCTTGAAGCTTAAAAGACATCATACCACTAACTTTGCATCTTGGTCTACTGTAATACCGATACCAGGAAAAAACGGTTCTGGACCATCAGTCAGTTCATTGCCGCCGCCCGGGAGAGTTCCCTGGTCAGTGCTGTTCATTGCTGGGAGATGATCCACCTGGCAGCACAGAAAGCTGGGGTGTGAGTAGGACACGGAGTAGGACACGGAGTAGGCATCAAAAGGAAGCGGAGTCAAGGAAGGAAAAAAAACAACATGGATCCCAGTTCAGATTTCCCTAATGGATCAAATCAACGGACCACAAGAGTCCCGAAACCGAACGCCTTGGACTTGAGGCGCCAACGGAATGTCCCAGTGTCCCAGTGTCAGCATCCGTTCTCATCGGGCATCCAACGTGACATCTGCCAACTGACACATGCTTAGCTAAAAATGGAATCACACTGACATCGACGTCAAAGAATGGTCGACTGGTGACTTATGAGACTTAGTTTCGTGACTTTGGAGCACCAAGGAGGACTGTCAAACATCATCAGTCATGTCAGAGCACTGGCTGCACCAAGGTTTGACAAAACCAATTTGTGGGTGGCGTTGCCAATTTCTTCCCGCTGGAAACAAGCCGCCGCCTCCCACCGCCTCCCCGCTCCCGTTTGGCAAAACAGCGAACTCAGTGGCACCGGTATCAACTTTGGACTTCCGCGAGAACATCTTCCCCTGGAAGGCATGCGAGCAATATGCTTTTGGATGTGCTTTGCAAAAGTCATTGATGCTGGGAGTGCTAGAGTGGCACATAGGCATCATGAGCATTCTCATATTCAAAGTTATTTCTTTATATATCTTTAAAACATTGTCCTAACACCTGTCTCGTCACAGGCTCAGCTCACTTAGTTTGCAAGGAAGTTCTCATAAAACATCATGCTGCTGTGCACTCCTACGGCATTCTGCGTTGCCCGAAACATCCAAACGCTCACCTACTCGTGATGTTGGTTGCGTCAGTGTCTGATTTTTGGACTTGATTGAGCACTTCATGTGGCATGGCTAGCACATAATCATACATGAATGATTCTACGTGAATTTGCGTACCATTGTCTGGAGTCTCACCGCTTGCATGAAGCGATATGAAGCGGGAAAACCAGGACATGCAAACCGTCGTGGCTGGCTGATGATTGATGATGGGCCGCGGGACATTGATGCTACCGTTGGACCTCCAACTGCTTCCACTCCAACTCACTCACATGGAAATGGAATACTACCCCGTTCATCGAGGAAGACCAAAGGTCCATACCATCCACTTCCATGTGTTCGTCGGAGACCTGTGTCCAGCAGCAGCTGGACCTATGCAGTTCGCCCAGACTGCGACCAAGGCGTTTCACATAGGAGGGTCAGACAGGGTCAGATGTTAATGTAGACTTTTGACAACACCCCCTACATCAAGAGGTTTTTGCAATCAAATGGGAGTCTACATTACCCTGTGATGATATAGTTGGATCAAAAGTTCCCGCAACAGAACTGCTCGGACACGGTTCAATCATGTTCGAGGTATCTAAGCCAATCTGGTAAGCTTGAGAACACATCACCAAGCAGCTTAAACACAATTCATTCCAGTTCACCCAGTTCCCCCCCCGTTCAAACCTCCGTTTTGGTGCCCGGCCAGCGTCTCACTGTGCAAGGGGTTCAAGCTGTGAGCGACTCCTTGGGTTGACCCATGCATACACAAAGGTGCGGAAGGGGAGCGCGATGAGACGGAAGTGTTGAGCACCTTGTGCTTCCCTACTATCTGCTAGGAGGACCCGGGATGTGTGATGTTCTGACAAGAAAATCGGTTTGACACGGGATTCCACCGATTGCATCGTGACAAACACTTGCAAATGGCAAGGAATGTTCGCCCAACGACTGTAGGAACTTCCTGGTTCTGATGATTGATTAGAATTGATTATATGACTGGATGAATAATATGTACAGGTCAGTTTGACTTCCTTGTACTGGAGTTCATACGTACATCGTTGCAACACTCTTGGAGGCTTCACCCTGGATGACCCCTTTTCCCACCCCAACAAGACCACCTGTTCTTCTCTCACCAGCTCCTTTCACCCGTTTGCGCTGAGAACTCCCAGCGCCCCCTCCGGAAGGGACCGAGTGCCCAAGCCATGCATGGCGGACTTGTAGAGGTCGCTATCCGACAACGCCTGCGGTGGACGGAGCCGTTCGCCGTGTCGGAGCCGGGACCGCACGGCACTGGAAGATTGGACATGAAAGGCCACTCAACCATCCGAATGGTGGCAAATATGAGGACATGGAGAATCTTCACACATCCAGCAACTTCAATTGTCTTGAATAGCCGCTAGCCCAGATTTCATCACAAACGCATCAATGTTCAGCTGATCTGAGGAAATTGCTGTTCGCCCCTATCAAGTGGCACACAAATTGGTCTCACGCGCTCCGCATGTGTCACTTTCAGCCAAAGACCTGCACAAATTGTCATTTATGTTTCCTTCGACCTGCTTGAGGAATGACTCTATATACTGTATACGAATGAGATTGACATTGAGGTCATCCAATGGCTACGTGAGCTTTGCTACCTCCGCACTCCAAGACTGTTCAGAATTCCGCACCAAGACGAATTGCGAAGAACTTCATCCTTTAACAACAGTCTTGGAGCTTTTCCAAACATGTTGTTTCTATTTCAAAAAAAACATCTGAGCAGAGTTATTCTTTTAAGGTGGTGGTGTTGACAGCCCTGGTGTAAAAACATGCATTGTGTGTGTTGTTCTGTTATTGTTTTTCCTCAGCAAGTGGTGGTGGGTGTAGGCCCTTCGAAGAACCCTGCGGTTGGCTGTGTTTCCACAGGTTTCCACAGTGAAAGCCTACGTACGGCAAACAGGTGCCTCTCTACCACTTATAGGATGATTCATTACACAACACACACACACAAGTTACAAGATAAATACACGATAAATACAGTAGATGTAGATATGGGTGTCCAAGAAGTCACGCGTCTTGACACTTGACACTTGGAGTCACCTCACGCGTCTGAGTCACGCGTCAACCAGACCAGCCATGATCCCGTCGCTCTGCATCGCTCCCCAGTGCCGGCCTCTTGCATGACTGCTTTCAGACTTCCCAAGAGGTGCTGGGCACGGGTGAGGAGGTCCGGTCACGCAGGAAACACGTCAAGGCGTGGGTCAGGGTGCCGAGTCTGTGTGGCAGGGAGCAAGAAATGGTTTGCGTCTGCGTGAAGCACCAAGGAAGTTCAAGATGTTCTTTTTCCTGTGAGCTGAATGCTTCCACTGACCAGATGTTGAGCTGAATACTTCCACTGAAAGCAGCCTGTTTCGAAAATCTCTGCTCCAACAGTCAGCAACAGCATGTGCAGTTGCAGTTGGTCTCGGCTGAATTATGCTTGTTGAACCGATATCATGCTTCGATTCCGCAAGGCGCCGCAAGCCCTTTGACCATGAGAACCCAGACCAGGGTAAACCTGTCACTTTCCACCCACCGAACGAGTCACCCACCGATGCAAAATGGGTCGCGTCCCAAACTTGGGCCCTGCATGTCCGGAGGGCTGGGCCTCTTTTCCTCCTCTGACCTCCGGGTGTCGCTCGGTCGAATGGCGCCAAAACGCTCGGCCTCGTCGGTCATGGAGGTCTTGATGAACTTCTTGAGGACCTCGCGAGGGAATCAACGTCCCGGAAGGGACCCGTAACGGACAAAAAGACAGGGTGTGAAATGAGAGCCAAATCCAAGGTGTGTGATTTCTTACCTCTTCTGTGCTGTATCCCCAACAATCCATGGGACTGGAATATTTCAATTGCAGGCAAATACATGGACTGTTGGGGTATCAATTAAGATCATTAAGAGGGAATCGTCGTCCCACGACGACCACGGCGGATCTATCATGATCTATCTACTTTCCACGGGAGAATCCATATCCGACGAAGTGACCCAAGGTCTGATTTGGTCAATGTGTTCTTTTTCGTGTGTGACTCGTTGTTTTCGGGTCTTTGGCCACCAGTGTGACGAGGTCAATTTTTCCCTTCGTCACTTCCCGGATTTGAGAGCCTTGCGTGATGATCTGAACGTTTGCTGAACTTCTGCTCCATGCTAGGACATTAAAACTGCGACAGAACAAACGGGAAAATTATGTCACTTGAATCGGTGGCCAATCTCCATTTTCTGACTATGTGAGTTGGTACATTTAGGCCTACAAAGAACACACTTCCACCAGCAGCTGTGGCATTCTTTAGAACTCTATCGGTCTAATTCAGTCTATCAGAGTCTATCAGGTTTGCTTGGATCTACAACGTGGCACACGACTTCTGTTCCGTTCTCCAAGCAGGTAAGGTGGGAAGATCTCTGTAGCTGTTCAGGCAGCCCTGATCCTTGAACAAAGGTGTCACCTACCCGGCTGAAGAGTCTTTTTGGGGATGAGTGGCTCAAGAGTGTAGACATGTCTTGAGTCTAGGGGGGCTTCATCACAAAAAATACTGTAAACAAAAAAAAATACAAAAAGCAAACCGACAAAGAGTTGGTGAAGCTCACCAGGACTCACATCGTCACATCGTCCAGTCTTGTGTCCAGAAGCACACACAAAAAACACAGCGTTTAACATATATCCCAAACACTCCATGGGACGGGCATATGTGCGGCCCCAGTGACCTCTTTTCAACCACCCGAACTGATCAGCAAACACGCCAGGACAAAACCCTAGCTATAGCTATATGTGAGGATCCAATTAGTTTTTGGGCGGCAAGCACAATAACAAAATCTATCCTGATCTCCGTTTACGCAGGTGGAGCTGGCCACTTTAGATAATTACAATTATCCATGATTGGAATCTCGAGGTCTCAAATCACCAAGCAGTTGGATCCTCTTGATATTCCTTTTGCCACATGCTTTGAAGAGGCAAGTTCCTTTCAAGAGGCTGGACAAAAATCCCGAGACGTGGAACCATGCGCATGAAGAGGCAGGTCCTTTTTGGGGGTAGGTCGTGCACCGTTGCGCGACTCAGCGTGTCCCTCCCACGACTCGGCTGCGCGCTTCCAGGAACTTTGGATTGGCCATCAAATGGTCCTCGATGTGACGAAGGTCCAGGCGCGACCGAGATGGGGGATGAAGGAATCATCATAAACCATCCTCCATGTATAGCCTACATGTTTGTTTGTTCTTTTTTGGGGTGGCGAATGCAGGGCATATTTGCGCCAACATGGAGCCTTTGGATGGCGTAAGTTGCTTGAACATCTTGAACCATTTATTTGCATCTATTTACCATGGTAAAGCCTCCACGTGTGCGGTCCATCTGCTCTCCGTGTCTCTCCCGAAGAGGTCAAACTCGGGTGCCAGATCTGGCTCCGAAAACCCCCGATGAGATGAGTTCCCAGATGTTCTTTGATTCATGTAGCTTGGGTATATCATCCAACCTAACCTGGGCCCAGTGGATGATGATGGTTAAAGCGTTTTGTCTAACGTCATGTTCTTTTCTTTTCAAGACCGGGCTCAGGTTTGGAACAGGCCTTGGTCGACTGACCTGCAAGAGTGTATGTATAGAGATTGGTATAGTGACCTTTTTCACCATCGTTCCCAAGGGTCGTCAAGGGTCCTGCGACTCGCCACACCGGTCGGACACGTGAGGTCACCGGTGCCAATGAGTCATGAGTGTCGAGCACATGCGGCAATCGGATCATGAAGAGCACATGCAATAAAAATAACAATGCACCTTTCATATCCCATGTCCAAGTGGCCATCATGGCACACATGCTCGCCGCCATCTTCTCATCCTGTCGCGGCAGTTCAACAACCCATGGCCAAACATGATTTCAAATCGAAGGTGGTGATCGAAATGGGGCCGGGATGTGGGGATGTAAAGGGGATAATCAAAATTTCCCGATGCATTTTGTTTTTTTTGGGTGAAACATCGTTCAACCGATATCAATGATATGCCGTTGATACTCAGAATCCGATGTCCTTTGCACGATGCAATCAATCCAACATCTCATTGGGTACATTCCCCAGTTTCTTCAATCACCACTTCCCCGACACATGGCGAAACATCGGCGTTCCCAGCGGGGCCTGGAAGCTCAAGATCAAGGCGGGCGGCAGAACGTTGCACATCACTGGCTCGAGTACCTGCCCACTCAAGTTAGCACAGGTGGATGTGCGTGGATGAGTGGTTAGTTGGTGCGGCGACATGTGGCGCTATTCCTTTTCCAGACTGCCAAGCGCTTGACCACATGGGGCTCAGTTCGCTTCTCTTGATGTGTCTCGCAGCGCGGTCGTGCTGAAGGTCCCTGTGTCGGACAAAACGCCAAAGAGAATCTCCCATCCTTGGAATTTACACATTCAAAAACAAGCACTTCAGTGCCACTGCAAGTTTCTTCGGTCCCTTCCAACAGATCAAAACTGATGAACATCAACATCCAACCTGATCATTCAACCTCGTTACAACCATCCCCTCGGCTTTCACAACCCGTTGATGGACCCGACCGGCACCTCTGTGACGCATTGAACGATGAAGTTCTTGAAGAAGGAGACTCCTTCAAAGCGTCGAATACGGATTCAACTGGAGGAGTTGGATCTGGTTCAATGTGGGAGTCAGATCTGGTCATCTGGTTAGAGTTGGCGGTTTCATCTCCGACCACCTGACCACCTGCCTGTGCTTCTTTCTGATCTGTCCCGATGTCCAACCCAGGCAGTACACGCACGGCATCCCAGCATCTCCTCCGGCGAGCCCTGAGAGGCTGAAGCCACCTATGAGAGAAAACTCGACGTCGAGTCGTTCAAAAGAAAGGCACCATGAGTTGGGTCTCAATTCATCAGGGCAAGGCCGTGTGTTGCGCCCGGCACCAACGAAGCTCGCAGCGCTTATAGCATCTTAATGTATCTTATATACGTTATATAGTTATAGGGCTTGAAGGGCTGGTGGGAGGTTCATTATGGTTCAGTCCCTATCTGTTTGAGGACGTAGTTGGAACTCTACAGAATGGGACTGATCTAGAAGGCATATGTTATGTTCCTGGAGGTCTTGGAGACCTATACCTATACCACCATAAAACGCATGCATTGACATGCTATATATATAACATATATTAATATATAAACTAACAAGTATATAAACCCCTTCTGATTTCTACATGTCTACAATTAACAAGGGACTTTCAATCACATGCTGGCGGGCGGGGTGTTCGTTCACCAGCAGCATTGCTAACACAAACGCTATTACCCGCCCCCACCCACTCCACCCGAACCCCGCCCACCCTCTAGGGTGAGATCCACCAAAAGTGGTAACCTGGTAGGCTTGATACCACCTGGAAAAAACACCAGTTTGTGCCAAGTATGGACAAGCGAACGACAGTGAGCTCGTCTTTTCTATGGTTTCAGAATGATAGCAGCTAGTATTGGGCCTTGAGCCAAATTAGAAAGCAAAAGGTACAAAGCTTAAATAAAGGCCGAAAACACTACAAAGTAGTAGAATCAATGCGTAGATTCGTAGATACGGAAAACGATGGAACCAGGAAAACTACAAACAACACACGAGTTCGCCCCAAGGGGCTGAGGGCGCGAAAACGCCGGCGGTTTCGCCTTCAACCATCCAGTGCGAGGAAAACGTGTGGTCACCGTGGCTACCCAGCTCTCCAATGCCCTCCGACATCTGAACCCTAACCCATGTCAGCTGCTCAATGACTGCTTGCCAGACCTCCGCGGACCTCCAAACGTGGCCCCTGTTGGAATTGAGGCCCTGCTTGCCAGCCGTTCGGTCTCTCCCCTTCACCCCGCGAGCGGTTGGGTCCCGGGCCGAAGAGCTCCGCCGCATTCGGCGCGGTGAGCACCGCCGCCAGCGCCAAGAGCACGGCCAAGCTGCCTCGGTGGTGAGGTCCCGATGGTCCCGGTGGTCCAGCCATTGTCCATGTGAGACGTACTCCAAATGCGTCCATGGTCCATGGGGGAAAGCGATGCTAAGCAAGAACACCCATGCGGCTAGAAAGAGTCGATGGGGTGGCCTAAGTATGTCCCTCCAACCAAAGAATGCAAGGGATGCTTAATTGACAAGTATAAGGTAAAATCACATGTGTACTGCAGGACAGGAAATTGATGTTAATATATCCACATAATATATTTCCACGTTAGTTCAGGAAAGGGTACTGAATTGTTGCCGAAATCGTCCATCATCCTCACATAATTTTGACAACAATATACTGTGTGACAATACTGCTTACTACCCTAGGGATGCACAGAAGTGAGAAGGGACAAGTAGTTGAAGGGCCAACTGTTGAGGGATGTTGAGGGCAACCTTTTAACAAGTCAGTTCAACGCTGCAGGGGTTCACGTCGCAGATGTTTTCTTTGTTCGCACGGCGTGCGCCCTGCACATGCATCTCGGCATGAGGAAAAAACGAATGACCTGGAGTCGGCAAGTACCCTTAAAAGCCAACTAAAGCAAGTCGGTGGGACAGAAGTCATGCCATATGACTCATGATCCACAACAATGCCAAAAAGGTAAGGCAAGGGTTCCGGGATCTTCGTTTGAGAGAGAGAGTTCTCAGCTTAAGGGCACCCAGACTGACTCCAGCACTTCAGCACTTTAATATTCTTCTTGGAAACGATAGGAGGAAACTGCAATCTTACATTCTGTCGGACACTCCTTCAAGTCATTGCTTGGGCTCCTCAACGGTCGTCGAGGCTTCGATCAACGCGAGCCGGGGACTGAGCGAGCGCCGCTCTTTCAACCGACCGTTCATGATGGTAAGCTTCCAGATTCTAGAGATTTGGCCATTCTATTTTTGGTTTGTGATGATGTGATGTGGTGATTCCCACCTGAAAATATGTGCAGCTGGTTCTGAACCCTGTACCATCCTCGAACACACTGTTAAAGCAAGACGTGAAGCGGAAGAGTGTAGACACAGCCTTTCAAACGAGGACGCGTGAAAGTGTATAAAACCCTACTCTAAACGTGAACATAGAAATCATGAAGATCGCAACTTATGCAAGTCAAGCTGAAATCTCAAAGAAACCGCATGGGCACACACACACATCATCATACAAGGGCCCATCTTCAGGAGTCTCAAGGCACATGATAAAGCGCAACATCATCGTCATCATGGGTGTCGTCATCATAATCAACATCAGGAACATTAACATCAACATCATCATCCCTCATCATCCCTCATCATCCCTCATCATCATCATCATCTTCTTCATCTTCATCTTCATCTTCATCTTCTTCATCATCATCATCCATCATTGTCATCATCATCATCCATCATTGTCATCATCATCATCATCATCGTCATCATCGTCATCATCATCAGCATTAACAATAACTCATCTATCATCAATCATCCTCCTCCTCATCATCATCACCGCCACCACCACCACCACCATCATCATCATCCATCATCATCGTCATCATCATCAGCAGCAGCAGCAGCGTCAAATGTTTACCATTCGCCCACACTCACTCGGGTTAAGACATACGGCCTACGCCTAAGCGGTAGCCTAAGTCCAGGGTGTCAGAGGTACAACCAGCCTAATGTCCGACTTGGATGTCAGCCAGCCAACCAACCAACCAAAAGGAAAAGGCCATCTATGCTTGGAACCCCTAAAGAAACAGGTCAAAGGATCAAATTCAGAACATCTCTCAGGTGAATCCGTTGGCTGTTTCGATTTCACCGGTGGGAGAAGTCGTTCTCCCATGCGGACATCTGCACAGGGCGGCTCGCTGCCACTCAGAGGATCAGTCCTGCACTCAGGGGAATCAGTCCTGGCACAATTCCGCTGCATGAGGGGTGGTCAATCCGAAACTCTCCTCAACCAACGCCACCCAAAGGATGAGTACAGTGGTTTCAGAGCATCGATGGCACAATCCCCATCTGTTCGGACCGGTGATTCTTCCGGACCCCCATCTGTTCGACCTCGGACTTCGTCCGGGCCAAAGAGCCCGGGCTCGTTCCACTGCACGAACGGTGCTTGGTACACGGCTCATTTTGGAACCTAGAAACGGCTCATTTTGGAACCT
>CAXAMN010023328.1:274628-291497 GCA_963970005.1 Durusdinium trenchii | reverse complement strand
GAGCGTTTTGTACGAGACTTCCTTAAAAAGTGAGCCGCGGAAGTCTCGGGAATCCCATTAGGATGTCTTGGGTTTCAAATAGGGCTTCGCTTCTTTAGGGTTGCTGGCTGGTTTGCCATAGGACTTTGCTGTTTTAGGATGTCTTTGGTTGTGACTTAGAGCTTTACTTCTTGAGGGTCTCTTTTGGCCTGCCTTATCGCTTCACTTCTTTAGGATGTCTTTGCCCCAAATTCAACAGCATCTCTTGCTCAACATTTTGTGTTTTGTGCACATGGTCGTGATAATGATGTGCTTTGGCGAAGCTGGGTTTGGTTTTGCTCAGGGCTTTGCTCTCTTAGGGTGTTGTTTGGCTTGCCTTAGGGGCTTGCTTCTTTAAGATGTTTTTGGGGTGGCATTAGGGCTTCAGTGGAGAGGGGCTTAGGGCTTCACTTCTTTAGTCTTTTGTCTTTTGCTTCAGGCTTCACTCCTTTAGGGTTTCATGTGGTTGGGCTTCCGGCTTTGCGTCTCTAGGATGTCTTTGGGTCGAATGAGCCTTTACTTCTTTGGGGTCTCTCTTGGTTTTGCTTCAGGCCTCGCTCCTTTAGGGTTTCTTTGGTCTTAGCTTAGGGCTTCACTTCTTGAGGATGTCTTTGGATTTGACTCAGGGCTTCACTTCTTGAAGATCTGTTTTTTGCTTAGGGTTTCGATCTTTAGGTTTTCTTTTGCTTCTTTAGGATGTCTTTGGTTTGGGTTTAGGCCTTCACGTGAGGGCTCCTTTGGGATGTCTTGGGTTTCACTTAGGGCTTCACTTCTTCAGGGGGGTTGGTTTGCCTTAGGGCTTTGCTCTTTAGGATGTCTTTCGTTTTCACTTAGGGCTTCACTTCTTTAGGATGTCTGTGGGTTTGAATCAAGGCTTCACTTCTTTAGGGTTTGGTTTGGTTTTGCTTAGGGTTTCGCTCCTGTAGGGCCACGGTTTCTTTTGGCCTGGCGTAGGGCCTTGCCTCTTTAGGATGTCTGTGGGTTAGACTTCGGCCTTCACCACCACCCCCTCAAAACAAGAACGCTTCTCAGAAACCAGTCCCCAGAAACCACTTCCCAGAAACCACTTCCCACAAATCACTTCTCAAAAACCACTGCCCAGAAACCACTTCCCAGAAACCACTTCCCAGAAACCACACCACTTCCCAGCAACCACTTCCCAGAAACCACACCACTTCCCAGCAAAAACTTCCCAGAAACCACCCCCCGAAACCACTCCCCAGAAACCACTTCCCAGAAACCACTTCCCAGAAACCACTTCCCAGAAACCACTTCCCAGAAACCACTCCCCAGAAACCACTTCCCAGAAACCACTTCCCAGAAACCACACCACTTCCCAGAAACCACTTCCCAGAAACCACTTCCTAGGTTCCAAAACGAGACGAATCTAGGTTCCAAAACGAGACGAATCCAGGTTCCAAAA
This sequence comes from Durusdinium trenchii, assembly GCA_963970005.1. NCBI lineage: Eukaryota > Dinophyceae > Suessiales > Symbiodiniaceae > Durusdinium > Durusdinium trenchii. The sequence continues at coordinate 290,056 of CAXAMN010023328.1, read as the reverse complement.
CGAGGCGTCGGCCACGGTGCTTTGGGTGGTGCTGAAGCATGTCGGAAGCCTTCTTTCAACATGTCCGACATGATGTCCGTAGACTTCCCAGGCCTGAAAAGAGAACCATGCCTGGACACTCCTTTGGTACACAAAAATGTGTACAGTTGGAGTTGTGATACTCAATAATTGTAAACGTACTTAAAGTTATACATCGTACATTTTTCTGGGAAACGAGCACATTTTGCCTTGGGATGGCAAATCGAGCACTTTTTCTGGAATCAATGGTTTTGTTGATAACACCTCAGTTTCCAAGGTTGGAGTTCAGAACAACTCTAAATTGGTGCGTTCATGTCTTTCTGTAGCTGTGGAGGGTTCAAGACCACTTTGTTCCCATGGTTTGGACCATGATGGATGCAGGACTGCATTGTGTAAACGTGATTTGGATGAAAGGTTGGCTGCCCCTTGGGTTTCAGTGCAGGATTGATTGGAGCATATTGGAGCCCACCATAGTGCCCGTGACATTCTTTGATTTTGTTTGTGTTTCTTTGTGGAAAACAGCTGTTTGTCAGTGCATTGGCTTGTGGTTGTGTGTGATGCAGCCCTTTGTGTTGTTACTGGCGTGCTACCTAAGTGCGGGATGGCAACACTACTGCGTTGTGCTGCCATGAACCAGTCATTGTGCACTGTGAGTGGGAACAAGATCACTCGCAGACATTTGATTGCACTGTGTTTAATGATTTCCAGGTTGGGGCATCTTCAACTTGTTTTGATTGAGTTTTCAACCAAGGACACGTGAAGGACAACAAGCATGTAGTGGGGCTGACCTGCAAACATGCAGGTATGAGGCCCTCAATTTCCAGCTTGGAATATGCTTTGGAGATGCTGTTTAACCTCTGCGTGCCCCGTGATGTAGAGCTTAATGGTTTCTTGTATGCATTTGTGGTCATAGTGCATGTACTTGAGAGAGGAGGGGGGTGAACGAAAGGTAGCAGGGAATCAGGCGTAATCCGGGAGGAAGTGAGAGGCCCCCCACTTGTTTGAAGAGAAGTGAGTGAGCGTGATGAAAGAAAGACTAATGCACAAACGCTCGACAAAACCTCCAGAAGCTGTGGCGGTCTAGCGGTTTCAATACAGGTTGACGTGCCTTCAAAAGGAGTCACATATTTCTCAAATGCAACTTCGGATTTACATAGTGACGTGCGGCGACCCTGTAAATTGCGTGGCCGCAGGCCATGCTTGCAAACAGGACGTGCTCAAAAACACTGGTATTTACGAGGTTTCGTTGCCGTCGGTCCACAGCCGCGGCAAGGTCTAAGGCCACGCTTGAAGACAGGAGGAGCTGAAAACACTGGTATTTACAGTATTTTGTAGCCGTCGATCCAAAGGCGCACCACGGTTGAGCGCTGGAAAAGCGCAGAAAACCGTGTAAATACCGGCGTTTTCTGCCGGGAAGGTGCACAAAACCCTGTAAATACCATAGTTCTGTGCAATTTTGAAGCCTCCAAAAGCCTCAAAAACCCTTTCTGAAAAAATCTTTCCTGGCTTTTGGTCTTTTTTCGGTCATTTTTCTAACCGAGACGCATCAAAAACCATCGGTTTTTGCGGTGTTTTTTGCCGGACAGCCACAAAAAACGCTGTAAATTCCATGATTTTTGGTCACTGCTGAGGACTGGAAGAGCTGAAAACACTGATATTTACAGTGTTTTGGAGCGGTTGACCCCAAGGCGCGCTAGGGTGGAGTTGAAAGGGGGGGGACCCCGGCCAGCAAACGAAGATGTCGGGAACCATTTCTCCGAGAGATGGGCTGCAGCTCTGGGTTAATACATTTTTGCTAAAGCAAAAGGAAACTCAGGTAGCGTAACCGCTACCTTTCGTGACAGTAATTCTTGTACTGTATGTGTGTGGTGTCTGAAACCTGCATTGCTCATGGTGCTCTTGAGGCAGTCGAGTGAAATTGCAGGCGAAACTGATCAGGAAGCTGGTGACAGCTTTCTCCCGAGTAGCCAAGTTGCTTGTCAGGTTTTTATCAAGTCAAAACCATGCTGCAATAGCTTAGCGCTAGAGTTGATTACTTTGAAACACGGTTTGGATTGAGGCGACCACATGTTCCTCGATGTGCTCATATTAAGCAAATCTATACATGTGCTGGCATTACTCTGCCAAGTCGAGGTGGTTCAGGTTGGGTTTTCTGTACCACCATGTTCATACATGTTGTGTTTTGGCTGCAGGTGTAAGTGACCAGTCATCCTCGTCAGATTCAGTTGACTCTTCTTCGGGCTCAACTTCGGATTCTGATGTTGAAGGCAATGGCCCTGACAGTGAACCAACACCTGCTTCTAGAATGCATGCATGGATGATCATGGATGGATGGATGTTCACAACCCTTTGGTGGTGAAGCAATGTTGTTCTGAGGCTGGTCCCCAGGTGATCACTCAGGCTGAAGAGCCAAAGGCCTCTTCATGTCATGGTGTTCGAGCATGCTTGGAAATGGCTTCATCTGATGGAGGCCTGTTGTGAATCTGGTGGGTGGTTTCTTGCTTCTGTTTGGCATGAGGCTCTACCATCCATACTCCTGTAGCCACTGCTGGTCCATCACCTCCAGCACTTACGCCAGAGAAAGTTGCCTTGGATCAACGTGCGTGGCTTAGCAACTATGTGGGGGTATCTTAGCCTAAAGGAATTTGACACAAATAGTTCTCAGGCAACAGGCTCTTCCAAGAACTATTTGAGCTGGAAGCGCTGATGGAACTGAAGGCAAGTAGAGTACGACAGGAAGCTTTTGAGAAGGAAATGAAAGTGGCAGAAGAAGCTGCGGCAATAAGGATTGCTCAGATTAGACAGATCCAGGAGGATGTGTCGAAAGACTACGAGGCCCAGAGGCAAAAGAATGTTCAGGAAGAGGCTTTGAAGAGAGCAGCTGAAGAGAAGGCACGTGAGGAGGCTGAGAAGCAGAAGAAGGTACATGAAGAAGCCTTGAAGAGAGCAGCTGCAAAGAAGGCGCAAGAGGAGGCAGAGGAGCAAAGGAAAGTGGAAGAGGCTTTGAAGAGAGCAGCTGCAAAGAAGGCGCAAGAGGAGGCAGAGGAGCAAAGGAAAGTGGAAGAGGCTTTGAAGAGAGCAGCTGAAAAGAAGGCACGTGAGGAGGCTGAGAAGCAGAAGAAGGTACATGAAAAAGCCTTGAAGAGAGCAGCTGCAAAAAAGGCACAAGAGGAGGCTGAGGAGCAAAGGAAAGCTCAGGAAGAGGCTTTGAAGAGAGCAGCTGAGGAAAAGGCATATCAGGAAGCAGAAAAGAAAATGAAGGCCCGAGAAGACTTTCTGAAAAAAAAAGGCCCGGGAGCAAGCAATCTTGGAGGCTGAGCAACTAAGGGAACGCTATGAAGCTACGCGAAAAGAACTCGATGATGAAGAAGCTGCTTTGAAAAAGGCAGATGAGAGGCTGGCACAGGGGTCGCAGGAGGTTGCAAAACCAGTTGAAGGCAGCAAGCTTGATGAAAGGGGGGCACCATGGTGTTCGCCGCCAAGCACCTTTCATTGAGCACAGCAATCACAAGCATGACTGCAACCGTGAAGCCTTCAAGTGCTTTCCAAAGCATCATGCTGCAGCCGGTGCGGAACTGAGACTGTACCACCTTGCAAGATGGTGACTTTCTTGCCAAACTATGTTGGCCATATGATCAGGTACAACAATCGATCTGGACAACGTGGAGACCCAACCAATGGACATCATCACGGACATGCCAAAGCACAATGCCATGATTAAGCCAGCGGAGTCTTGTTTGCGTTGAGGGTGTGGTCACATATGTTTTTGTCAAGTAATCTCAATTTGACACCTGCAAAGGATTATGAAGCACCTGAAGAATGCAAGGAGCTGCTGAAGCTACCTGCGATGCCCCCACCCAAGAGGAGAAAGAGAGGAGAAGCAGCAGAGGAGGGGCATGAGGAAGAAGGGGATGAGGAAGATGATGATGGCAGTGAAGGAGAAAGCCAGGAAGATGAGACGAGCAAACCTGTGGCTTCTGCCAGTGGGAAAAGGAGAGGAAGGGCGAAGGCGAAAGCTGCTGCAAAAAGAAAGCCAGCTAAGAAAGAACAGCCAAAGAAAGAAAAGAAGCCAAAGAAAGAAGAGAGGCAAAAGAAAGAAGAGAAGCAAAAGAAAGAGAAGCCACAGAAAGAAGAGAAGCCAAAGAAAGAAAGGAAGCCAAAAATGGCACCAGAGGTTGCAAAAGCGCTGGCTTCGAAGAGGGATTGCGCGTATCATAAAGCAAGAAAGGAGGCTCTAAAGCAAGGACTTACTGATGAGGAAGCCAAACAGAAAGGGAAGGAGGCCACTTGTTCAAGTCATTTCTCAAGGGGTCATGTTGATTTCTTTTGGACTGAGGCTCGCAAAGCTGTGGTGCTGTAACTGAAGGCTTGTTCGGGCCTTGTGCTGTCAATGCTTGAGCTGCAGAGTTTTTGTCTGCAAACCTAGGTTTGAACCTGGCGCTTAGGGCTTGAAGGGGTTGTTGCATTTTCACGTGCAACGCTGGGGGTTCAGGCATGTGACAAAAACATGCCACGTAGATCTAACCAGGGTGCAAGGGACAACCTTTGCATTGAGCCATGTGAGCTGGTGAAAAAAGTAGCTGCAGTGTTTCCACCCAAATATGTCCACTGTGCAGTACATCTTCTACCTGGTGTTCCAGGTATCTGAAAGTGGCCAGTGGCAGCGTTGTGATATGCGATCGTGCCCGCTCGTGTCTTGCTTCTTTCAATTGCTAGGAGTTAGTCTACAAGTGCAAGTCTGTCTTCACACCTGCTCTTTTGGATCATCTGCAGCCATTTTTCATGATAGGTGTCCAGAGAGATGGAAAAAATGAGCCATATAGTCCGGAGGCAGAGCAGGGGCCGCAGGAAGAGGCAGGACTGGCATGAACGACATTGCACTCATGTCTGGATTGAAGTGTGTGCTGGCATATGCAAGGTATGGGGGCAGTTGCAATACCCAGCTGATGGAAGACCGGTTTTTGACGTTCCAGCAGTCTGGGCCTTTAAACTCGAGTGAAACTAAACAATGCAAGCATGGTGCCTCTTGGCCTAGGAGTCAGGTGGTGCATGGCAAGTCCTGTTCAAGGCTCTTGGGGTGCCTTGCTGAAGATGTACTCTTTGTTAGCATATGTGTGTGTGTGCATGTGGACTATATACATGCTAAGGTGCCAGAGGAGACTATTTCCATCATAGAAGAGGTCACTAGCTCTGTTGTTTGCAGTTTGGCTCCTTTGTTTCTTTATACTTTACATGTCTGTTTGGGTGCTCAGGATGAACAACTAGAGAACGCTATGTCGGAGCTGGTGGCATTGATTCCAGCCCAGGTAATGGACATGCATGCATGTCATGCCATGCACTCCATGACATTCCATGGCCCCCATGAAGTTCAAACATGTCATGCCTGCGCACTTCATGCCATGCAATGCCATGCCATCCACTCCATGCATGTTGCATTGCAATCCATGCTGACCATACATGCATGCATGCATGCATGCATGCATGCCTGGAGGACCGGGCTTCATCTTCCAGGAGGACATTCGCAGTTCCTAGTAAATGTAGGCCCTGGTTCCAACCAAAGTCATGAATGCATACCATACATGTCAAGCTTGGGGTCTGTGCGCATAGAAACTATGGTTGCATTGTGGACAGGCCGGATTCTTCAGCTCCAGCTAGCAAGCCCTGCAGCTCTGATGCCAGCAGTGCCACACCTACCAAAGTGGAGCCACTATGGAAGCCAACACCGAAAAGCAAAGTGCTGTTGAAAAGAAAACCGCCTGAACCACCACCGGCAAGCTCCTACAAGAAGCCAACCTGGAAGCACAACCCACCACCTCCTCCAGCTAGCCGCAGCTTTTGGATCCCCAATCCGCCACCACCTCCGATTCATCTTCAAGGTTCGGCTTGATGTGGCAGCCCATATGATTTTGCTTCTTGGATGTACAGGTGCTGGGAACCCTTTGTGGCACCAGTGACAGCCATGACTGGGCTGCTCATGTTGGAGCCTAAGCGGTGATGGCTTTGCAAGGTTCAAGCTATGCGTTCCTTTTGTTTTCCATGGATGCCTGGATGTCCAGGCCAAAACCTGCTGACTCTGTGTGATGGAAAAGAATGCTCTTTTGTGTTGCTGATACCCAGTTCACCCATGTAGTGTAAGTACATGCAAAGCTCTGCGCCCAAACCTCCTGGTTGCTGGGTTTGCCAGGTACAATCCTATTGGCCAGTGGCTGTATGTGGGCTGTTCTGGCTGAGCAAGAAGGACTGTCTATGACTGGACTGAGTGCTGCAAGTGCGTGAACATGCATGAATTTCACAGAAATATGTCCATCCATTCCATGTGCCGCTCAAGCGTTTGGCCATGGGTGTGTGACTTGAGCCATGTTTTGTGAACGGGGATCCATTCTCCATGCTTTACTCCATTGTGGAGCTCCCAAGGAGGGGGTTTGATTTGCTTGAATGAGCATGCCCATGCATGTGTGCATTCATGGACCAAGTCTTGACTCATATTCTAGAAGGTCTTGGTGGCAGTGGTGCTGTTCTCAGGTGAAGGAGCATTTTTGCAGGTGTCACTCCAGTGGGGACTTGTCATTGGAGCTGCGGCTGAGGTCCTCATGATGACTTGGAACGACAGGTTCGACTTCGACCAGCCACAGTTCCACTTCTTTGAGGTGTTTGCTGGATGTGAAGCGGCCTCTCGTGAATGGTGCCAGACTTATTTCCCTTACCTCCCTAACTTCTGGCCCTCAAAACTCCTGAGGAAACGACGAGGCTTCAATGTGGCCCAGTTTGAGAGGGACCATGCAAATGACAGGGGCATGGATTTCCTGGAGACACCAGGGTTTCTGTCTGGGACTTATTGAACATAGTGAGCCACTGTGCATTTTCATGTGGTTGGCCTGTCAGGGTGGCACTATTTGGGTGCCTGATGATGGCCCCGCAGGGAATCACTTTGTTTGCCCCCCTGCTGCAAGACATGGGGGATACCATCCCGGGGATCAACAATGAGAAGTTGGCTGAATCCACTTGGATTGCCCTTGCCATGTGTGGCCCGTGGAAACATGACTGTATGCAGGCTTGTTTGCGGTTCATGAGCTCATATAGTGGGTGTGATGTTTTTTTTGTGACTGTTCGGAGGCTGGTGCTGTGCTGCATCTGCCTTCTGTCGCAACATGCTCTATTTGTCATCGAGCAGCCTCGTCAATCCTTGCTTTTCGAGCACTATAGATGGCAGCATTTTCAGAATTGTGTGTGCCGTGTATCTCAGTCAATATTGGAGGCAGGTAAGACGCAAGAGGCTATATAGCAACATGATATGTTTCTCTAGCAATGTATAGGTATGGATGTCATCCTGGTGGATGATGCTTTATGGATGCCCCAGTCCGAAGCGGCTAATGGCTAGAGCCAACTGGAATGGGATCAGTGGACGGGACATTGGCAAACTGTCTCTGAAGCAAAGGAGGGAGAGCACAACGATTGTGACGACCAGACTGGACCTTATTTATGTGGAGAATGCATGTGTGGGAAATGAGCCTTTGCCTTTTTGGGGTCTGGTGACCAAGGACGTTCAGGGAAGAAATGGTCTGGGACAAAGGACTTGGTACAAACACAGCCATGATCTTAGATAGTTTTTGTGAAATGATACCTGGCCTTTTCTTTATTTTGAGGTGCTATCCTCCTGCCTTTGGCAAACAACTTTTGAAGCTTTGGCTTGAACGAGATGATGAGCCACACGCTTGCTTGAGGCCATGGTCTTTGTAGATCAATGTGCATGACCTTTGGGAGTTCTATGGAACTGCTAGTGCGCAGGACCAAAGGGAAGCTTCCAAAATCTGCTAGTGATCGTGAGCTATTTGATCAGCTGATCATGAAGAATCCCTGGTATGATGCCTCCATGATCGAGGTATTCATTTTCCTCTATGAGGATCCCAGAACACAGATTCCAAACACATGGGTGGAAAGCATGGCCAGCTTCCGCAAAGAACTTTTGGAGACTGTGCCCGACCCTAGATTGGTGGCAGAGTATAGTGAGCTAGTTCAGAGAGCCTATTAGCAGGCCTGATTCGGTGATGATTCGGGCATACTAGCAAGGCATAATTCGATGATCATTCGGTACTTCTGAGTGCCGAATCGGTACTTTGGGGACCAGGCCTTTGCGCAAAACGAGCGCAAAAAAGTGCTAAACGGGCGCAAAAATGCGCAAACGGGCGCAAAAAAAAATGTGTACCACTTTGATCCTATACTACTATACATCCAAGGTCCACCATTTCGTCCGAATAGATATGTTTTCAACTCATCGAATTCGATGATTTTTGCGCCCGATATCATGTATCGCATGCTATAGGGTTGGATGTCATGCATGAAAGCTTTGCTCAAGGCACTTTGGTGTACATAGGCTATGAAACGCGCTGACAGCCTAGACCACGGTCTGTCCTTGCTCCGCCTTGGCACCAGTGAGAGCATGGGGACACAACTAGATGAGGAAATCCAGGTTGGCCAGTTGCACTGTTCTTTTGCTTGATCCTTTAGCTGTCCTGTGACTGGTGAGGCCAGACTTCAAAGGATCAATGCGCTTCAGGCGCAAATTACAACTCAGGTCGGTCGGACCGTCCGAGTCAGGCACGCAAAAAGCGAAATGGGCCCGACGGGGTGCGATCCATGGAGGTTTGGGGTGCGAACATCCACTCACTGGATGGGACTAAACACCACCCCGTCTTGTGACTCCTGGTTGATGGATCTATCCCATGCTTCCAATTCTTCTCTTCAAGAACCACGATTTTTCGTCAAAAGGACCGGCAGGTAGACACCGACACATGTGGAACTGGCTTAAGGCCTGGCCCAGGCCCATGCTCAGTTGGTATACCTCTGCAAGTGAAGCACCAAACAACTCCTAAAACGAGACCTCTGGCAAGAGCGGCGGCCGCTGAAAACACCCTTTTGCTGCATCGTCACTCGGCTGTGCGAGCGTCGGGTGAACATATTTATGTTTGGTGCCCCCGGTGGGCCTCATACTTATCGAAGACCAAGCAGGCATTGGTGCCACCAAAGCCGAAGGAGTTGGAGGCCACTCCTTAAAGGCAGGCATATGGCTATACGTAGTACAAATAGAAAAAGCGCTGACTATTTTTGGGAACCAAGCGAGCGCTTTGCATCTGCAACATGTCGATGGTCCCTACATCTCTCTTCCCTATCTTAGTCTTACCTAAGCAGGAACTCGAACTAGTGGTACGTATAGGCTATAGGTGGCTGTAGGCTATAGGAGAAAAATAGCTGTTGAACCTCTCTATACAGTAGGTACAGGTACATCATGCCTCACCCTCGCAGATCTCACCTCCTCACCTCACCCCAGCTCCGCCCATGCTCCGCCCTGCTCCGCGCTCGCCGCCCGTGGCGCACGAAGCCAGGTCACGGGCCACTTCTCCGTCGTGGCGCTCGGTCAAGATCTTCATCCCCTCGGCTTCGTCCACCTGCGGACGATGGGGCGCGGGGCGTGTTGTGCCGGGGGAGATGATTGGAGGGTGTGAGACGCCCGGCTTTGGGTTCGAAGAGAACAGGTCAAGATCAACTTGAAGAATTTGACATGTTTTTTTCTACATCATATACTGATCTACTCTGAGTAACTTGAATAATTTGACATTATTTTTGACATATACTGATCTACACTGAGTGGGTAGAAAATACGTAGAAGTGTGAGACTGCTACCGTACAGCAACTGTTGGCCAATCGCGTCGATCTTGAGTTCTCTCAAATCACCTCCAAGCACTCTTCAAACCATGGAACCATAGACCACCCACAAACCAACCACTCTCATCTCCCCACATCTAGACCGACCAAGCTCGGCACCAGATTCTCGATGTTGATGGACTCAGCCAGGAAGCCCCGGTCCATCATCAGCAGCGAGTAGATGGCCTGATGCACGTCATCATGATGCGGCGGAGAGTCGCTTCTTCGACCTGTCGCCCCTGGGGACGTCCCAAACGCCCGTCCCGGACCTCGATCGGCTCCGATCTCGGTCTTCGGCTGGTGCTCTTGGGGTCGATGGATTCCACAACCGACGGTCTTTCCCGTTCGGGTGGAGGGCGTGCGTCGGATCAAGGCATAACACAGCCGAACACAGCTGCCAAGCATCAAGCACCGCTTCAGCAAGGACGCCGAAGTGGAAGATGAACCAAATCCCACCAATCAATACCAATCACATCAATTCATCAAATCAAAACGCCATCCACCAACACTGTCCCTTGCCGTCACATGCACAATCGTTGACGTGGCCTCTTGACATTGCGCCAACCAAGAAATTGGTAGCCAAACCACCTTGGAGTAGCCTATAAGATATCGACCACCACCATCCAACCACCACTGCCAACCACACAAAACCCACTGAGCAAAATGAACCGCCCACCTTAAAGGACCGACGTTCAACTACACCAACCACCCGGTCACCCACCAAAACCCAAACCAAGCCAAGCCAAGCCAAACCATCCCGCCCTCCCTCTCTCCATTTCTTGCAATCCATCCACCTTGGAGGTCACCTTCACCTTCCCTCGGACCGCTCGCCTCGTGGACCCCAGCGGCTCCCAAGGCATGGCCCGACCTGGCGTTAGTCAATGCTCCAGAACTCCATGGAACCAAAAATCATGGCACTGGATGACTGCACTGAGATGTACTCAATGGCACAAAATAGCGCTGGATGCACTGAATGGTCATGTAGCTCTCAGTGAGTGAAGTTGTTGTTCCATTGAAAACTGCTGGGGAGGGCTTGACAGAACATGATAGAAGGTAGGTGTTTTCTTTCCACGAGCCTGGGCTTTGGGATGAGTTGCTTTGCAAGACACAAAATCTCTTGTGGCTAGGTCTCTGCTTTCTGCAGAACTCTTCCATATACCCAGTCGCTGTTGCCACTCACGACCCACTGATCCTGTCATATATATATATATAAACATGTGTTGTATTACATATTTCGATTACATGTATGCATGCAGCTGCATATGTATTTGCTATTCTGCATTCTAGTATGCGTGTATATATATAGATATGTCGGTGGAAAAGCTGCGTTCTACTTGGCCAGGACACATAGACTTGGTGGACCCCACGTAGGGCTGGTAGCCTCTCTCCTGTCGCTCAGCAGGGCGGCACGCCAACGGCGGCCCGGTGGGCTGTCTTCTCCAGATAGAAGACGAATCGGAACAGGAAAATATGTATACACTATATGCAATAATAATACACCCAAACACTCCAGGTGTATGATTAAAAAACATAACACATATATATAAGATATATATAATATACTACTATATCTTTGTGTCATAGTGATACAATTGCATATGATTACATATTACAATAAAAATATATATACTATTTTGCCTGTACATTTGACCATCATTGACCGCTTGTCATCCCTTTTCAACATCTTAATCGAAATTCCCTACTCCACCGGCGTGATTCACCCCCGCTCCCCGGAGCCTGGGTGTTTGGTCTGGACCTCCCCCGCCCCAAACAGGAACGGCTTCGAAGCCGAAGGCCGGGTCTTCATGAGACCGGGCGGCGCTCGGTTGAGGGCGTCAGAGCGCCATGGCGTTCGGAGTGCTCCGAACGACATCGTGATGAAACTGAGGTCGACACGGGTTGTTTTCGACCCCGAAGCAACGGCTACCAGGACGCTTTCGGGTCCCAAAACCCAACGCTGCGAGAGGTGGATCATCGGTCATCGCGGCCGAATGGGAAGACACACGGCCTTGAGACTCTGAGCCATTCCGAAGAAGTGTGTTCACCGCTGGCTTTGTATCATATACAATTAAGAGGACCCCACATGTCTTATTCTTCACCGCTGGTCTTCCCCACTGATTCTGCACTCTTCGGCCGTCTCCTCGAAGACTCGCTTCACGGCGCCCAACTCTTGGACGTCGCCGATGGGCGTGGAGGTGCCGTGGGTGTTCACGTACGTGACCTGGAGAAGGTGGGCTCGCAAAGGGTGGGGTGGCGCGCCATTTGGGTGGGTCTTGGGGGTCTCGGTTCGTGCCACAATTGAGATCTGAAAAGGGTGTGATGGCCAAGAAGGCAGACAGAGAGAGAGATTGGAGGGGGAACACACCAAAGATCCTGGTCCTATCGGTTTGGGATGGATTTGTCCATTGAGTTCCTGTTTATAGTCCATTGAGTCCTATTAGTTCCTATTTATAGTTCCTATCATTATAACCCAATGCCAATCGGTCCATTTTAGTCCATTAGTTCTTCTTCTTTGGAGGATTGGGTTAAACCTCGTTCAAGGACACCAAAACCGCCTCCGATCCTCTCCATCCCTGCCTCCTTCTCCCCTCCGATCTGGTCTGCCATGGCCAATGCCAGCTTCATGCCTTGGTCGGTACCGAGTCAGGTCGGTTGGTCGGACCGTCCGAGTCAGGCGTGGTACCCAAAAAGCGAAATGGGCCCCTGTGACACCATACATTCCAGCAGTCACAAGACGGGGTGCGATCCATGGAGGTTTGGGGTCCCATGCTTCCAACCATTCTTCTCTTCAAGAACAACGATTTTTCGTCAAAAGGACCGGCAGGTTACCTGGCTTAAGGCCTGGCCCAGGCCCATGCTCAGTTGGTATACCTCTGCAGGTGAAGCACCAAACAACTCCTAAAACGAGACCTCTGGCAAGAGCGGCGGCCGCTGAAAACACCCTTTTGCTGCATCGTCACTCGGCTGTGCAGGTGAGCAACCTGGTCACTGGAGCGGCAAGGCCGCGAAGCTGAGGATCAAATCACCGTGGTGGACCCCATGTTGGTTGATTGATCACATCATCACAAACAAATTGTTTTGAAATACATGTAACACCATCTTTAAGCATATGAAAACCATGCAAAAACCCACAAGATGGTCGGTGCACCCGGGAACTCAAACGATTCTTCCACATCTGAGTCTGTCACATCGCTGCCATCGTTCGATGCGTCGCTGCGTTCGTTCGATGCATGGCCGTCTCAGGCGGTCTCGGTCAGAGCTCTTCCAAGATCTGGGAGCGTTCCTGGCGCATTCCAAAGGTCTGGAGAATAAGAATGGAACTGCTGGACCCCGGTGCGCATGGTGGGGCATAGTGTTGAAATTTTAAGCCAGTCCAGGTCCAGGATATACCATCTCTGAACAGCAACAAAGAGCACTCTTGCAGGAAGTAGAAGGCAAGTGCTTATGTGGGGTGGGATATTTTTTAGGAAGGATTTGTTCATCTGCTACGAGCAGTTTTGTCCACATCAACGTGTTGGACATCACACGGTATTTCTCTTGCGCAGGAAGCTCATGGGAAAACACCAACACGTCTGGGCCGCCAAAAGGGGGAACAGGTTGATGCTTAATCTCCATAAGACTTAAAAGGTGAGAGGTCAGTTTCCCTCTCTGAAACTTCTGTAGGGAGATGGTGATGTTCATTGAGTTGTGTGTCTTTCCACATGTATAATCTAATTTGGGGCGCTCGCTCTCCCTCATTTTGCAGGGTTCTGTATGTGTTCAGCCAGCAAAGCGAGCTTCTTGAAGGCACCCAAATGCACCATGTTCATGTCAGTCAAGCTTCCTGGAGGAATTCCCGTGCTTTCTGCTCGTCTCCAGCTTCCAAGGCCATCTCTGCCTGTTTTCGGATGGATTGGCGTGGTTTTCTCGTCCTTTTTTGTCGCGTGGATTCTGGTGGGTCGAGGTGTTCTCTTCTTGAAAGGACCTGGAAAACCCTGCCATCGAGAGATGTTCCGACTGGGTTTCCTCGCCATGTCAAGCATGGTTTTCTTTGGAATGTATCCCTATGCCTCCAGTCGTACCGAGCTCGTTTCGGTTTGGTGGGACTGGGGTGGGTGCCAGGAGGGTCCAGTCATACCGAACCTGAGGGAACGCCACGCGCGCTTCGGGGTTCCTTCTAGGTCGGTCTATGAATGGGTTGGGTTCAGAAACAGGGCGCCACCCCCCTGTTTGAGCCCGCCCAACACGTGGACAGTGGACAGTGGCCCCTTTCGAGAACTACTTTCCTTTGCAAAGAAACGCAGACCAGGCACCACACCATGTTTCCGTTTGAGAGCAGTGCCATCCAACACCTGTTGGTCGATCAAACCCATAGCCAAGCCTTCAGTTTCTGGCTTTTTAGGCCACACCAAACACGGTACGGAACGACTGGTTTGAGGAGGGCTCCAATCCATTTTCAGGTTCAATGTTCATCTTCCCGGGTGTGCCCATCATCTCCAGAACTGGAACCCAAAATGAGTGCTGGCATGTTCTCTGCTGTTCTGTTTTGTCACTTCTAGATTCTAAAGTTGGTGGTTTCCATACTAGCAAGTGGTGAATGGGGACTGACCCTTTTCCTTGGCTCCCGCTGATCACTCCTGATTGCACCATCCCGAGTTTGCAGTTCTTCTCCGACCTTGTGGTAGATTTCCTCTGCTTTCTTCTTCCGCTGCTCTGCCCTTCTCTCTTGTCCCTCAGTCATGTCCTCACCAGCAACTGACCCGGTCTCCACAAGTAAAAACACGTGGCGAAGCGTCTTCTCCGCTATTCCCAACAAAGGTCATTTTTCAGAACCCGACTGTTCGACTATCCCAGTTCGGTACCCAGTCGGACGCGTGGTACGAGCCACTTCCGCTTCGCCTATTTCGGTATACCTCGGTCACCCAGGGGACCGAACGGGGATAGTCTATATATATATATATATTATATATATATATACATAAGTATATACATATACATATGGGGGTTGTTCAAAAGTCCTTTCATTTTTTCCAGGCCTTTCGCAGGACCTTCGCGAAGCTTTCGCAAGCTTTCGCGCGTGGGGTTTTACCACTGTCGGCGAAAATGGTTTTTCGTTGGGGCTAGAGGCTTTCAAGGATAGTTGCCCTGGCACGTCTTGTCCTCTGATCACTGACACATTGATTGCAGAGGAACAGGAAGCCAGCGAACCAAGACATTTTCATGTTGGTGTGTTTTTGGTTGGGCGCAACCCTCCATGAACAAGAGAAGGCTCAGTCAGGCCAGTTTGCTCAGACTTCCAATTTGCTTTTTCCCGGGCCGGGAAAAAGCAAAATGGTTCAGACTTCGAATTTGCTTTTTCCCGGGCCGGGAAAAAAAGCAAAATGGTTCAGACTTCCAATTTGCTTTTTCCCCGCCCGGGAAAAAGCAAAATGGTTCAGACTTCGAATTTGCTTTTAGCCAACCCGGGAAAAAGCAAAATGGTTCAGACTTCCAATTTGCTTTTTCCCGGGCCGGGAAAAGACAAAATGGTTCAGACTTCCAATTTGCTTTTTCCCGGCCCGGGAAAAAGCAAAATGGCCAGACTTCCAATTTGCTTTTTCCCGGCCCGGGAAAAAGCAAAATGATTCAGACTTCCAATTTGCTTTTTCCCAGCCCGGGAAAAAGCAAAATTGCTCAGACTTCCATTTTGCTTTTTCCCGGGCCAGGAAAAAGCAAAATGGTTCAGACTTCCA
>CAXAMN010023328.1:209974-261081 GCA_963970005.1 Durusdinium trenchii | reverse complement strand
TTTCCCCGCCTGTGCCTTAGTAGTTTTTTCCCCGCCTGTGCCTTAGTGTGTGCGTGCGTTTCATGTCATCTGGACATGGAGTAAATAAGACAGTGCTTGTGCAGCACGTCCCACTTATTCAGCGGGCGTCTTATTTACTCCATTTCCAGATGACATCCTTCGGTCTCGGCTTCGGGAGCGTTCGCGCTTGCGCTCCTGGCGAAGCGTTTTCGGCTCCAGCAGGCCATCAATGGACAATGATGGTCACGGACCATCACAAGCCATTAAAATGACAGGCGTCCATGATGTTTTGGAGTTGATGAACCATACTTCATGCCACTTCATAGTTCATCACTCCAAACATCATGGGCACCTGTCATTTACTGTGCCTCCTGCCTCCTGGGTAGTCTATGATTACCTGGGACGCCGGGATTCGCTAGCAGCTACCCACGTCTCAGCTGACTCAGCTGCCTCCAGTTTTTACTGCTAACTCATCTGACTTCATCCGACTTGGCTGTCCGGCTGTCCTTGTCCTTGTCACGGTCCTGGCACGAGAGCAAGCAAGAACATGCACAGTTCTACATGATGCCACCGCAGGCTCTTTTTCTAAGACAGTGATTAATTATCTCCAACAAATCAGCAAAAAGCTGATGAAGCTTTCCATGTTTGGTCCTTGTCTTTCTTCTTATCTTTCTCTTCCTTCTCTTTCAAGTGAACCAAACGCAGCCAAAGTGGAAATCTGAAAGATCCAAGGTTTGCGAGGCTACCAAAGGGATCTCCGTACCCGGAATTTGCATCATCTGATTTGCTTCGCTCAAGTGAATAGCGCATCTCACCTCACTCCTGAGAACTTCACAGCAGCATCTCTGCCATAGGCACATCGCCTGCGCAAAGATTCCGCGCCTCTCTCTCTCTCTCTCTCTCGCTCTCGCTCTCGCTCTCCCTCTCCCTCTCCCTCTCCCTCTCCCTCTCCCTCTCCCTCTCTCTCTCTCTCTCCCTCTCTCCCTGTCTCTACCCCCTGTGCACATACAATAAGACAACATGGCTCATGGCAAAAAGCCCAAAGTGGGTATGAACATGTATGAACCCAAAGGGGATAGTCGACTGGCAAAGGGTCATGGTCTCGCCTCTCAACTTTCGTTGGGTCCCAGCGGCTTTGGACCTTCTGGCGAACTCCGTGAGCGTGCAAAGCACCGTGCGATGCTCAAAAACAACACATCACGGTCATCACGGGGCTCAGGGGTTTGCATCGCCGGACAAGGATTCCTGCGAATCCTGCGGCGGCTGTGAAGCACACAGAGTTGAAAACAAGAAGTGCCAGTCTGCTTACTCTGCTTTGGCTTTGCTTGGAGGTTGAGCATCTCACTCTGCCCAGCAAGAATTGCAACTCTCAGCCAACCCACGGGTTCCTGGGACTCTGCTTCTGAAAGCGAATCCTCCTCATAGGCGAAATAGCCTTGCACCTGCTACTTCAGCTGCAAGACTAGAGTGCTTGGCGCAAGTTCGCGCTAGCCGCCCAGCCTCTGCAGAGCGGAGAGCGGACAAATTCAGACTTCCGACCTCGGAGCTCTTCGTCGGAGACTGACCCAGGCAAACACGTGAGGATCGTTGGTTGGATAAACCATGATAAACCATATGGACCATAGCCATAGCATGCCATAGCTGTATATAGCCGTTGAAGAAAAACGTATACAAAAGCTGAAAAGCCATCCAAAACATTCCAAAACCATCCTCTTCTCGGGTCAGGCCTCCGGGCCCATCCTGAGAAGCGTTGCATGGCAGGTCGGTGACCCCAAGCTCGTCGAGCTCCAGTCGAGGGCCCATGAGGCCTTCGAAAGGGATTCAACTGAGTGTGTTATGACCGTCACGACATCTGATCTGCCACTCTACCTTCTCTACTCGTCTACAATTCCAGTGTTACAGTATCTATAAAGTTCTGAAAATGGCTGTTGATGAGCTCTCTCCCTCTGGCATCCTCTCACTAGCTTGGCCTAGGCTTGAGCTCGAGCTCGGAGGGGCACCCTGCAGCTTCGAGCGCTGAGACACAGCGCGAACAGCCGCTCCGAGGCCGCCAGCAGTTGGAAAGCAGGCGCTGGCGCCCTGTCTCCGATGCGCACATTTAATTGACGCCATCACGACCACGGTAGCACAAACCAGGCAAATGGGGTAGGGATGGTAAAACAATGTAAAACACCAATTTTTCAAGTCCAAGTCTAGTGAGTTTGGCGTCTAGATGTGTCTAGTCTTTGGCCTTTTTGGATTCGGCGCATGCTTCTCCACCGATGCCTTGGGCTTATTTGGGCTTTATCTGAAGCAAACAAACGAACCGGCCATTTTGTCCGAGGCCTCCACAGTCGGAGGGGGGTTGCGGCCTGGCTGACCTTCACAATGCTCCAACTCCCAAAGACCCCAGGATAATCCAAGATATCCCAGGTCTGTAGTACCACACGTCATATACAAATATGTGTTCTTTTAACATAATGTACACTTATAACATCTTATAAACATATCCTCAGGTTGAAGTTGGTCTATTTCGGTTCCATGATGGAAGGCGATGTAATTAATGATTCACTTGTTGGAGGTGCAGGATCCTCACATCATTGCAAACAATATCTGACCCTTGCAGCAGTTCCGGACCCGATCGGCCTCGCCATGCCTCACCTGAATTGGGGGAACTCGCCAGGTTTTGAGGGGTGCCAAATGGTTCTTGGATTTTGCAATCAACAGTGGGTTGGTTCCATAACATATCTCCAAGATTCTCCAAGACTCGGTTTTTCCACGTTGCTCTAGGTTTCAGCAGCGTGGTGTTACTTACAGCACTTCGCGGTCGAAGCGTGGGCACATCAAGAAAGGGCTTTGTTTATCTTTGAATAATCTTTGGACCCTCCACTGGGCAGCCTGACAGTAGCGCCCCCGAAGGACATGCAACGGCCGAGCAAGAATGGCTGGCGGGAATGGCTGGAAAAATGTATTGGGCACAGCCTCTACACCAGCCCCTCAATACATTAATTAAGTCATGGGGATATTCCCACTAAAGCACTCCGGAGAAATAATTGGCAACTGGGGAGATTCGAACGCAGGACCTTCTGCTTCTGATCCTGCTGCCTTATCCATTAGGCCACAACTCCTTGATTTTAGTTTGTAAACCGGATACAAGCTGCTTTTTCCCAATTTGACTCAAACTTTCAATTTGCTTTTTCCCGGCTCGGCGAAAAGCAAAATGGTCTACACTTTCAATTTGCTTTTTCCCGGGCTGGGAAAAAGCAAAATGGTCAAGACTTCCAACCAAGCCATTTTCACTTTGCTGTGTTTTTGGTTGGGCCCAACCCTCCATGAACAAGAGACGGCTCAGTCAGGCCAGTTTGCTCAGACTTCCAATTTGCTTTTTCCGGGCCCGGGAAAAAGCAGAATGGTCTAGACTTTCAATTTGCTTTTTCCCGGCCCCGGAAAAAGCAAAATGGTCACGACTTCCAACCAAGCCATTTTCATTTTGGTGTGTTTTTGGTTGGGCGCAACTCTCCATGAACAAGAGACGGCTCAGTCAGGCCAGTTTGCTCAGACTTCCAATTTGCTTTTTCCCGGCCCGGGAAAAAGCAAAATGGTCTAGACTTTCAATTAGCTTTTTCCCAGGCCAGGAAAAAGCAAAATGGTCAAGACTTCCAAGCCATTTTCATTTTGGTGTGTTTTTGGTTGGGCGCAACCCTCCATGAACAATAGACGGCTCAGTCAGGCCAGGCTGCTCAGACTTTCAATTTGCTTTTTCCCCGGCCGGGAAAAAGCAAAATGGTTCAGACTTCCAATTTGTTTTTCCCAGGCCTGGAAAAAGCAAAAGGCTCAGACTTCCAATTTGCTTTTTCCCGGGCCGGGAAAAAGCAAAATGGTTCCAACCCGGGAAAAAGCAATCGGAAGTCTGAAGAGCAATTGTTCTTGCAGCGTGGCCAGGTCACCAACATGACTTGCGCAGACCTTTCGCAGGACCTTCGCGAACCTTTCGCGACTGCAGTGAGAGCACAATCGAAATCAGCCTTTGAAATTCGATTACTAACAAGGAAGAGGTGGGTTTTTGAACGACGCTCATATGGGTCTTTCCGCAACTAAAGTGCTCAGCACTGCATTTATGGAAGCAGCGATATATGTGTACTTATATATAATATATTTATAGAGTTCTTCAACCTCTGGTCCTGACCCGTTTCGCGGGAAAAGAATAAGTAGCCCTCTTTCCACTGCAGAGAGGACAGGGCCCGTAGCGATGCTCAGTGACGCTTGGGGTGTCACCCTCGTTGGGGAACCGGATATCCACCATGTTCCACGTACTTCCTGGGTCGGGGACAGGGCTCCGCGGCTTGAACTGCGGTCCTTGAGGCTCTTCTGGCGCTTGGCTCGCTCCTCCAAGCATTCTCGAGCTCGATCCTCTTCCCCGGCCTTCAAGGCTTCCTGGGTGTTCGATGTCTGTGGTTCAACTCATGAACGAAACAAATGAGTCAGTGGGTTCAATCACCCCAAGCAAAGGGTGATCATTAAAAAAATAGGTCTATAAATTATATATAAATAAATAGTAATACATCATATCCGAAACTACCGCTGGCTGAGTTGTGCGAAAAAAGGCACAGCACCCAAACAAAAGAAGGTGGCTGGCTTTTAGCTGAGTCTTCGAACATGATGGGTGAGCGGAAGACCCAAGCTGCACCCTGGTATGGCTGAAGAACAAGGCGTTGAAGGGTCTTTCCCTGATGGACATGTCTGCATGTTGAGCCATGGCCATCAAAATAGCGATTCGTTTCCAAAGCAAGCACAAGCATCTTCAGCCTGGTGGTAGAGATCGTCGATCTCCTCAGCAAGGGTTGCAGGAAACTCACAGGCTCATTGTTCAACATGATTCTACCCAAACACTCCATGTATGGCATATTTGCCTACATTGGGGTGGTTTCAGAGGTAAATTTGTATGTAAATATATATATATTATGTATATAATATATATACCTGAGTGTCTGTGCTAAGCCTTCCAGCCACCTGTATAGACTCTAGGGTAGGTAATCAAAGTGGTAATCAACAACTCAGAAACCCAACAAATCATCAACACCGCCGGTTAGACCTAGGGTGCAGCGATTTCAAGCATGCCGGTCACAAGCGTTTTGACACCCCAATCCATGGTTCTGCAAACTGCAAGGTCAATACAGTACATGGTTCACTCAGAAAACAAAACAATGAACACCCATCAACCAGTTTGGTGATCCTCTACCAGCACCGTTTTCCGCCCAACGACACTCTATAAGAACAACTAGTAACTAGCCATTTCTTAGAGCATTGCTGGTCCGCAAAAATATCCAGCATCCAAACTGAACTCATGCACGCGCCAAACTCGCGCGCCTTTTCCAAGGTCTTCTGCTTGACCTTCAGCTTCTCCCGGATCTGCTGCAGCTCGTCCGCTTTCGGCTTCGGCTTCGGTGGAGCCGCTGGCTTCGGCGTGGCTGCCGTGGCCTAGTCGGGGGATGTGCCCGTCCCTCCGCTCACCAGTCCTTGAACAGTATACTCCTGGGCCCTCTAAAATACCATGGAAAATATTGGTAAAATGTGAGATAACCCTATAAAAACAGGTACTTGTACCCTTTCTAGACTCCAGGTGTGTTTTTTCTGCGAGAACTGCTCATTTCTGCCATGGCTCAGGGCAATTTACTGAGCGATTTCAAATGCCTAGAAGCGAGGCGTTTCAATCGTCTCGCAGGACATCAAGAAGTCATCTCAGTCTACCTCCTAACTTGTCTTGGGATGTCTTGGGTGTGTGTTTTATATATCCAATTCTTTCGGACCAGCAATGCTTGATGAGTTGTCAATATGCAGCTGTCGTATTTATAGCTCATGTTGGTGCTCCTCCTATCAGTGGCAGATTCTTTTGGTCGTCTCCTTGGGCTCGTTTCTCCAGTCAAAAAAAACACTGCCTTCACCCGCGGAGCGTCGACAGCACTCGCCCCACCGGGCGTGGCCGTCGGCGTGGCCGTCGGCGTGGCCGTCGGCGGCTTCGTCTCCTGACGTCGAAGTGTCCGAAACTTGCCTTTTGGAAGGTGGATGTGGCTTTGGGGTGAAACCGGGTGAAACATGTTAAACGACATTAAACTATAATACAGTATATATATATATATTTAAACATTAGCCTTTTATACATTAAACAATATATATTGTATGTGTATTATATAAATGTTTAGCCGCTATTGAATTTATGTGCTATATGATGCTATATGCAAGCCCCAAAAATGGGCTGCTGGATCGGAGCAGCTCACAGAAGTCCCGGGAGGGCGTTCGGCCAAGCAAGAAAGGTTGAGTGAGCTGAAAAACAGGACCCGGTCGACCTGGGCTACCTATGGGATGGTCTAGAGTCTAGAGTCTAGAGGGTTCTTGAACCTTTGTTGGAACGTGGTGAAGTTCCGTCTGTTTTTTTTTGGATGACGCGAGCCGAAACAAAGGGGCTTCTGAGAAATGGGTCGTGCCATTCCGGAGCTTTGGCCAGTCTGCTCGCTAGAGGACCCCGCGGTCATCCCCAGTCCATTGGCCAAGGAAATGTGATCCACTTGTGAAAGGCAAATGTCCAGCCAACTGTGTGGCGCCGAATAGTCCGCTCTTAATCTACTTAGAAGGAGGGTCTTGGAAAACAACCCCCTCACCATGTTCTACAACTCACATGGGTTGTCACTACTTCTTAGCACATAAATCCTGTCAGAGCAATTAGTCCAAGTCAGCAACATATCCATGGGTCCATGATAGATCCATAGCCATGTCGGTGGCTCCTGTCCAGCCTGGACATCTTTGGTCTCTTTGGCTTCTTTCTTCGACACCTCCTCTTTCTCCTCATCGCCTTCGTCCACCTCCATAGCGTCCAAGGCATTGTTCAAGACGGGGCCTATCTTTGAGGCCACCTGTGCCAGTGTTCCCGAGCAGGTGGGGAAAAACCACACAAACCATGTCAGGACCCGGCAAGTTTCTGTGATTTACAATGTTATTTTTACATTACCCAGGGACATTTAAATCCCTAGCAGCCCTAGCAGCACCCCTTTAAGGTTTCCCCATGTTGCAAGCCACCATGTTTCCATGTTCAGCTTCGAAGCCATGAACGAATTTCCAACAACATGGCAAAATACCCCAAAGGCCCATTCGAGCCAGGGAGGAGGCCCTCCAACTGTAAATTTATACCATCATTGAATATAACAGTATATGCACTGACATGACGTTGTTATCATGTACCCCAAGCCCCAAGCCGGATCAAAGGACAAAGATGTCCTTACCTCTGAAAGCGAACGAGTCTTGTCTGTGAGCCGAGAGAAGCCATATTGAAACATACCAGCTGCAACGATGCCTGGAGGAATCACACCCCAAACAACCGGAAACAAATGGTTGTTCCATATGGCTTGCTTGAAATCCTTTACGGAAATGGCTGGAAATGGAGAAACATCCATTTCTTTCTGGTTGTTTGGGGTTCCAGGGAGGAATCACTGTAGATCCAACTTTTCAAGACTTAAGACATCGTCATCACTGCAGCTGTTTCCAACACCACACACGTGGCAATTCCCTCCGGTGCCATGTCTCTTCACTTCCGAACATCTGAACCACACCAGCAACTGCTTCTTCAACTCCCTTGTACTGAGCTCCTTTGCTTCCCATTCCATACACTTCCCCTTCCACCGTACTTATAACCCAGGCTCACATCGTGGAACCCTCCCAAGCAGCGAGCTCGCACCCCCCCAGCTCCTCGGCGCGCTGACGCGCCTGGGAGCCCACCACAGCGCCGATGGGCCCGCCCAGCATGCCGCCCAGCACGGCGCCCCCCGCGGCGGCGGTGCCTTCGGCCTTCTTCTCTTCGAACCATTCTGGGCAACGGAGACCGGGAGACAGGAAAACCACGGGAACAACAGGAACTTAGACCTGGAGGTGTGAAGTGAGGAAGAAATGGGTTCTCTCACACAAATGTGGAATCCTTCAACCTCTCAAGAAGTAACCATTTGAGAACTCACATTGACAACGACATTGAACGCTCAAGAATAGCACACTTTAAGCAACAAGCACATGGCTGACTCATCAGTGCCAAACACCTCCATCTCATGGAACCGGCTGCCATTCAGTTTCCGGTCTTCATCCCCGAAGTCCCGTTCGCCCAGACCCTCCAAGACCCTAACCTTCAATGGTTGAGCTGGTTCCAACCTCAATGTTTGATGAGCTTTTCTGGAAACCCACGTTCAGCGTGTTCCATTTCTTTCCACTTAGTGTTCTTGGAGTCAAGTTCTAGAAGTTTCCCCCGGCGGCCACGCGGGGAATTTCTCCACTGAACCCATCGGTTCGTTCCCACCAAGCATCTCTGGACTGAAGACTCTCCTTTCTCTGCTCTTCGTCGGATTCGTCGGACCGAGAAGCATCTCCAAAGGCCCGCCTCGGAGCGTCGAAGCGAAGCTCGCCTGGAGACATTTCAAACCGACCCAGGCGCACTATAGGCATTGTAAACCCCACCCAGGACGGCAATGATGATTGCGAGTTGAGAGAACTGAACTCAAAGTCATGATTTTCGGAGTGCGATACAATATATATAAGTACCACACTACTGCTTGGGATGTGACAACCCAAGGTATACTCAAGGATAATCAAGGCTTTCACAGGCTGTCAATGAATTAGGAAGAAACTTTCCCCTTCGTTCACCCTGAAACTTCTCGAACACCCCACACATTCACTCGCATTATCCGAAAAACTGGGCACGAGCTAAGGACTGCATCTGGCTCCCTGAGTTTTTCTGGCAAACCTTTTTCCACATGGTTCACTTGAATGGACAAACCAGGCGAAAAACCAGCTTGAACGGTGGGACCACTGCCTACAGCATGAGAACCACCCATATATGAACGCAAAAAAAAGGCAGGAGCATCCCTGCCCCATCGTTTTGGTAACGACGTTCGACCGGTGGGTCTCCCATGTGCGCGCAATTCTTGGAAGTAGGAGCATTCTCAGCATGGACATTGTGACATAGCCAACCCTGCTGCTAGTCTTAGCATGTCTTAGTCATGTATTTTCAAGGAGAAGCATTGACATATCCACACATACACGAGCTGGTGATAAAGAGGTGGACAAAAGAGTAGGTAAAGGCAAAAGGTGAATCCATCTTTTTAACTATATAGGGGATCTGTGCCATCTTCTCTTCTAGTAGAGTAAATTCCGGCTCGTAACATGGAACAAGAACATTCTCAAGGAAATGGCTTCCCAAAAATCATTATCATCCATGTTCCACTTCATTCCACGTTTGTAAAACATGTCATGTAATTCGTGCCAGAAAGTGCAAGAATAAGACCTCCAAGACCAAAGCACCCCGATGACAGCTGCTCTCAGCCGGCGGTCCCCGCTCGCTGCACTCTTCGGCGCACAGCTTCCATAAGCAGCTCGGTGCGCAGTTCCAGCAAGGCCGCCCGGTGCGCGACCAGAGGTCGGGCACGTTGGGAGCAAGGAGATGGCCATGGTGAAAAGGGATAGTTAGTGGTGTGCAAATGATGATGGATGATTTTGGAGGGTTAGTTATATAGTTGATGGAAGGTAAGTAAGTAAGTTAGTTATATAGTTACGTTTGTTAAACCTGGATGATTTTGGAAAGTTAAATGGACCCCCCATTGCCAATGGGTCAGTTGCCAAGGCTCATAAGACCAGCACACAGCCATGCTGATGTCTGCTATCCGAACTTGATGTCTGTCCTCCAAGTTTCCCCAAAGCGAAGGCACAAAGCCCAAGCCCAAAAGGAGGCTGAAAGGGAGGGCAATGCTTTAAAGGGATGACCTTATCACTATTTATTTGGGTGTGCATTAACATTGGGAGACCTCCCAATGTTACCCCGGTTCAGAAGGAACATAGACCAGTCTACCCAATGGTTGGGGTAACACGTGCTCTTATTGAAATACACAAATACATATCACTGGCGAAAGATTCGCAACTGCAGATGACGGGATCTGCTGCTGCTTGGAGCATGCGAAAAAACATCCCAAATCTTCTGAGCTGACGACATGTGCATCCAGTGCATGAATGTCAGCTTCAGTCCAAAAGCAGTGCATATGTCAGCTTGATGCACTACATATGTCTTCTTCAACTGCATCCAGTGGTTTGAGCCAAATTTTCTCGGACTTCACTGCCGCCAGTGAGGACAGCCAAGGATCCAGGTTGATCGATGTTGATCAATGTGGATCACCTTCACCAGTGACTTTGCCAAAAAAACTCGCAAAGGAGGGACTGGTCTAGATGAGCTGATCTTGTCACAGAACATGAGATGTTGGTAAGAAACCATTCAAAATTCTGAGAATCGCATGTCCGTCACGAAGAACCGTAAACATCCAAAAATTGGACAAATATGCTTCAAATGCTCCATAAAGATAGAGAACCATCGACACCTTCTGAAACAAAGAATACTTTTCAAGGACCTCAGTCACAAATCGCGTAGTCGTCCGCAAAAAGAGGCACTTCTTGCCAACCGAGTGGCATTTCTCACCGCCAACCTCGCAGAAGGGTTCCAGAACAGAACACAAATTGGGCATACTAATATATGTATACATATATACTTTTTTTTCTTGAACAACACATGGCTTGCGACCAACAGACTTTTGTGTCAAAGCTATGTATGGCAAAGTGATTCTCCCTCTTCCAAATTGTATGTATCATGCAATGACCACCGTTGGGTGGTCCTGGTAGATGATATAGTATCTACAGTATCATATATACAGGTGCACAAACAGTTTTGTGGCCAAAAGCCACTTGAAAAGATTACACACTTTTTGGTGGGTCCGTACAGTTCTCCAATACCTCCAACATCTTGGTTGGAAACTGATATATTACGCTGGTCGCTCCAAAAGTTCTGGGGCCAAAGGATGAAAAACATCTCATGAGTATGCCTCAAAAGTACATGATGTCTACCTCAGAGCCATTGAGAATTCATGACAGCGGCTAAAGCACACACACACTCATTGGACACCTAAAGTCTTAGGCCTCTGCATTCTTGATGTATCCATCCCTCAATATCAGCAATCAAGCAACTCCAGAGGGTGCAACCACATCGTAGCCATCTGAGTTGGCTGCATAGCCCACCAGCTCTCCGTAGATCCTCCAGCGAATCGAGTGGCAAAAAAACCCGTAGGACACGGCTTTTTTAGCGGGCGATGAAACATGTCCTGGGATGGTTTTTGACCGGCTTCCATAGGTGGGGGCCGCAAAACCAAGTTTCACATCTTGGAATCTTTTCAGGGTTCCTTACCCATACGCTCCATGGGACTATTTATCTGTGGTTGAAAGGAATCAATTGGGGCCCTATTCCAGTCCGAATGGAGTGTCTGACTGTGAATCCTGATGTTTCGAAAGAACCAACGGACTGTTTCAGAGGAAAGTCGCTCTTGGGTCGTCCGGTCGTCACTCTTTGGTTCGTCCGCTTTTTCGTGCTCCCGTTCGACCGGTGCAGTCTTGGCCGGTAAATTTGCAAAAACTGCTTATGTATGTTGGTCTATCCACGTTTGGATAGACACATAAACGGAAACTAAGATGTTTTGATGAATTGGTCGAACAAAACCGACTTAAAACGGCTGCCATTGGTCTATATAATTTTAACTTCAAATAGAATATAATGGAGTTTGATCTATCCATATCGCTGTAAATTATAAACACCAAAACTATCAAAAACTGTATTTCATTTCATTTCTGGCCGTTAAGCTCTCAAGATGGTCAGGGGTCCTGGACGGGTGTTTGAAAAGCCTTCCACCCAAACTGATGTTATCTGATGGCGACTTTGGACCTTCCAAAAGAGGTGATTACGTGAACCTGGAGTACTTATGGGATCCTGTGGGATCGTCTACAGCTCTTCAACCTCTTGTTGCACCCTTCCATTGTCCTCAGTGACTCCAATCTTCACATCTCCATTCGCTACCGAGTCAAATCAGAGAGGGGGGAACCGGAAGACTGGAAGGACAATTGTTGTTGGGGGGGAGTCTAAGGCTCTAAGGGTTTGGCTGTGGAATTGGTGCTTTCCACTAAGCCCTAAATCACAGGTCACACGATTTCGATTTACGTGGCAATTCCGTACCCAAACGCTCCATGTATGGCATATTTACAGTGGTTGAAACGGGGTCAATGGGGCGGCATCTTTCATGGCGAAGAACCAGTCCTGGCTCCACGTCGCGTCGAATGGGAATGCTGTCCTGGCTCCACGGGCTTTCGCGTGCTCCAGCTCCTCCAGGACGACCATGCCACCACCACCTCGCAGCCGGAAACCGACCGACCGACCAAAGGAACAATTCGGGCGGAGTAAGAGGAGTCAGGAGGACACCCGGGTGGGGGCACGGAGGCGAATCGCCTTCGTCCTCTGGACGTCGTGACCTAGCCCATGTGGCAGTGAGTTATAAAGTGCCATTGAAATACCCCTTAGGCGTACGAATTACAGCTCCCTGGGTTTGAATATTTTGTCCATCTACTGTAGCACCCCCGAAAATCAACAACCAAATCAGCCTTAACCTGATGATAGGACACGACTTGCGCACAAATCCACTCCAACGCAGGATATGCCTTGCCACCCCTTCGTGGCAGGTAGTGGGGAAAGAAAGACACTTAATTGCCACTACCTGCCACGAATGGGTGGCATGTATAATTCCCAAAGCACTCCATGTATGGCATATTTCCCGACATGTACTCCTTTATATCCTTTTCAACCACCGATGCAAATATTCCAGTCCCATCGGTGTCTGAGATCTCAGCGGATCCTTTTGTGAAACAAAACCCTTTAAATCCTTTAAATCCATTGGAGAAGGGCCGTCCGTCCACCCCCGGCCGTACAAGTACCCGTCCGTCTAGCGTACCCCGCACCCGCACCCGCACCTGCGATCACAAAGCCATCCCGCTCCTTGTCGAAGGCTCGGGATGCCTTCCTGGGAAGACTCGGAACCGGGACAAGCTCAGCACCGACCCCAGAAAGGGATTCACCCAAATCCGGGGAGAGGAGAAAAAACACCAGAAAGATGCAAAGCCAGGTGAAGTGAAGTGGTTCCCTAGGGATCCAAGCACCTTCTCATAACAGTCTTCAATCACCTTCTGAGAAGGTACTTGGATCCTTAGGGCTGGATGATTCTGGTGGCTGAATCGAATTCCTCAGTTCGAGGTGGCATCCCATCCAACCGACGCGAGGTGAACCCACACCGCGACTAGAGCTACCGGCAGCTACAGCTCCTTTGCGGGAGTGCAGAATGGCTGATACAACTACTGTATTCTTCCACCGGACACGTTACACAGGAGCCACAGGAGTTACAGGCCAGGTCTTCCTTAAGATCGTGATGTGAAGACCACAGTGCATGCAACTGGTGGTGGCCTGAAGCCACAGGACCCGAGATACGCCAGTCGATCACAATTCGACACCCAAAAAAACGCCTGCAGCTGCAAAACAGCTGCCCATCCTCACATGAATTGAGTTTGAGATCTGCCCCAAATCCAAACTCATCTGGGAGTGGTTTCCTGGTAGTTTTACAGTGTCTTGGAAGACAATACCCATGACTGATGTTGTTCACATTCCTTAGCCGAAGCTGTGGACTATGTGCAAGAGCGTCGACGTGGGCATGTCTTTTTCCTCCATTACATACCCGCCCGCTATTAAGCTCTCCAAGCTTCGTGGGCTCGGCGTTGCGCTTCGTGGACAAGGCTCCCATGCAATCGAACATGGCGGTGAACCTCGCTCTCAACCGGCTTGTAAGCTGTGGCCGACACCGGGAAACATGCCATTCACCCAATTGGGAAAAAACGACATCACCCATTGCGCCAAAAGCATGTGCAACAGGTGTGTTGTGTTTCTTCAACATCAACGATCCAAAACTCGCTCGTCTTCGACTGAAACATGCGGCAAAGCTAAAACATGCTTACTGGTGTGTCCCTGGTGTTCCAACATTTAGGTAGCAATTGCTACTGGCCTTATAGGAAGCAGCACAATGTGCATTAGCGTGCATTAGTGCCTATTAGCGTGCTCATGGACCCCTTCCTGATTTTACAATCCAACAAACATGCAATGCTAAAGGATGCTAGAGGCACAAAGAAAATGCCACTGATTGTGGATGATGCCCTCCTCCAAATGATGTCCAAGGAATAATAGAGGGGTCGCGTGGATACGGCATATTGTACCTATTTCATGTTCACTTGGGGATTATATATATATATATATGGGTTTGTATTTTTTTAAGGTTCCCGGGCCGGGATGTTTGACTATGGGGTATGCTTCGGAGGTATGCTTCGGGGGTATGCTTCGGGGTATGCTTCGCGCAGTGTGAAGACTAAAGTAGTAGCATTTCCAGAGGTTATGCTTCAGGGTATGCTTCGCCTAAGTCGAACATCCCAGCCCTACATAAACTGGACACCTTAAAAAAAGACAAGCCCATATACATTCTGACTCACTAACATGGAACTGAAAAACGGCCCCTGCAAAGACCATTTGCCTCTATAAACAGGTCGTTGTCCATTTCCGAGTCGGAGTGTATCCCCAGTTAATCAGTGGTCCATTCGCCAACCAACCAGTACCAGGCAATCTATGTGGTCCACATCTCGCATCACTCTGTTGGATGCAGGGGAGGGGTCTCCCCTCGCCTCGCGTGGAGCTCAAGCGGCCTCTCGAGAGTCGAGAGAGGCCGTTCTGCGCCGAGAGGCTGCCAACACTCGTTCTCTCCGGCTCCAGCCACAGCCATATCGGCCTCTTGAAGTCTTGAGACGGTCCATATGGCAGCTGTTCCATAAAGGAAAGAGTGAAGCCTTCGGGACACCCTCTTTGGGGTCCCGTTCGTATCCCCGTGACCGTGACCTTTATGTGAGCCTATGGTTTGTCCATCTCGAGACTCGGTGGAAGGCCTTCATGGAGTATAGTATGCAATGACGCAATGGCTGCTTCTGCATATCGACATGCATGTCATGTTCTGGTTGGGGCCCAAAGCAAGGTCATGTCATGTTGAAGGCTTGGTTGGCTTTGTTGGCTTATGACATATATGTGGGTGCATGCCATGGTTCGTCATCTGGATCTATGGGCTTTGTTCTATTCCAGGGGACCTTTCGACACGGCGCATCAATGCCTTTCATCATCCACGGCAGAGCGGGTTTCTTTGAAACGGGGCCCTACAATGTTACAGTAGGCATATATTCCAGTCCCATGGATGGTCTAGGTACATCTGGGTACACATGTCATTTCAACTAACTCGTGGCCTTTGGCCATCCATGCGGCACCGACCACGATTTTGGTCCCTCCAAACCCCTCGGAATAAAATCTGTGAACTGTCTAGTAATGTGTTTTGTTTTCATCTTAAGGCATGTTTTGATTATTGTTGATTCTTTCCCATCAGCACTTAACATTATGTATGGGCCAGGGAGTATAACAATGGAGTGTTTGCGACAGTTTTTTATCCGCCTGCAAAATTCAGCTAACACCGGTCTTTCCACCATGACGGTCTTTGGGCCAATTTTACTGATCTTTCTTGATCTTTCTTGTGTGCTCTAGCTGCTTCCATTCCTTTCCTCACATACCCGTTGAGCCAATGAATCCTGTTCCATTGGCTTTTTGAGCCGTTGATCCAGGTATGAGCCTGACACCTACATCAGCTTCCCAAAGGACTGAAGATTTCACCCCTGGGATCCCCACCTTCCGCTCGTTGCATCGGAAAGCCGCCTCGCCTTGTTCAGTTGGATCTGTTCCATGGCCACCCCAATGCAGTGCGCACCCGTGGAACATGCTGAGGAGATGGAGAAGGAGGGGCCCTACCGAAGACGAGGCGTTTGGAGGCCAGGCATGACCATCGGCAGAGTTCAGGCGGAGCGATGGACGTCTGGGAACTCCATAGGAGCTACCTGCACCCGACTTCAAGTACCTTAGAACATGGGACATGACCCCCATAGTGCAGGTACTTGTACATACCCCACTTCCGAGGTACGAACCAAGGGTGAGGCAAAAGGGGTTCTCCAAAGTTACAAATTGGTTTGGTCAAATTGAAGGGGTGTGTGGGGGTTCGCAGTGTCTTGCGTCATGAGTGGATGATTCGATTATGACCTGTCCCCAACTTGGAACAGCTGGGGTCGGGAAAGTGAGAGAATGGATGATTGGACAGGGGAATCCCAAGCCAGCAAAGGCGCCACCTTGGATTCACACCCGAAGCTGTTGTTGCTCCATCATGCCAGCAAAAAGTTTCATACATTTAAAGTGTCCTGAGCTTTTTCAAGCCATACACTATTTATCATATAGCCATATAGCATCATATAACTTATTATATATATAAGCAATTGATATTATGTATAAAGCACATTATATTATGTATAAAGCAAATCATAGCAAATCATATATATATATATATGTATTCATCCTCATTTGGGGTGCTTCACTGAGTTTCACACTGCAACCCCGGCCTCTCGTTCCGAGACACCCCGGCCGCACCGCATCGCCCCCCGCCTGCAGTTTGAAGGCCGAGGAAAGCACCGCCGACACGGTGGAGCCCATCGTGCGTGTCACGCGGTAGGGCCCCACCTTACTGGGCCAGCGCTTCACCTCGGAGCGAGACGCGGGTTCCACCCGAAACCCCATGGGTTTCGGGGGTTCCCGTCCCAAAAATGGAAGCTGCACCATGTGCATGTGGGGGTCTGGGCAATTGTCGGAAAGAAGCTCGCAAAGAGAACTAGGCGCTATAATTAGTGGTGTCAATATGTTGAAATATGTTGAACATTTGGTATGGATGCAACTTTTCACATCTTATAGTCTTCCCACGGCGCTGGTCCACTCACGCCACCCTTTACAGCCTCTCTGAGTGTCGATCTCTCTTAGTTTCTGGGCCTGGTCGGCCACATAGCCGCAGGACTCCATCACGTCTGGGATGGAAGTGCCGCCCTGCCCCAGAATCCTCGGGATGGTTTGGAGGGTGTGCTGGGGTGGGCAGTGATACTTTTTTTGCGGCGTAGCGGCTACGGGTGCCAACAGAATGAAACCACAGAAGTCCAAAGAATAAAGGTGTGGCTGCTACCGATACTCTATCTTCATAGATTCGATGTCTCAGGTATTCTCAGGTGCTTGTCCGCAAAGTAAGGTCTATGCTGGAAAGGCACAAGGATGCATGTACGTAGTCTGCCTGCTAGTATACGCGTATCCACTCGCGTAACCTTTACTCACGTGTGGTTCCTGCTTCTTTCTGCTGTGTTTCTTCCGTTTTTCCTTCTCCTCCTGCAGAACAATTGTTGTCCACTTTTGTCCAAATTCCTCTAACTGTTGGGATGTTTGCACATTGGATCTATACTTGAGGATGATGTTACAGTATTCCGTGATAAATGATAAACAACCATTGACACTGACTCACTGAACAGGATCGTATTCCGGGATCGCTTGATGGACCTTGATTCTGCTTGAAATATCGAGATTTGCACTTCGGATGCAAACCACATCCAAGCCTCGTCCATGTATGTACTGTATGTTAGATTTCCCTTTTAGGTAGGTAGCTTCACACCTGTTCAAACCTCCCAGTTTGACCGAAGAAGCCAGTCATGACCGTCGTCGGCACCACGACTTGCGGACCAGTCCGAACAAACCGTGTCCACCGTGGGTACTGGGGAGTTGCAAACCGCCAATGGGTGTCTAACCTATTGAACATACACACATATACACACCCATGTCGGGTCTATCCTACTAGCAGTAACAGTGAATGATGATGGTGGCAGGCCTTGTTAAATCATGGCCAGTGATAAGTTTTACAACACCCATAGGGACCATCCCTGCGCTACACAAGCTCCAAGTATCGAAGCACAGCGCTCATTGTTCTCGTAGTCCTCCGGCTTCAGGCCTGCGTCCTGGCACAGCGCAGGCCGTGCCAAGTCTCGCTCCTTCTGTGTCCGATCGGCCACTTTTTGCGGTGACCGTGTGGTTGTTAGCCACCAAGAGGACAACCTTTGTTGGAGAGTCAAGCAACCTTGAGGCTCAAGGGTGAAGGTTCCAACATTGGCAAATGGCAGAACCTCGTCTCCGACTCAATCCGGCTCACTAACTTGACAATCTGTCTGCAACAGGAAAATGCTCTTCCAGGGCCCATTCTCCAGTTCCAAGTTAGTGAACCGGAGGGTACCTGTCGTTTTGATTCATCAAAATCCCCAGCAAATGCTTCAGTAGCAGCATCACAAACTCCCACACCACCTCCAACAACAACCATGATGGCAATCACTCTGACAATGACAATGACTCTCCGACTGTGTCTACTACTACTACTCCTACTACTGCTGCTGCTGCTGCTACTACTACTACTACTACTACTACTACTACTACCACAATGACTGCTTCTACTTCTACTGCCACTGCTGTGGATACGCTTCCAACTCCAACTCCTACTACTACCACTAACACTACCACTACGACTACGACTACGACTACCACTACCACTACGACTACTACCACTACCACTACCACTACCACTACGACTACGACTACTACTACTACTACCACTACTACTACCACTATACCACTACCACTACCACTACTACTACTACTACTACGACTACTACGACTACCACGACTACCACTACTACTACCACTACCACCCCCACTACCCCTCCACACCCCCGATCCCTCCGTCCCTCCGTCTTCTCTGCGTCCTGGATGGCCCGGTCCAGGGCGATGTAGGCGAACTGCGCGTTGGGCCCCATGAAGCGCAAGGTCTTTCGTGGGATCAACTCCTTCGGTCCGCGGCGGTCCGTGGTCCGAGGTGAGGTTCGCACAGGCACCGACAGGCACCGAGGTTGTGAAGTCGGAATAGTAAGGCCTGTTTGAGTTGGGGTTGTATTTCTGACTTATGCTGGCTGCTTGATCAAGTACGTATATTATATAGTGCCCTCCTTTCAAACTACGACCAGGTTGTTTGAACAGAGTCTTCGGGATCCTTCCGAATTCTTCAAGAAACTCAAGTGCCCATGCACCTGAACATTCACAATTTTGGAGAACGTCTCTCTCTCTCTCTCCTTGCCCCTACGCTGGATCCTCCGCATGCCTCACCTTCTCCGTCACAGCTTCTCCGTACCGCACCGCACCCCGCTCGCCCCGTTGTGTGGGGCTCCAACCAACCAACCGCCGCTTCCCTCTCTTCCCCGGCCTTGATCTCCGCAGGAGTTAAGTTCGGCCGTCCCCGTACGTTGCTCTTAATGCCCAGCTGTTCGTACCTGAAGTGGCAGGGGCAGGTTCCGCACTCGAAGTGGCGTGGGCACGAAGCCAGAGCGCTGGAAGTGGCGTGGGCACGGCATGGCGTGTGTTTTGGATGAAAAGGAGCCAATTCTGAATCGTTGAGACACGCGGTTGAAATCGCCCAAGGCCCGGGTTGTCATGAAATCAATGACGGACCAAGTCATCCGGATCCACACACTTCCAAGCTTGGAGCTGGGTCTTTGTAAGGAATGTAGGGCAAGTAGACACGAAGCAATCACACTTGTTGGGCATATATGGGCATATCACATTCCTTGTGACAGTGGATCATGCTGGTTGATAGAGGCCTTTCTCTAAATGCTTACTGATGATCTGTTATCGACTGTTACAGGTAATGGGACACACCCAACACACTTGTGTTGGGCTTCCAAACTACTATCACTTGTGGATACTTGTGGAGTACTCGTCGTTGAAGGAGAGTCTCAAGGATTGAGCAGTCCTGGTGGTGATTCGAATTCGCCATTCGGCCATTCTCCACTCAATGGATGGATCCATATAGACCCCTCAAGTAGATAGAAAAGCAGACCCCCTCTAAAAATGTATTGGAAACCGTGCCACTATCTATTTGGGGATCACTATAAAGTGCAAAACATTCCGACATCTGAAACTCATGGAGTTGATCTTCTTTGGTGTCAAAACATGGAGATGAACCACTTTCAGTCGCCAAGCCTCCCTGACAGTCCCACCCTTGGAAGGCACCCAACCCCAGAGTCTGTGTGGCTCGCTCAACTTTAATCTTAAACAGGCAAACTTACAACCGGAGAGTTCATCAGCTTGTGAGCGTGCTTGTGTGATTTAGTTAACATACAAGTTGAGTCAGAGCCAAAGCAAACCAACTTTCAGTGTGCTGGGGAACTCCCTCTCACTTCATAGACTCCCTGTTTTCATGGGGAATATGGATACGACGCACTCCTTACACCCGCGAAAACTAACATGGACCCTGAGAATGGGACCCAGAAAGACTGTTTTCCTCTACAATCTCTACAAACCAGTGGTTTTCAGGGTCCATGCTGGTAGCTCCCTCCTGAGAAACAGCTAGCATCGATTCCCACCGATGCAGTCGAGGAGCTCTTCAGAAAAGGTGATGCCCGAGTTGCCCTTCCTGCAGCCATGGGTTTGGCTTCAAATCGTGTCTTTTCTTGGAGGGGTGATAGCTGCAGAGTTTCAAACATTGGATGGTTGATTCTCAGTTGGGATTGACATGGAAGTTTCCACATCTTGCAACTCTATACCATGTTTCGAAATCGCATGTACAGGCCATGACCGGGGTGATAGCCATGCGCCATGCGCCATGCGGGGTGGCCGTCCCCTTCGGTGCGGAGTCCCGGTCACACGTGGTCGGACGACCGTGACTGGACTGGGATGGACCGGACTGGGGAGGACTGGGATGCAGGACTGGGATCCAGCACGACATGAGTAAAAAACCAAGGACTGGGTATAGCATACTGTCATCTGAAGTTGGGTATATGGTTAAAAGATATAGAAAGTGAACAGTTGGGTTAGTGGGCAGAAAGTCCAAATCTTGCATGCGGAGTAATCTGTATATGGTAGCAGTCACCACTTCAATCACCCTGTTGTGCGCAGTGGGTCGCGAAATGCGGAACAATTACCAACACATCTTGCATGTAAAACTATTTGGCAAAACATACATGGACATACATGGACATTCCTACACCTGTTCCAGGACTTTGTAAGTCAAATTGTTGAATTTCTGAAATAACAAATA
This sequence comes from Durusdinium trenchii, assembly GCA_963970005.1. Classification (NCBI taxonomy): domain Eukaryota; class Dinophyceae; order Suessiales; family Symbiodiniaceae; genus Durusdinium; species Durusdinium trenchii. The sequence continues at coordinate 240,151 of CAXAMN010023328.1, read as the reverse complement.
TATCAATGCGCTGGCGCTGGTGGATCATAAATGTAGTAGCTTACGAGCCACCCCCCAAACAGTAATATTATTATAGTTTCCTCATTACTACTGCAACAGTGGATGACGGTAGGATCTCAACCGATATTGCATGATGTTGATGCTGATCTAATCTACGCAGTAGGTATGCAGGATGATTTATATGCATGATTTCAAACCTCCCCCTCTGCCAGTGTCCCCCGCCCTCCAAGTCCACTCTCACCCTCCCTTGAAACAAAAAGAACGTGTCCCTCGAAACACACTTGCTCCGAGATGCTGCAAATTATCCGCCACCTCATCCAGGGTATTCCCCAAGCAGCTGGTAATGCCCATACCGGTCACCTGAGAAATTTGTGGGCATGCATTGCCCCCACGTCGGCCGCCCCAACATCATGGACGAGTTGAGTCTGTATTCACATCTTCCAACATGTTCTAAATGTTCTGCGTCCCACCATGATATTGGACAATATATCACATGTTTCGCAATATGCAAGCATCATGTCGCAGCCGGATGCACCCGCCCAAACCGGATGCAGCCTATGCAAAGGTCCCGTCCCAACAAAGAGAAGGTATGTGGGTTGGAGACTCTCCACGAAACCTGAGAACCTCTGAGATGGGACGTGCATGACCGATCTCCGATCAGCTCCTCTTCCTTCAACTGTAGGACCGGTCCATAGGGGTTCTTTTTTGTTGAATCAAAGTGTGGCTCTCCAGCCCGTGGAACGGGCAAGCTGGTTTCTATAGAAATTGGCTGCTGCAAATGATGATGACGACGATGACCATGGTGCAGTTCCTTGACCACAACAGTGTGGACGATGCCCATTGACCAACATATTTGCATCAATGGCACAAACCTGGCTGCTGACTCCAGTTTCCACTTGAGCCCTAGTTTAGTGGAGTGCCATCGTTTTCGAAGACAAAACACATGTATTTTGCAGGGAATTTCCACGTCTTTCTGGGGGTCGGAAAGTCGAGCGCAAGTGGCCTCGACCAAGTCACCACCACCCGTCGGTCGGCGCGGCGTGCCACCAGCGCCCTCCGTGCACCGCTTCCGGCCGCCGCGACGGTGAGGGCCGAGAAGGTCCATGCCTTGGACGTCCAAGAAAGCGAGAAGGTACTTGGATCCCTAGGGTTTTATAGCTACTAGTAGCTTCTTGTTACTAGTAGTAAGGACTGGGGTGGCTTTGGAGGGTCCAAGTGCCTTCTGAGAAGGTACTTGGATCCCTAGGGTTCTATATGTAGCTACTATATATAGTAGCTTCTTGTTACTAGTAATGGCCTCCAACCTAATAGCGATGGCCTTCAACTTAGTAGCTTCTAGCTACTAGTAGCGCAGCCCGTATTGATGTGTATTGGGTCTATCTTAGGCCACCAGTTTTCAGCGCATGATGGGGGCTGGTGGCAGGCAGAAGTCATCTTAGGCAGAAGTCGCCGACTTAGGTTGGAGGCCATCGCTATTAGGTCATGTACGTGTATCTTGGCAGGCGACTCAAGCCCCAGGCCACAGCTTTTCGACGACTGCGTAGAAAAGGGGATTCACCCGCAATTCACCCTATAGCAAAGTAGGCAACAAGCAATGCCAAGCGAAAACACTGAAAAAATGTCGGGAAAAAGCTAGCATTTGGGGAAAATCTTGGGAAACAAAAAACATCCAGATCGCTCCGCCCAAACCAAGACGCACTGCCAGTGGCGCCATAGGCAGCACGGCGGTCCGAAGTGCTGGGCCTTGAAGAGCGGGCGGAGAAGGCCGGCCATGGGCCAAGGGATGCCGCTGAAAAGGGTCTGAAAAGCAAAACATCGACAATACCACGTATTTCTGTATGGACACCCCTTAACCTCTAAGGGGCTATCAATAGACACCCCTTAGGGTGTCCTGCTATATATATATATATATTATCTATAATTATATATATATGATGTTAATCTGCGGCGTGAAGATCATCTTTTGGAGTCACAGCCTGATATTTGAGTTTGCGGGTGTCTCTCTAGTTTTTCTGGTATTCCACTTGGTGTGGTTCACGGACCTATATTTATTCAGGATTATAAAGGTATGTTGAACTACAGATCAAAAAATGCAACCACGAGGTTGCAGCTGAAAAGGACTCTTGACAATCCCCATTTGGCCGATTTGGTAGCTTCACTGAGGTAACCACTTGGCAAACAGTGACGCAGCCTCCCCCCGCACTGATGGGCCAAGCAGCTCTGATCTCAAAGGCCTTGCGGCGGACGGAAAGGCCACAAATGCACTCGCGCCCGGAGCGGGCGCCACCAGGGCCATCGTTGTGGGCTGCGCCGCGGTGTTAAAAGTTGCGGCGTTCAAAAACCTACGCACCGCGGCTCCCTAGGAGCCAATGGCTGAAGGGATGGCTTAGACGTGTGTTGGTGAGATGTGAGGAAGAATCTCTGAAACGGGCGGCAAATCCGAGCAATGATGAAAGGTACATATAAATATACAAGAGTGGTTTTAGTCTTATTTTGTTGAAACACACGCATATAGTATAATTCTACAACAGTGGTTTTGACTTTGTGGATCCTGGTTTGGAGTGTGTGCCCCTGGGTCGGGTCACTGGTCCCATCCTGCCCGACTTGGGAAGGTTGACAATCGAAAAAACGTTGGGATTCGTGGGGCATGGCACCCGGCCCCTAATTCTTGGTAGGTGAAAGCCCTATACCGTAAGTCTCTATTCTGTGCATTTTCGGGAGGAAAAGACCGCTCTTCTCCCCTGTTTTGACTCACCAACTGGCCACTGTTGTGGTTGGTCGATGATCCCCGTCGGACATAGAGCCACTCACTTCGAGTACCAGTCTTGGACCACCACAGTCGATGACATTCCCTCGCATTCCACACATGCTACCGCAAGTGAGTTACCCCAAACGACGTCCACAGCCTGTTTCACGTCAGCAAGGAGCATGAGAAACGTGAGAACTGAAAATCAATGGTAAATAATAGATCAATGATATATCATGTCTACAGCAGCTCAACTTACTGTCTACTGACAAAGGCTGCCCGTGCAAACTGCAAGACAGCTTCGCCTCGATCTCTGTATTATCTCTCTGATTACCGTATTACCCATGATAGAAAAGCAAACACTCTTTAAAGTTGGCTTGGAGATGGTGATGGTTTCCGTTTGGCACCTCTAGAATCATGCAAACGAGGCAAGTCACGAATCGTCACTTGGGCCCATCTGTCAGACCTCCGCTCTCGGCCATGCTTTTGGTGCCTCATTACTCTATCATACTCTATCTTTGAAAGGGCAGGCAGAGTCCAAAGCACTACGTAGTGGTTTAAAAGCCAGGACACGCAACTCCGCGCTGGCTAACTATAGGTCACTTCCAAAGTAAGACCCTGCTATAGGTCTTATATTAGTTACACTTGCCTATTTTAACCTGAGAACTCAAAAGTGTGTATACTAAGATGACCTCAAAAGCACTATGTCTTAGAATTATCTGATAATCGATGTAATATGATGTAATTCGTTTCACCAGAATCGATCGCTTCAGGTCACCACCCCACTCCTTCCGACTCCTTCCGATCTCCTTCCCACGCAACGGCTGTCTCCCCGACGAGCGACGCTCGGGGAAGATGAAGACCACCAGCGCGGCCACCCCCAAGAGGCCAGGTAATGCCCACGGGGAGCCTCACCGATCGGTCGGCTGTTGGCCGGAGCCTGGCGGACGGAGCCGACATGGAGCTTGCGTTCGCGGAGCATGGAGGCTTTTCCCGACGTTCTGCTACAAGGATCACACAGAATCCGTTTGTTTTTTTTGTGTTTTCGCGTTGTTTATTTTCTTTCCATGCTTTGCCATGCTGGTCTAAGAACGAGATCATGGGCCTCCCTTGGTTTTGGCTGGTTTTGGATGGCTTCGGGGATAAAAAGGCTTTTCCTTGGCATTAACTGCAGTTGTTCTTTATAGGGTCTCCTCGATGAGCTGGAAAAGAGGTCAAGCCGGATAGAACACCAAAAACCGTTCCCCTGCGATGCTCGCACCGGCACGCCTTGCGGCTCCTCTTTCGCCGGTGACGGCATGATGGAAAAATAACGAACAGCTGGGAAGTCTTCGGAGACAACTACAGACTACAGTAGTCTAAATCTATATTAAGCAACAGTCAACAACACGTGGGCCGTGGGCCCCTCTCTTTCTGGCAAAGCCAGCAGATCATGCTTCAAAATGTGCATCATTCTTGAATTAAGAGCTTCGGGCTGCACCGAAAGCATGCGGGCTGTGCTTGGTGGGGTTGTAATTCGGGATGAATTGCCATGTCCCTCTGCCTTATGCGTCACACAGTCACACGCCTCCTTGGCATACCACAAATTTGGTCTCTGCCAGCTGTGCGCGGGTGCTTCTGAATAAGGCTGCGGAAAAAAGAGAGGCTGCTCTTTTAGCGCGAAAAACCCTCCAGGGCGACAGCAACGTCCACCGTCCGTGACCCCTGGATGTAGTGACCAAGTGACCGATCGGCGAGCACGGACTCCGATTTCACGCGAAGAGATGTTCGGGTCCAGGGGATTTGACATGGGATTTGACTCAGCTGGTCAGACGTTCGAGTTCCAGATGTGTCTGACCAGCTGTGTCTGTTCCAGTTCCAGTTCCAGATGTTCCAGTTCTAGATGTTCTTCTGGACTCAGGACCACATTGATGAACATCTCCACTGGGTTACTCCCCTCAGAACCCGAAAAAAAAGAACCAAAAACACCTCGAAACAAGTCGACCGCTCTGCCAGGGGTCTCCACCCAATCCAGGCGAGACATAGACTAGAGTTGCCATGTAATTCTGTGGGGCCTACTGTAGGGCTCCAACTACCTCATGAGAAGGCATTTGGGGAGGTCAAACACGGTCTATCTACTACCCTCTGAGGATGTCGTGGTTGGAGTCCCAGGGAGTATGGACAAATGGGTCATCCCCTGTGGCATTCGAATATTCCACAAGTTGGTCAATTGCCATATCTCCAGCTTAGACACTACAACAGCCTCCCCATAATATGGGTCAAGTGGGCTAATAGAATAAGCTAATCCCATTCCCAAAGATCCCAAAGCAGAACCAACAAACATCCCAAAACCATCCAAAACCTCGTCCTGAAAAAGGTTCCAAAAACTATCAACCACTTCAGACCTCAGCCCCATTCCAAGCACACCGTCGGCTTCCGTCGGCCCGCCGTGAGAAGCCGTCTGCCTCCCCAGGTGAGTCCAGCACCGAAGCCGCAGCAAGCTAAGAGGTCACCCTTCTTCACGCGGCCCTCGCGGATCGCCTGACACCGACACTGTCACCGTGCAGAACACGATTGACCCACCGGCCCCGAGCCGGAGCCGCCGGTGGCAACGCGCGCAGAGGGGCGAGTCGGAGGGGCGAGTCGTGGGCATGTCAAGTCCGAAAGTCCGCTGCATGTGGAAGGGCATCAACCAGGGGTCACAAAGGGGTGGTGTTTGGTTCCTAAGTGAGTGGATGTTCTGGGCACCCCTAACCTCCAATAGGCACCCCTTTGTGACCCTTTCAATGCATTTTTTTTTTTGATTGTAATCGTTGGTCCAAACCCTTTGTAGCTGTGAGCCCAGGGATTGGGAAAAACTCCGCAGGATCAACCAAACAAGAAGCGTCCCTTGCGAGGAGCGCAAGCTGCGCTGCGGGGCAGCCAGACCTGCACCTGGAGTCTCAGTCAGTTACCTGGGAAAATGGGTACAAGCATACGGTATACCTGTCTTCTATTGGGTCGATTTCCTAAGGTACTGGGTCAGTCGGGTCCAGGTAGTTCTGAACTCCTCAAACTCCAAAAGCTCAGTAATCCCGAGTACCTATTAAAAAACGGACCCCAATTAAAAAAAAGTCATGCCGGATCCCCTAAATTTGGTTTATATTTGGTTTTAAATTGCCGCCCTTTCAAACCGCTACTAAACTACCAACATGGTCGATTTTGGGGGTAGTTTTTTTTATTAGGTTCCCCAAAACTCCACCATGACACGCCGCGCTTACACCAGCAGGCTTTCCTTCCCTCAATGGCACGGACTCACGCAAACGCACTTGCCACCGAGGTCACGCAACACCGCATGGCACAGCGACATCACCTTTCGAAAGCTTTAGCTGTTAGTCTACTGAAGAATCACTATTCTAATGAAGGTTTTTGTAGGGGAAAAGGAGGAAGACCCTTCGATCTGGCGGTTTTTTGCATTTTTGATATGAGTTTAATAAAGGATTTTATATAAAATTTTCCTGGATTACTTTTTGGTTTTGAAACTCTTTCCAGGTGACCCTATTTTGGACACCCCGATTTCAGGGACCCCCTATTAAAAAAAATGCGACCGAGGTTTCCTTATTAGGGGGGGGGGGGGGCCGTGTTTATTATTAGGGGGACGGGATTAATTGAGGAGTGATGTTTCAACTCTGGACCGTCACACGTCACGCGTAGGGTTCTCACAGGATGGACAAGGAAAGAAAGCAAAATGAGCAACATTAGAAAGAAGGCAACATGAGCAACCTTATAAACAAAAAACGCCGTGAAAACTCGGCAAACACTGACAAGCACCCCCTTAGGTGTGTCAGTGGAGCCTAGTGGAGTCCAGACCAAAAGGAAAACGTCTAATCCGCGTGTGTGGAAGGACCATGTGAGACTTGGACCACTTGGGTCACTGCTTCGGACTTGGACCTCGGTGAACCCGTCTCCTCTTTCTTCACCACCGACACAGCGGCACTAAGAGAGATGCTGTCCGGCCATGTGTTTTTCGCCTCATCGAGAGCTAAGGGGATGGAGGCAGCCGAGGTGTTGCCGTACTCATCGAGGTTGCAAATGATCTTCTCCTAGGCGAATCGGATCGAACACCGCTTTCTCGAGGCCCCGGATGCCCTCCGCATCGAAGCCTGGGGGCTCCTAGGTGAATCCGCATCGAGGTGAATGTCCGAAAAAGATGATCCCAATTTTTTACTGTACCCTTGCTCCGTTCGTAGCGATGCCAGGAGCCCCTATAGTATGGTCATAGCTTATAACCTCTCTTGGCCAGGGCAGTGGCCTGCGCTCAGAGAGGTGAAGCATTGGCCCAAATGCTGGATCTTGAGAGGGGAGAAGCTTAGCAGCTTAGTAGGGTTGAAGGTGCGTCACCCCTTTCAGAAGGATTCAGGAGCAATGGAAAGTCACACCTCCCCTGGAATATGAACTGCCCCATGTCTTGAGGGGTTCTACCCCCTGCATATACTACCAAACCAGGCACGTCTGAGATGCTCCCATGGAAGAGGGTCAGGAAAACCTTCCGTGGCATCATCTATCAATAATGTTATACAGTATATACACATTTGATTAATAAACCCCATATGGGTCGCCTCTCGCAGGACTTGAATTGGAAAGGCATGGGTTTGGACATGTTTGTGGAAGTTGATGCTTCTTTTTGGACCCTCTCAACAGATATTGCAGGGATGTTTGAATTAGAGATCTTGCAGGGATGTTTGGAAATGACAGGGTGTGGACGTCCGCGTCTTTGCCAATGACATCGAAAACACAATCTGCAATATGAACCGCAACATCACTGGAATGATGATCCTTCTGGGGATTACTTCCAGAAGTGTCGAAACATTTCGGGTTTCGGGGGGGACCATCTCTGAGTGCAAGATAGTGCGTATCGTTTCGTTTTGTTTTTTTTGTAGCAAGGAGTACCTTCTAAGCGGTGATCAGCATTATAATGTGTATATATACCTCACACACTGGAAAGAATTTGGGCAGTACAAAGGAGGATTATACTCTTGATTTGTACAGCAAAAAAAACACTAAGTCATGCCTAAGTCCTGCAAAAAAGGTTGCCTTTCTGCAGATAATTCTGCTTTACTCTTGCTTCTGGGCATGACATTGTCTGTTGCCTGTACCCTGTGGGTTCCACGGACCCCTCTCCCCTCTCCCCGCCTGTGGGACGCCCAAGCGCTTCGCTGCGGAATCCATGATGCGCCGGTTGGCCTTTCGCAGAACTCGTCGGTGGGCCCCCCGCCCTGCCGGTTTGGGAGGAACGCCTTGACAGGAGAAGAAGTGTGGATATGGGCACACGGAAACCCTCCAGGCACTCGAACTTGAACATGGAACTCTTGGTAGATATACATGTTGAATTTAGCGTCAAGGCGTCCAGCCTCAGGTCCACAGTTTTAGTCAGTCCAAGTTCAGCGAAACGTGTAGCAGTCTCGCAGTCGCAGCTGAACGTGTATGCCACCCACCCAAAGGCGCAAAAATATGCTGATGCAGCTGTGGATCAGACAGAGACCTCTTTGTGTCCTTCCTCCATATCTGCCAGAAACATCCAGGAACAGTTTGCCAAGCTGGTTGAACTCCTCATGCCAAGCCAATTCAACTCTTGAGAAGAAGCTGCCCTTGCTTTGCTGCACTTCTCAAGAAGTGTTTCAACGTTAACGTTGGTCGCTTCTGTTTTCTAAGAACCGCCTGGTCATCTGTCTCCTTCTCAGCTTCTTTCTCCTTCTCAGCGTCGTTTGGGCATCCGCCCATGGTGACGTCTTGGCTTTTGAAGAAAATGACTCTCGTGTCTTCACAGTCGAACGTCTCTCTTCCTCGACTCCATTCAGCCAAACACGCTTGTTGACAAGGTCCATATCATATCCACTGTCACGAAACCTAGAAATCTCTGAATCCAAGAAGAACTCTGGAATCAAGTAAAGATTGCATTTCACCCTCTTTGAAGCGAATGCTCAAGAGGCGATGATGTTCGAGGTGTTTTCCTTGAGGTGATGCTGGACACTGCACCTTGACAGCCTATGTGACTCGTCTCACGATGCGGCGGTTGAGAGGCATTGGACCATCAAACATACACGTCTGAGATGGTCCATGATGTCTCCTGTCACTCTTGATTAGAGCATCTCTAGGAGGCTCGAAGAGGCTTTCAACCAGCAAATGAGGTTGGTTCGTTGCTCTTGAGATCTTGCTGGATATACAGTAGTTCAGTAGCTCCATTCCCAAATCACTTGTGCTTGTGATCAAAAAATGCAAAGAAGGGCTCAGTTGATTGATGTTGATTGTGCAGAGGCCTCTGCTCGGTCAAAGCCGCCCAAAGAATGGGTTTGGGACTAAATGCCTATATATGATATGTCTATGAAAAGTACGTCCAGGACTCATGGTTTGCCCTGAAGCACTTTGAGGGGGCAGCAAAATCACTGTAAATCATGTTTCGGAATGGACTCATCAATTTTGTGGACTCGATTGCAACAAACAACAAAAACAATTTTCGCTCTAAATATTAATGTTTAACAATGATCAATTTCTCAGCAATTCCATGCAAATAACAGTGCAAATAAACCCTAAACCGATAAGCCCTATAATTGAATCGTGGCGAACCATGCTTCGTGCTTCCTAACTCAAGCAAGTTTCGAGTCATATCACAAAACCTGATTCCACAAGAAGTGTCATGCATGGCAAGAAATCTGGCAAACAAAAACCCCTATCAGGCATGTGTGTTATGCGTGCCTCTGTGATCCTCGCCCCCCGACCCACCCGCCTGGTGAAGCAAAAGCCAATCCACCTGGACCGGGGCGGCGCGGCGCTTTCGAGCTCGGTGCATGGGGGATTTGAAGGCTTACGCCTGACAGCTCGGCACCGGCCGGTATGAGAGGAAAAAGAAGAGGTTGGTCGTCATGCTGCCAGTGTCTGGCTCGGTGGGGCGGCGAAAGTAGGGTCTGTTTTTGTGTCCTCTTTCATGATCCCTTTCTCTGTCCTTGTCTCTGCAAGGGAAATCGGTAGTGGACGACGCGCATGTGCCCGCATGTGTCTGTGGCAGGTCTATGGCGTCTAGGAGTTTAGCAGCTGCCGACGTTGGCGGTGCAGATGCTGCAACAGCCCGCTGTCACTCAGTGTCTCCTCCGTCTCGCTATCTCTCTCTCTCTCTCTCTCTTCCTTTCTCTCTCTTCTCTCTCTCTGTCTTTATCTCTCTCTATCTCTCTGTACTTTCTCTTTCCCTTTCTCTCTTTCTCTTCTCTTCCTCTCTTCCCCTTCCTGTTCCTCTTTCTGCTCTTTCTCTGAACAACCAAAGCAAGAGGAAGAAAAGCAAAAGGAAGAGGCCGAGGAAAATGAACAGCAACGAGCAGGAAAGAACAAAAAATGAACATGCAAATGACGGTAGAAAGCAAAAGCAACAAATGCTGAACATGCAAGGCACCTCGGGCAGCATAACTCGCACCACGGGTGCTTGAAAACGATTTGAAACCCATCAACATCCTAAAAGAAAACGAACATGTCATAAAACAAACATCGGAAGACCCAACATGCAGGGTTTCACACTCCATGCACCGTGGATCGGCGGCTGGGGGCGGGTGACGGGGCCTGAGACCGTCATACAACCCTCCGCCATCTGTGCGATGCTTCTAGCTACTAGCAATGCCCTTGTTACGAACGTAGCAATGCCCTTCTTACTAGTGGCTTCTTGCTACATCTACTTCTGGAGTTTTTTTCTGAATTCTTTGCTACTTCGCCACAGTAGCAGACCCTGAAATGAGTCGACAAGCAGTCCAGCGCTTGTAGGACTCCATGGATTTGGTATTTGGATGTATTTCAAGCCAGTAGGTGCCTGTGCCTTCCAACAAGGCTATTCCTTGCTGGCGCTAGTGGCGCCAATATTATGTATATACTGTAATTATATATTATACTATAATATGATTATATATAGTTAATATTTATTTTGCAACAATCGATGTGCATGCTCGTACGTTGAAAAGTATGAATGGAAACAACATGCAGCGAAACAAAGGGAAAGTGAAAGATCAATGACTCAATGACAACTCCTACCTGCTCAACGAGTCCTGCAACTCGTCACTTAAAGTCACAAACACCCCACCTGCTTTGCTGGAACATCCTCTTCGAAACCCAACAAAATTGTGGCAAGTAGGGGCGCCAAAACACCTGGACCTGCTCAGGAACACATATGTTTGAGCATCAGGGGATTCCACCCATGCCCACCCCAAAAAAACAGATTAGGAGCATCCCTCCACCAACCACTCCAACCCCTGCCCCATCCGCATCGCGCCGCATCGCAGGGCCTCTTCTGGAGCGACACCAGATCGCTCCAAGAGCTTGGAGAGTGTCTGGCATGGCGGCAAGAACTTCTTGGATTTGTTGGAACTGGGCAACAACAAAAACATACAAAAGCAATGGTTCTTGTTTTCCCCCATTGCGAACGGATTCACCCACAGGGAAAGCACCAAAATCACCCAAAGAACACAGGGTTGTTTCTTTTTCTGACCTTGGAGCTTTCTAGGAGAACCACCTGTCAACTGTCAACTGTCACCTACCCTTCACATGACAAAACTGAACACTACTTGGACCATCCTGTCGGGGTGCCTTGTCTAGAAGCCAGGTAGTGTGGGGTAGTCCAGCCAGGACACCCCGACAGGATGGTCCTGGTAGTTAGTACATCAACAATCAACCCAAATATCATCAGGAATCTGTATTGTCTGTAGTGTTTCTGATGCGCAAAGGTGTGACAGTCATTGGAGTGGCACTTGCAGCAGGAACCTATGTCAAGAAAATTGAATCCTAGCAATGTTCCACCAGAATGCAAACGATTTTGCCTAGGAACACAAAAAGTTTCTGCCACACCCAGGCCCGGACCTTGACCCAAGGTACAGTAGAACCGCTCCACCAAAAACACACACACACACACAACTCCCAACACATCCAGTTGTCCAGGCCAGGTTTTGGGGGTGTCGTTCTTTACGGCACTCAGGATGTTGAACGCTGCCCCACAGCCTTGGGTCTTTCGTCCACACGGTGTCACGGTCGGCTGCCACACGTGACCCGAGCCTTGGGCACTCGGCTGGTGGCGAAGCGAAAGACCTCTTTGCCTCGGTGACCGGCGACGGGTCGACCGAACAGCGCCGTGGAACCGCGGAGGTTTGGGGTGGCGAGATCTCGGTCGGTCTCAAAGTCCATGGCCACCTGAATGCGAAAGGTCCCTCCCACGCAGGGTTTTGGACCCGCAGCCATTCATTGAAAGACTTCCCAAACACCGCACCTCAGGTACTCTTTCAGGGCACTTGAAGATTTTCATTTGCATGGGCGTCTTCCCTAGAAGCACAGTGCCTTCCAACGAGACAAGCCAACCAGAGACGATAAGTCTGGGCCACTGTCTGGGCCCTAAGATCTATAGATCTACAATCTTGATTAACCACCCCCCCCACATATAAAAATGTTTTACAACCCAAATGGGAGGTTCTACATCCACTCTGTTCAATCTGCTTATTACTAATTTTGTGTTCTTCAAAAAGAATGGCAATCGGTGCCTGTGATCGACCAACATCGTTGGTGCAAACCCTCCCCGTTGTGGAGATCCGACATGATGGGGCAAACCATATGGTCAGGAGGATTTTGGTCGACTTCCTTCTTGGAGTGCAGGATGACCTGGCTGACCGGCTGACCTGTCCAAAGAGGCACAGAATTGTCCCCCCCCAGCATCTGTTTTTACACCCCTGACACTGAGACTTTCCAAAAACAACACTCTCAAAAGACCCCAAGGTCGGTCTAACATGGTCTAACGCAGCAGACTTCTTTAGGCCCGCGCCATTCATGCCCAAGGGCGTGAACTTCGTGGAACTGGCCACCTTGCCTAGGCAACCAACGGCGTCGGGATGGACGTCTAGATTCTAGACGCCAGCAGCTTCTTGAACGTCTAGACTCCAAGCCCAGAATCTGAGGAAGTACGTGGATCCGTTTACACATTAAGGCTCATTAAGGAGTATAGATGATAGTAGATGGCACAGGGGAATCCAAACATTCTTTGGGACTGGAATGTATTATATACACTCACCTCATCATTGAAACTAACCCAATCATACCCAATGTATATATGCCAATCCCATCGGTCCCTTCGAAGCAGCTACACCGTCGTCCATCTCAGCCTGGTTGGTCTCCGTCCAAACTCCGTCCCGAGTCGTAGTCGTCCCCAAAACCGGGAGGGGTGAAGGTGGAGTTCATAGGGTGAGATGTCCCATGAAAACAAGTTTGGGCAATGTAGAGCCCATAAAATAGACAATAAATTAGGACGCTTTTGATTCCATACCTAAAGTGTCTGGGGAGCAATCGTGTTCCGTGATCCCTCCCCCAAACAAGAGCCATGTAGAAGCTGGTGCAGCTTTGAGCTGCTGGAAATCACCAGAGTTCGAAGCCCTTTGAGGTTGAAAAAACATTGGGGAATGGAGTTTGGGGGTAGGGTGAATGCGGATACATAGACTTATATAGACTTCATCACGCTTCATCACCCCATCACCTGCACGTGATTTTTCTGCATCCTACCAATTTGTTCTCACCTGCCACCCTGGTCTCAAAAACCGAGCGTCCACCACCCACAGAGACAGACTGCTCATTCTCGGCACAAACACCCAAATGGCAAGCTCCTGATGGTTGGGTTTCGAAGAGAAACAACTGAATGCATCGAGACCACGAATTAGTCAACTAGAGCACTTAAAAGCCTTGGCACTTATATGTATATGTACCATCAAACATATGAAACTATATATTATTCATGCATACGTATTCTGTATATGTCACTGATACATATATATACCTAGACCGCGCAAAACACATGTACTTCCATTGGGGACAATTTTCCGGCAAAAATCAAAAACACAACAAACAAATTTGGTGTCGGTTTTTTGTTATTTCTGTGTTGATTTTTGTCACTGCGTCACTTTGGCGTCATGTTTTTTGGCGAGACGGAAACACATCGTTTCAGGGTCCAGCTATGTATATATATATATAATGAACGACGTGCAAAACCTCTTGTGTGTTGTAGTGCGCACTCTTCCCAACATGGTTTTTCTGTTTCTGTGAGCCTTATCGTTCCTCGGTTTTTGATCACACCTAACAACATGTACTAAGCCCTTGTTGTTTTTCTTCTGAACCTTGTCGTTCCTGAAGGCTTCCCGCATTTTACCTTTAGCCTTAGTCTTCACTGTAGTGATTCTGCCTTCACCGGAGGTTTTGGCATATATACAGTATATATATATATATACACGCACATAATCCCCGACAATACAGACCGATGGACGTGAGCGTGAGCGGAGCGGGGCCGGCGTTGAGGGACTCCTGTGTAACGGTGGGCGATGTCGGTCCGCCGTCACTTGGACGAAAGCCCGCGTTTCGTTGATATTTGTTCACTTTTGTTTGTCTGCTGGGGGCCGTCAAGAATTCTTTTTTGCGCAAAGCGGTGTCCAGGCTGGGGTCCCGGGTTCGACTCCCCCTGGCGCATCCCGGACCCAATCTGACGGATCGACTCCCCCCTGCGCGCTGCATCCCTGACCCTGTCGGACGCAGGGTACCGCACGCGCGCCGTCCCCAGAAGAAAGAGAAGGCTCCTGGCGGCGCGCGTGTGCGGTACCCTGCGAGCACAACGAAGTAGTGGCCCTTGGACGTTGGGAGGATCCTAATCGCCGGTCCGACCTCTGAACTGGTGGGCGATCGCCACAGGCGCCGGCCGTATAGGCCGTCAACCTTTGGTTGCAGGGGGGGCGCCCCCAGCCGACCCTAGCTCCGTCGAATGCGTTAATCCTCGCGGGCCACTGGGGAGAGCGTCCAGAGGGCGATATGGGTTTGGATGGAACAACATAAAAACGGGGGGCGCCCCCATGGCATCAACGTAGCGATGTTCTAGGGCCCGCGGTGCGAGTTACACTGCCCGAGTGGCATCGCAATATCGGCGCGCCGCGCTTTTTTGTTCTTCTGCTTTTCCTCTTCCAGACAAAGAGCAACCGCAACAATAATGACGACAACCACAACCACAACAACAACTGCAAAAAAAACACAACAACTGCAAAAAAAACACCACAACAACAACAGAGAACAACAACAAGAACAAGAACGAGAACAACAAAAAACAAACACAAAAACAAAAAACACAAACAAACGAACGAACGAACGAACGAACGACCGAACGAGCAAGCAAGCAAGCAAGCAAGCAGGCAAGCAAGCAAGCAAGCAAGCAACAACAACCAAGAACCACCACCATAACAACAACCACAACCACAACCACCACCACCACCACCACCACCACCACCACCAACAACAACAACAACAACCGCAACAACAACCACCACAACCAACCGCAACAACAACCACCACAACGACCACAACAACAACAACAACAACAACAAACAACAACCAACAACAACAACAACAACAACAACAACAACTACTACTACTACTCCTGCTACTACTACTACTACTACTACTACTACTCCTGCCGCTGCTGCTGCTATTGTGGGACACTCTTGCGGAACACTCTTGTAGGACACTTTTGTGGGACACTCTTGTTTGTCACTCTTGTAGGACACTCTGGTGTGTCGCTCTTGTGAGACACTCTCGTAGGACACTCTTGTGAGGCACTCTTGTGGGACACTCTTCGGCAATCTTGTGGAACACTCTTGCGGAACACTCTTGTAGGACACTTTTGTGGGACCCCCTTGTAGGAAACTCTTGTAGGACACTCTTGTCGGACACTCTTAGTTGCAGAACACTCGTGGAACACTCTTATAGGACATTCTTGTGGGACACTCTCATACAACGCTCTGGTCGGACACTGTTGCGCTTCAAGTCTCCAAAACGAGCGTTTCGCGCGAGACTTCCTCAAAAACTCACACTTGAAGTCTGCAAAACAAGCGCTTCGTACGAGACTTTCTGCAAAAGTCACGCGTCAAGTCTGCCAAACAAGCGTTTCGTACTCCAAAAGTCACGCGTCAAGTCTCCAAAATGAGCGTTTCGTACGAGACTTCCTCCAAAACTCACACGTCAAAGTCTCCAAAACGAGCATTTCGTACAAGACTTCCTCCAAAAGTCGAGTCAAGCGGGAAGCCCCATCGAAGCACACACACACATCAAGCAGCCCTGCCAAGCAGTTTCGCAATTCCAGCCCCTCCAAACAACGCCCGCTCACACGCCAATCCCAATGTCACAGCGACATTCACCTCCATCACAACTCGCAACCTCCCAATTCCCTGCGCCTGCCACGCAACTTTACGTGTCCACACGTCTATAACGCGCACAAAGTGCTGCGCCTGCCACGAACGCCACACATCGCAAGCTCACAATTCCCTGCGCCTGCCACGAAAATCGCATTTCCGCACCTCCAAGCCCGCACCAAGTATACTGCACCTGCCGCAATATCATATCACGTTCGCTTCAACCAAATTTGCGCCACACCACACGTTTGGAATGATTTCGACAGGTTCTGAGCACGCTCCCATCCACCACAATCGCCATTTCAGCTGAGACTTGTCACGATAACACTGCTTCGATGCAACACCCTCAAACCCAAACCCCAATGTCACAGCCACATCCAACACCCCAAAAACACCACCCTGCGAACGCCAATCCCAATATGTGACTACGCAGACTACAAAAGCTTCCCCCAATGGCAGCGCCTTAGCGCCCTACCGCGGACGGCGGCGGTCGGTTGCGAACGGTTGCGAACGCTGAGACAAGGAGTCGCGAACAAGGCTCTACCCCCAGACCTACAGAGTTAAACAAGAACCCTTCGCTACGCATTCGGGAAAAACAACATCGAATCCAAACATGTTTTAAAGAAAAAATAAACTTCTAAAAGCAAAAAACACCAAAGTACATCCGCCTTTCCGAACGGGGCTTTCGTTGGCTCATGTTGCTTCTTGGGATGGCCTCCAGTCTTCACTCCCTCGGACCGACCCGACTTGGTCGGACCACGCTCCGTGGCCATCGCTGCCCATTTCGAAGCCAAGGAGAGCCTTGGAGGCCGAGAGCCCTGGAGGTTCCCGCTCTCGATGCAACAAAAAGATCCACCAACAAGCAAGAGAGGTATTCTGTAACCTGCCAGGAGCCTTCTGCAAAAACATGCAAAAACCTTTTAGAGCATGACACACTTTACGACTCACCTGACCCTACTGGATTTGGCCAAATCATGATGGCTATGTCAAAAAACAACGACCATCTGTGGAGGGCCCAAGTTGTCCACTTCCCAAGTCGTCAACCAACTGTCTGGGTAGATGTGGCAGCTTCCTGATACGTGTTCTTGCTGTTTTTATTCGGTTAAGTTCGCCCGGCAGTTTTGCAATCAACAGCTTGTCTCGAGGTACATAAAGTTTACATTGTAAAATCGGCTTTGGATTGAGCTCTTGAGTTGAGTTGCAGTGGACCCTAGAATCATTTAGGTGTGACAGAATTAAATACAAGTAAAAGTTCCACCCCAAATCAAACCTGTTCCTCCTCCCCAAAGATCTTCCCATCAACCCTGCCCCATTGTTTCCTTCGCTCACGCAAACATGGGTCTGAGTAGGCTCGAGATCTGGGAAGGGATGCACCCTACCCTCATGAAAAAGTTCCACCGGTGGGAGCATAGAAGTTCGACCTTTGGACATACTCCTGGCCGAATCGTCACGCAGCTTCAAAACGGGAACGGCCGTAACGGGAACGCGATCGTGTTGCACGCGTCGCCCGAAAGACCTGGAAAACTGCTGTATAAAATTGCTGAGCACCACCCTTTTTCGACCGAGTACAAACGGCTATGAGTCTGGACCCAATCGCTGGTGCCTGAAAGCAGTCACATCAACACCGAGGAATGCATGTGGAAGCGGGAACAAGACACAGATTCCCCAGAAGGGGAAGGACCCAGCAGGAAAAATAATCTAAATAACCATCACCCTAAGCAAAAACAAGTCCTAAAAGGTTTTAAACATTTTGTCATGTGCCCTGTTCTTCTTTGGAACATACGTAAGCTTTAGATTTGGACTGGCCACCCAATCTGGATTCATGTTCAGAAATGATTCACACCTTTTTGAGTGAGTAGAGGACAGTTACATACAGGGTGCCATCCCCATTACAGCGGCAATGATAGTTAGCACCTACAAAAAAATACAAACGTACAAATGGTCCTTGAAACAAGGGACACCCCTACTTTACATATAACATAACATGGATAATATCCAGGAACAATCAGAACAGTGTGTGTGTGTGTGTGCGCGCGGGTGTGTGTGTGTGGGTGTGTGTGTGTGTGTGTCTGTTTGTGTGTGTGGCAGAACCCTTCATGCACCCCAACCACGAATGCTTCCGTCACTTCTCTGGAGCTTCAACAACCCCTAGACCAATCCTTACTGTATCCCCGAACTGATCCAAGTACCTTATGTCGTATATCTGTATATTGTGGTAGGCAAATCGGCCTTGGTTGCGGTGGTGCAAGGACTCCAAGTCTTTAGGATCACGGGCACGTGGACCGGGAAGAGATTGTTCATTAAATCTCACACCAGCTAGTCAGTTCAATACGAGTATCTACAGGTTTGAACCAAGAAAACATGGGTAGGTCACCTGGAAGCTACCTTCCATGAACCAAGTAACTGGCTGAGACACCAACTCCTTTGCCTGAGCCGGTCGGCCCGGCCTGGTCGTGTTTGGGCAGGCTCAGCTGATCTCGCCCTACTCACGTCGCGTTTCACGCGACCGCGACGTTCTGCGTGTGGTGCAACCCCCCCCCCCCGACGCTTTGTGCTTTCTGGACGGTCCAAAGGCGTTGTCTGCGGATGGATGTGAGCAACGAACCGATCAGCTACGACACCACTGACCGCATTTGGTGCAGAACGACATCGAAAAGTTGGTCCAGAACCACAGGAGGTAACATCATGCGCGATGAAGGTCGGGCCACAGGAGGTAACATCATGCGCGATGAAGGTCGGGCCACAGGAGGTAACATCATGCGCGATGAAAGTCGGAAGAAAAACGCAAGTGCAAATGGATGATGGCGCTGGCACCCAAAGATGTCTTTTATGTGTTCACAATAAATATGAACCAGCTTTTGGGGCTTGTGCCATCGAACGGCTGAAACCATTGTACATCAAAGAACAGCAAAACCCGAGCATTATGGCGCATGTAGGCTCCCGCAGGTTCTGTGCTCGCCCAGATTGGACAAGAGAAACAACACATCAGCGTCCTCTGAACTGCTGACTCCCCAGATTGTTCAAAATGGTCGCATTCAGATGTTTCAAGATAGTCTGAAGGACTTGTCAAAATTCCTGTACAAATCTCAACGCACGCGAGACCTGGATGGTCATCTAGATGGCTATATACCCTGTCGGTCCAAGACTCTTTTCCGGCAGGTGTGTCACCTAAAGACTATTTCTAGCATGGGCGACCCTGGTTTCCACCACATCCACCCTGTCAGGACATGTCCGGATCAAGGTGGGAGGGCCAGGCGGCCCCATCATGGCTGGGGCGGGCCCATGATTTCAATCATCACACAGACCCAAACCATGAATGCCTGAAGCAGAACATTCAAAGGGGCAATGCACCATGAGAAATAGTATCCCGTCTACTCATTTGATCTATTCTTTTGCATTTCATCGTGGTTGTTGGGAGCCATGGATCCGAGATCTTCGTGGCCTTCTAGTGGCTGGATACTTACTTGACCCACCTGCTTCAACAACTTGAGCGATGTTTGTTAACCCCATCCCTTCTGGCGACTTAGGATTGGCCTTCTGTCCATTGCCAACTCCTCAGCTAGTTTGCATACCACCTAGTACCTCATATATACCTTGATGCCTTCACTTCTCAGGCCCTGTTCTCATGCGGGCTGCTCTCGCCCAAGGCAGGGCATATATATTATATATGGGTCTCCCGTGCACGGTCGAGCCGAAGACAGCGGAAGTCTTTCGACATCCGAATTGGGCTTGAAATGGCTTGAAGGACCTGATCGGCGGCCCACCCCTTTCACGGCCTACGAGTTCGTGCAGCGCCCCAGCTGGAGTTCGCGCGATCCGTGCGGCTATCGGAGCTCGCCCGCGCGCCCCATGCTGGGAGTGTGCACTCAACACCGTTGTCTTGATCCCAATTTGTTGGTGCAAAGAATCGAACGAAGAGAGCTCATTTTAGACTCATCCACTTCATCTTGTTCAAATGATCCATGTGCCGGTCTCCCGAAATGGTTGAGTTTAGCCAGGTGAGTGAGTATCGCTACAAAACTCAAAGCGATGTCAGTGTCGACACAACCAGTTCCTTGAAGTATGTTGAACAGTCTTGAGATCTTTGAAATGAAAACCACCTTGGGTATGTGCCATTACCAGCAACAGTGGATGATGATTAGCAAAGGCACGCAAAGGCCTTTCTCCCAAATAGTGACAATATACGATAATCTTAAAACCCTCTGCTACTGGTAATGGGACACACCGTGCCCCAACCACCCTAAAACCAGCCAGGATCTTCCAAGATCAGTGTATCGTGGTGTTCGGTTCCCAGAAACGAATCTAAAAGCCGATCTGGTGCCGACAGGTCTCATAACGACCGGGAGGGTCCTTGAACATGTTTGAGTCATTGCATTCGTGGTGCAAAGTATTCTGACAAATCCATCTCATCTGCCATATTTAGATGCTGACCACTCGCCCCACCATATGTGCTCGACAGCGGCGCATCTGGATGGCCTTGGCCAAAATATGTTGAATTAATGCATCCACTGGGATATGATGCAAGCCCAAGCAAGAGCGAAAACAACACCCATATGTGCTTCACCATGGCAGCTGAAGGAACTGTTCTATTAACTCTTTGTGCGTGTGCACCATGGCTTCCAGCCAGTCGGAAGCAGTGGGTTCCTGAGGTGTCAAACAAACGGCTCCCGGAGTGGCACTATTCATTTGGTTTCTAGACTGTTTAGGGCAACTTCACTTTCAAGCGCAAGTTCAAGTCTCATCGTGAAATTGCAGAGTCAGAGTTGCAAGTCTTGTTAACCAGCGGGGAACTTCAAGGCGGGGAACTTCAAGGAAGTTCCCCCTGGCCTCAAACGAAAAAAATCATTGAATAAAAAATCTGAACTATCCTGCGTCCTAGGTATAGTAGCACCCTACTCAATCGCTACTAGTTAGTTTACCCTTTCCCCCCGGGTTTAAAACAAATCTGAACTTTGCAATGATCATGTGTAAGGCTGGCTAGTCCCTGGGACCAAGCGGGGGTGCAAACCACATATCCACCCACTTGACCATGTTGATAGGGGAAAAACACAAACACAGCCCAAACATGACTTGTCTGGGACTGGCATCAGCACACCGAGAATTTTGGCTAACTTGTTGGCGACGAAAGAATCCAGTTCTCACTATATTCTTGCATCCCGGGATTTAGCGCCTCCCCTCGTTATATACGGTTTGGAAAGTATTGCCTCGCCTCGTTACTTCCACCTTGTGCAGCAACTTAATTCTGAGGGGCTTGGCTTGGGTGATGAGGAGCACAGGTGGTAGTAGTAGTAGTAGTAGTAGTAGTAGCCGTCGTCGTCGTCGTGGTCGTCGTGCTAATGGTAGTAGTATAGTTGTTGTTGTCATAGTGGTAGCAGCAGCAGCAGCAGCAGGAGGAGGAGTAGTAGTAGTAGTAGTAGTAGTGGTAGAAGTAGTAGTGGTAGTACTAGTAGTCCTTTCGGAGACAAAGGTCAATCACAGTTTCGGGTGGTTGAGGGGCTGTTTTTATTGAAAAATAGATATAAGAGTACGAGAAAGCCTTTCGATTAACAAAAACCGTCACACCATTAGGCTTTCGCCATTCAACCAGTCCAGGGCGCACCATCGAAGCTATCACTGGCAGGGTTTATGACCAGGTTTTCGAGCGCTGTTCAAACGCATCGCATAGCTTCACCTTTCATCAAGTCAAAGTGGTCTTAGCGGTCTTTTATTGCAAAAACTCCTTGGTCACACTTCGACTTCGTGCTTTACTGAATATATGATAGCATGACTGACATGGTGTATCATCCTTGACAAGTCACCCTGTAGATGGTGATACGCCAAAGACTTGAGCAATATCAACTCGAGCAAATCAGAATCAGAATCTCCTTCCGGGTTCTACATCTCAGCATTCACGTTTTCTCACCAACCATCAACATCTTGTGTTGCGCTCTGGTATTCCAATCTTCGCCCTGCTGCTCCATCCCATCAGTTCAAAAAAATACCTACCATCTTGGGGGGGTGGGCGGTCAAATCCTAAGACCCCCAGTTTGATTTTTAGACTCCCGCAACATGTGCGGCAGCAAAAACAGAAACGACGCGTGTCAAGTTGATGCCCCACAATTGTTCAAACTAGTTTCTCATCCCAACACTCACCCACCATCTAGTTTTGCGCTCGGGTATTTCAATCATGCTTGTGTCTATCCTGGCCGCCAGCGAGCTGGCCGCCAGGAAATGCTCATATCATCCATGTTGTTCTGGTGGTTTCCGTGTTCTTGTCGCTTAGATTCTAATCCTGCCCGCCAGCGAGCTGGCCGCCAGGAAGCGGTGGTTATCCATTTGGCCCTTAGTTGCGCGATCTTGTGTGTGTGTTCCGAATTTGCCGCCAGCGAGCTGGTGGTTTCCGTGCTGCCTTCTAGTCCTGGCCGCCAGCGAGCTGGCCGCCAGGAAGTATACCGGTCACCTATATATGTTGTCAGTCCGGGTTTGCCAGCGTTCCTTTTCCAAGCTGTGCTCTCGTTGTGTTTGATGACCCTGGCCGCCAGCGAGCTGGCCGCCAGGAAGCGGTGGTTATCCACATTTGGCCCTTGTTCCTTGTGCGATCGTGCGCGTGTGTTCCGAACTTGTCGGGTTTGATTAGCCCGGCCGCCCGAGCCGGCCGCGAGGAAGCGGTGGTTATCCATTTGGCCCTTAAGTTGGTTGTGCGATCTTGTGTGTGTGTGTTCCGAATTTGCCGCCAGCGAGCTGGCCGCCAGGGGGTTGCGGTCGCCTGTGTTGTCATTCTGTCATTCCGGGTTTGTCAGCGTTTCTTTCCCAAGCTGCGCTCTCGTTGCGTTTAATGACCCTGGCCGCCAGCGAGCTGGGTGCCAGGAAGCGGTGGGTATCCATGTGGCCCTTCTGCGATCTTGTGTGCCTGTTCCGAATTTGTCGGTTTTGATCAGCCCGGCCGCCAGCGAGCTGGCCGCCAGGAAACACTGGTTTCCGTGCTCTTGTCGCTTTCCAATCCTGGCCGCCAGCGAGCTGGCCGCCAGGAAGTTGCGGTCACCTATTTGTCAGTCCGGGTTTGTCAGCGTTTCTTTTCCAAGCTGAGACTCTCGTTGTGTTTGATGACCCTGGCCGCCAGCGAGCTGGCCGCCAGGAGTACGCTGGTTTCCGTGTTCTTGTCGCTTTCTAATCCTGGCAGCCAGCGAGCTGGCTGCCAGGAAGTTGCGGTCACCTATGTGTTGTCAGTCCGGGTTTGTCAGCGTGTCTTTTCCAAGCTGTGCTCTCGTCGTGTTTGATGACTCTGGCCGCCAGCACGCTGGCCGCCAGGAACTGGTGATCTGGCGCCTTCTTGCCAGTTTATTTTCTGCGTCATTGCGAGTGTTCTTGTCCGTCTGAGACCGTCTGCCAGCGCCCACCTTTTCGATTCATGATGCTTTGCTGTCTGCCAGGCCCAAATTCATCTTTTCCATTCTGTGGACCCTACTCGGTGGAGCCAGTGATGCAAAATTCGTTGGGCACGCCAGCCCTATAGTTGATTCGAGCAAGCCTTCTCTCCAGCTTTGCGCGCCGCCGCGCGTGCCTGGCATTCTCCTCCAGTAAGGTGACATCACAAGGTATGGCAATGTGTTATGATGTGTCCAGACATGGTCTAGAGTCTAGAGTCCAAAGTCTGTGCTCTATTTTAACCGCACATCCAAGATAAAGCCGGGGAGGAAGCAGGTGGAGAAGTTGCGAAAACAACTGTTGAGGTCACTCAAACTGTCTGTGACAGTGACGAGAGTGGGGCCCCTACAAGATGGACCTGTTGGAAGAGCTCAACTTGATGGAGCTACCCGCAATCTTTGCCCTGCTTTTTCAGCTGATAGGTGCTCGTCACAATCGATGGGGGGCAAGCCCCACACTGTTCCAACCAAGGTTGAGCGGACTGCTGGAGAAGTCGTGCTTCAACAGGTTCCGTCAACACCATTTTTGCTTCGTGTTCATTAAACTGGCTGCGCCATTAAGGTCTTGCCCGGAGGTTACCCACGCTCCCCACAAGTGCTGGATTTTCTGGCACCGTCGAGCAGCCAGCTCCTGTCAACGCACGCTTTGTATAGAGTATGAAGACCGTAGTTAGTACAGTGTTCCACCGCCAAGTTACCCTTACCTAAAACTTGGGGCAGCATGTTGTAACATAGGTTCTAACATGGTGCAACATAGTTTTAAGTTCACTAGGTTCTATGGAAACTTATATCTTAGTTATAACTAAGTTATGGTTTTAATGAACTTATAACTAAGTTAGCTCCAAACGCTAAAGCCAGTTAGAAGTTAGCGAAGTTAGAACTTTAAAGTCCTGTTTGGAAACTTTATACCTGACACTGCAGACGTGAAAGCGCTATGTCACCAAAAAATGTTTCGTGTTTTCATACACTTTTCGATTAAATCAACAACTCTCTGTTTCGGGGTGGTGGTCCACCTTCTTGGCATGCAGGTGGTGGTCCACTTTCGAACCCTCACACGATGGGCTGCAGTCTGACTTAAGTACAACGGCCATTGTCCCTGAAGCGCGTGTATTTCAATGTATTTGGAGGCAAGAAAACTTGGACACACTAATTTGGGGCACAGAATCCTTCATGAACAATGGTAGATTGTTTGTTCACCGACAGGTTGCTGTTTTGAAAAAACTTGTTTGCGCAACGCTGCTGCAGCTGAGAAAGTTGA
Organism: Durusdinium trenchii; assembly: GCA_963970005.1. NCBI lineage: Eukaryota > Dinophyceae > Suessiales > Symbiodiniaceae > Durusdinium > Durusdinium trenchii. The sequence continues at coordinate 215,557 of CAXAMN010023328.1, read as the reverse complement.
AAGGTGGAGGGCCAAAACTTGGACCACAGCCGAACACATACAAACACATATTGAACACATTCTTAACACATATGTGTTAAACATGTGCTGAAACCTGTTCAGTAAAGAAACAAATCACGAACACATTTGGAACACATTCTTAACACATATGTATTGAAAATGTGCTAAAAGCTGTTAAGTAAAGAAACAAATCACGAACACATTTGGAACACATCCATAACACACATGTGTTTAACATGTGTTAAAATGTGTTGAGTAAAGAAACAAAACACGAACACATTTGGAACACATTTTTAACACATACGTGTTGAGAATGTGTTAAGAATGTGTCCAGATGTGATATATAAGCAAAGAACCCGTGGACCACCACTCAGTGGACCACCAATCCAAAATAGAGAGTATGGTGTGTATCAGTATCTTGAATGAGTGGACCACCACTCCAAAAAACAGAGTATTCCTTTTAGAAGTTCATCCACATCTTGCACCAAAACAATCATGCTGTTCATGAACAATGGTAGATTTTGTTTGTCACAGACACTGAAGCTGTGCGCTTGCTGTAGAAAACAGTCATGCTGCTGCAGCCTTTGTTGCGAGTGGTCTACCTAACTTGCGTCTTCTTGTTGGGTGGTGGTCCACCTAAATTGCGTCTTGTTGGGTGATGGTCCACCTATTTTCTTTTAAGCAACGCAATTTTCAAATTTCATGTTCTTTTGAATTCTGTTACTTTTGTTCATTTTGGTTTGTGGTAAATGCAGTTTGGTTAAGTTAGACAAGTTACTTTAAGATAGAGAAGTTACACAAAGAAGTTATAATACACAAGTTAAACGTAGTTATATCTTAGGCTAAGTAAAACTGATATAACTTAGTTCTAACTAATATATAACTACGACAAGAACGCTAACTAAGTTATAAGTATCTTAACTTGGCGGTAGCACACACTGTAGTTAGCAGTTAGTAGTATGTAGTATGTCGTATGTCGTAAGTCGTAGTAGTAGTAGTAGTGGTAGTAGTAGTAGTAGTGGTAGTAGTAGTAGTATCAGTAGTAGTAGTAGTAGTTTCAGGTAGTAGTGGTAGTAGTAGTAGTAGTAGTAGTAAGTAGTAGTAGTAGTAAGTAGTAGTAGTAAGTAGTAGTAGTAGTAGTAGTAGTAGTAGTAGTAGTAGTAGTAGTAGTGGTAGTAGTAGTAGTAGTAAGTAGTAGTAGTAGTAGTATTAGTAGTAGTAAGTAGTAGTAGTTGTAGTTAGAGTTATAGTTAGTAGTAGTATTATTTTCTTGTTTTTATTAGTGGTGGTAGTTATAGTTAGTAGTATTAGCAGCAGTAGTAGTAGTTATAGTTAGTCGTAGTAGTAGTAGTAGGTGGTAGTGGTGGTAGTAGTAGTAGCAGTAGTAGTAGTAGTGGTAGTGGTAGTACTCGTGGAGTAGTAGTGAGTGGCAGTAGTAGTAGTAGTGGTGGTAATTATTTGTCGTTGTAGTTGCTTATTACTATCCCATCCAACACCGTCCAACACTTTTAAATTTCCCTAACCCACCTTGTGCCTGACCTTGTAATTCGTTGCGCAGTGTATAAAACATACGCTGTATCATACAAACCAGCAAAACTGCAAAACATGAAAAAGTGAAAAAAGTGTATTCTACCCTGCCTGCCCTCTCAAATACACAGGTTGGTAGTTACCCCTTGAGTTATTGCGATCTTGCGGGGCAACTGTTTTCCTTTGCTTGGGCTCAAACATGCTCCCTTGCTGCCGTGGAAAATGCGAAATCGTCCGCAGCCTCACAAAGAAATCATCCGATGACAGCAAGGCCTTGTTGTCGCCTGGGAGCGTCAGACAATCCAGAGCATCTCAACCATCACTTGTTTCTGCCAATCCGACTAGACCATCAGCTGCACTGGGCCAAGTGGGATTTGTGCCAAAAACCTGGCAAGGGAAAACCATTTCTGCTTTGCTGTTTCTTGCATGCTGACCAAACAGAACTGAGAAATGTCTGAATATGTTGGAAACTGTTCGCACGCAACAGAAACATGGCCGTGTCAGTGTCACGACAATGTTTTCCACTCAAACAGTTCATCAACGTCTGGCGTGCAACCAATTCTTTTGGCACCTGTAAGAATCAATCTTGCAACTCTCACTGAAAACCAGGGACCCTTAGCACCAGCACGCGCGAACAAATTCACTCTTGAATTCAGACGGGGCTTTCGCTCGTCCCTTGAACCGCTTTTCATTCTAGTCTTCCAATTGAAACGAACCACCCAAAGAGTCGACTCTGGAAATGTTAGAATCACAACCTTTGAGGATTCCATGTTCTTTGCCTTCTAACTCACCCCGATCCTAGCCACCCCGATGTTCAGAAATAGACAGAGCCTGGAAGTTTGTGGATCCCTGGGGGGATGATATGGCTCGAAGCTGCGCACTCTCCAAACCAACTAGCAAAACATGCCGGGGGTCCTCTTGGAAGTCCACAAGTCTTATTTAAACACACATCTTGTTAAAACATATTTAGCAATAATGAAAACTAAACATATAGATAACTATATATGTGGGTGTGTTCTTGCTTGACCATAGTCGGGTGGTATGATTCGGGGGTATGGTTCGAGGGTATGATTCACAGCTTTGAAAATGTATTGTTGGATTGGCTGGACTTTCAGCAGTGGGCCCACTCTGCGCCGTGAGGCAATAGGCAAGCAGCATATGCTGGATGCTGGGCAGACTAGGCAAATGCACTCTTCTACCCAAGACCCCAAGCCCGATGTGGGATGGGTGGGAGACTGTCTAAAGGTACGTAATCCGGGCATGAATCGGGTGTAATTCGTGTGGCCATTAGAGTCTGCAAAAGAAGGCGTTCCTTGGCTCTTCCCAAGCGAGAGCACATGGGAACATAAGTACCTCTGGGATGTGAGCCTTTGCTCTTCCCACAAGAAGACAAACAATTTTGGCCAAATTGAGTGCCCGTGGATCACACAATTGCAAACGTCGTGCACCATTGGCTCATGGATATCTACAAGGCACAAAGACCAACCAAAAGCTTCACCTTAACACCTGGTTCTTACATCTACTTTTTGAGGGGTATGATTCGAGGCATGATTCGAGGGAATGAATCGCTCAAATCGAACTTCCAACCACTACATCAGGAAGTACACGCCAAACAAATACAAACCCATACAATATATATATATATACCGAACAACCTTGCCTTCACATCTTTCAACACCAGTCACTAATCAAGGACAACTCCACAGATTTGCCCACTGTAGCTGTCTGTGCGAATCGGCCTCATGAAGCTGCTTCTACCCACGAAGGTCACACGACCCATGTCTTTAATACTGCGGTTTCAGAGTAGATGGAACACACCCACATATCTTGTTTTACATGGGGTCCGGTCCATACAAGCCATCTTTTGGGGATTCTGCGATCGAACCTCTGAAACAACTGTAATTTGTAGGGGGGAGTGTGTGTCCTCTCTGAGGATTGCTCTCCACTTCTCTCCCTGAGCTCCCAGCGGCTCCGGCCATTCCTTCCGTCCCTTCCTCGTTCATGAGCTCGCATACGAGAGAGGCATGGACCTCCTCACTCGGTGGGAGCTCCTGGCAGTGGTCCAGACCAAAGGAGACCTCCTGAGACTCATACATTGCAAAAAACAAATAAAACCTATACTGTACCAACTATTATATATATATGAACATTAAAAGAATGTCGAAGCACAAATACATACTCATACTCCACATCAGTTTGCCACTACCCCAACAACTGCTCCGTTTCCTCGGTTTCTTCAGTCAGACTTAATAAAGATACATAAAGTATCAAATCCTTGACATGAAGAGTGACTGAGGCCTTGTGGTACAAAGGCGGCAGCAGGTGGGTTGGGAAGGCAGAAAGTTGGTTAAGGTTCTTCAAGCTGTTTGTTCTTACTCTACTTACAGCACCTCTGGATCTGCACGCTCTTCCCTGAAAGGACTAAAAACCTTTGGAAGACTAATGATGATTAGGGTCAGGGTGGTTGGTTTTTGATTCATGGAAAGTAACCACGACTCGCAAATAAGTGCAAGAATCCTTGCAGCGGCAAGAACCCTGCATCACACACGAAGCGAAGATTGAAGAAAATTGATAAGGCGCGTGGCGAAACTAGCAAGGATGACACTTTCCAAAGATACCCGGGGAGCACATTCCAAAGATACACGGCAGGCCATATGAGGTTTGTGTTTTCTTTCATTGACACGTGCACTGTTGCTGGGCAAGACTAAAGTTTGCAATCCGAGATTTGAAGCTGAAGAAGTCTCAGGACTGGTAGGCTTGCAACTGTTCCTTTTGTGTCATTTTCCTGCTAGGAGAAGTCACACTCTGAGAATTTGAGGTGCAATATATAGATCAATGTGCTGTCTAATAGTTTAACATTTGCAGTTCCGAGGAATCCCTACCATCTATAAAACACTCATGTGTTCATATTCCTGTGCATGTGTTCATGTTTATCAATATGTTACAAGTGTTCACCTCAATCTATGTCTATGGTCCTCATCATGTTCAAGTCAGGAACATGACCCATCACCCTGTCTGTGTTCCATGTGTTCATGGCTATAGATGTCATGTTTAAGAGTTTGTAGTGTTTCCTATCCTGTGCCATGTCGTAGGCTGCATATGCTCTTCAGTACTGGCAACAAAAACATTTGCAAAAACGAAAACTTGGAACTATAGAATTGCGACTCAAATTCTGGCTGCCAGCCCAAACACAGAGAATCAAATTGTTTGTTTCATTTTGAAGTTTTCGCAACAGGCAGTGGTCTGAAAAGGCAGTCTTGGTGTGTCCATGCGTCTTTTGTTGGGTGTGGTTGGTTGCGGTAAGCCCCAAAAGAGTAAGTCTTGCACAAAAAGGTGACGGTGTTGGTTTGGGATTGTGGGAAATTTTGATGTTGAAAAGGCGCAACGGTCTCAGAGAGCAAGCCAGTAAAGGCAGTCGATTTGGATTTTTTTCTTGTGTCACACCGCTGGCTAGCAATGTGCAATTGGTGATTGAAAAAAATTGTTACCATGCGCAAGGTAATGCCAGCAGGTCAATCTCTTTGTATTTTTTGCTTACCATGAACTAACCGGGTAATCTAAACATGCGAGTCCACGTGTTCGGTCAAACAACACCGAATTCAAAATTAAACAAAATAAACCCTAACCACCTTGTGTTCTGCTGCAAAATCGGTTGTCTGACTTGGTCAGACTAGGCGCATCCACGTTTTTTGAAGGCTATAGCACAGGTTAGCCGAGGTTTTCAATATGCATATGAGCGAACAAGTGCAATCGATAGACTATTTCGCGCAAAAACAGTGTTTGTTATGTTTTAACCGCCAAAGAATTAAATTTTAAAATGAAAAATTGTCTTTGTTGTATTCCTCAAAACGTAAACATAATAGTAGTAGTGGTAGTAGTAGTCGTAGTAGTAGTAGTAGAAGTAGAAGTAGTAGTAGTGGTAGTGGTAGTGGTAGTAGTAGTAGCAGTAGTAATCGTAGTAGTAGTAGTAGTAGTAGTCGTGGGGGTGGTGGTGGTGGTGGTGGTAGTGGTAGTGGTAGTGGTAGTGGTAGTGGTAGTGGTAGTGGTAGTGGTAGT
>CAXAMN010023328.1:168421-208741 GCA_963970005.1 Durusdinium trenchii | reverse complement strand
TAGGGAACAGTTTTGTTGCTTCTTGTTGTTTATTCCTAGTTTGTTGAACTAGCGCGTTTTTACTTCTTACAGAGGGGGAACATGTTTTGTATCCAAAACCTATTTTTTCCCAGCGTAGTTTGCCGAGCTACAACCTAATAAAGCCCCAACAATCCACTTTCAAGGCCGCCAGGCCTCAAATCCTAGTTCGGCGAACTAGGCCCGAAAACGATTTTGCCAGGAAAGACCCAGTCAGGTTGGGTGTGAAAGGGAAAACAACCAAACCATTACTATTTCAAGTTCCAAGGATCTTTTTCGTCCACAAGCTCTGGCTGAATGCGCCGTCTCTGAGAGGCTTTGGGGCTTGGGAACATTCTTGGCCGAATGCGGTCCGTAGGTGTTGTTGGGCACTCATCATGGCCATGGCTAAAGGGCCGCTTCATGGGGCACAACTAAAAGAACTTCAAAACTTCCTGACCTCGAAATTGGGCAGTGTTTTTTTAGTGGTGTGGAGAGTGAGCAGGTGAGGCATGACTTCTTAGTTTTCTTTTGCAAACTCGAGCCCGAAAACTCAAGCAAAACTCAAACTGACTGACATCCTCTTGCCCCATGCAAATCCAGTCCTAGATCCAGTACCCTGCCCACGCCCGCCCGCGCCTCCAAAATCTCTGCCAGGACTGTGAAGTCGATGAAGTGTGTGTGTGTGTTTTGCGTGTGTGTGTGTGATGTTAGTATGACCATAACATACCATAACTATAACTTAAGTTCAGCTTGCTCGTTAATTTCAGGGTGACGTCGGTGACGTCGTTTTAATTTGCCTAGTTCAATAGCTAGAAGCCATGCTTTCTGAATAAGTACACCAAATTACCTCAAACAAGTAGAGTGACTTGCATCTATGTTCTTTCCGTTTTGTGGTCGTTAAAAGGAAATACTTTGCTGTTTAATATCGAGGTGGTTGAATAGGTCTAAATAGGTTATGATTCAATATTTGTTAAAGATGTTGATTGAATTTGGATATTTGTTGGAGAATTGTTGTCTTTTAGATTCTTTTTGATACTTAGCAAATTATATAGTTGAACTAGTCTTATGAGTGTTGTAGCAAAAGCATCCCTAAAGGCTCTCCATCCTGTGTGTCTACATAAATTAACATGCATGTACTATATAGATGTCATGTCGTGTAAAGATATGTATTTTTGTTCAGCTATTTAAAAGTACTCCCATATTTGTTTAGGGCTGGTATTTTTGACTGTTTTCGCTGTGTTATCGTTTTTCTGCTGTGGTTGTTTAATTCTCGTACTCCACTGGTGGCAGGCGCAGTCCTCTGGGAAGTTCTAAAAGGGTTTTGTAAGCTGACTTACTCTCAACAGCGTGATTGTTTCGCTAAAGCAAGGAGAACTCAGGTAGCTCAAGCTACCTTTCGTGAATGGTTTCTTCCCACTCTAGATTTTACCCTCGGGTTGCACAGAAAAGGGATGCTACGTTGCAACGACTTCTTTCTAATTACTCTATATTTTTAGCTCCACTGGCCCGCAAAAGGGATGCTACGTTGCAATGGTTTCTTCCTACCCCGGTGGCCCACAAAAGGGATGCTGCCTTGGACTGGCATCTTCCAGAGTGTCCACATTTATGCTGGTGGTTAGTAGCATGCACTCTTGTCAACTTTGTGGAAAGATGTCATTGGCAGCTGGTCGGCATCAGTGGCAAATGCCTGGTGGCCCCTAGCATCCACCGTTGTGGGGCTGTGCAAATGTAGGAGGAGGATTGGCAACTAGGTAGTGGTGGTAGTAGTAGTAGTAGCAGTAGCAGTAGCAGTGGTAGTGGTAGTGGTAGTAGTAGTAGTAGTAGTAGAAGTAGAAGTAGTAGTAGGGGTAGGGCACAGCGCTTTTACTAAGCGAAGGAAGAAGATAGTAGTAGTGGTGTTGTGGTAACTGTGGTAAGACTGGTAGTGGGGTTGTCGGAATGATGGAGGTACTGGTAATACCAGGGGTAGTGGTAACTGTTAAAAAGCGGGAGGGGGTGCGGGGGATGGTGCAGCGCCTCTCCCGCGATGCAAATCACGTATAAACAGCGCTGGGTGGTTTGTTTCTTTTGTTTTCTTGTTGATCATATTTTTTTGTTGATCCTGTTATTTTTTTGATCCTGATGCCCACACAGAAAAGCCGGAAAAGCCCGAAAAGCAGTACGAAGCAAGGAAAAGCAACACACGCACAGAAAAGCAGGAAAAGCAAAGAAGCAGTGAGAAGCAAGGAAAAGCGACACACGCACAGAAAAGCAGGAAAAGTAAGAGAAGCAGTGGCAAGGAAAAAACACAAACACACAAAATAATTTAAATACACCTCCTGTTTAGCGCCATATTTGAAGGTATTTGAGGGCGCTTCTTTCGAGTCCAACTTTTAAACTATGGTTATTCAGAGTCATTCAGAATGCCTCAACGGTTTATTTCGATGGTCAAAGCAATCAGGGTTACGGGTGGTCTTGTCTTTACGGAGAAGAACAAATCTCTCGACATGGTTTTCTTTTCTTCGGTCTTTGGAGAATCGAACAGCGGTGGATGATGCGGGGGCTCGGTTTCAAAAGCCCCAGTGGGGTTTGTTGTTTAAAAGGGTATTTTGTGGCCCAATGGATTTCGTCGGTTATTGATTTTCCCGGAGGTCTTCCAAAAAAGTCTCCCTATCCGAATACACACCACACAGTGAGGTCCGTGTACACCAAATCCCAACCCGTTCAGGTTCAAATGCTTCTCCTGGTCGTCACCGAAGGTCTTCGTCCGTTGCATGTAGACCCAGGCCTCACTGGATCATGTCGTTCTGAACGGCCCAGTTTTCAGACTTCGTGTCAAGACATGTACATTCGTTACATTGGGGTGACACAGTGAGGGGATCAATGGGGTTGAGAAGGGGATCAATGGGGTTGCAATAGATCATACATGAAGCATCTGGCTTTGATGGGCAGGGTGTATACGCGTGTAGTGAGTGACTCATCACAAAACCACAGCGCCACTCGCAGGACCGCCCCATGTCCGACGCGATGTCGGACGCCCTTCCCCGACCGCTTCGACTGTGACGTTCACCTTTTGAGACTCCGGTCCCGACGACGGACCTGGGACGACGGGCGGCGTTGGATCGAAGTCCCCCGTCCCGACCGGACAAAACAAAGGCGGTTTTGGGTGTGAAACACAGGGCTCCACTCCACTTGTCCACTGAGCTTCAGAGGTTCACTAGGGGTTACAAAACCGCGCACATACTCCATGCACATATCACTTAAAACATATACAATTCTCTATATATATATATACCCTCAAAGTCGACGACCATTTTTAAAATGGTCTAGCTCACCTCGCCCATTTTAATCCTTGAACGTACATTTCCTCCAGATTGCCTCCCGGAGCTTGTCCCCACAACGGCGTGCTCAACGCAAAGGAATTTGGGATCAAGCACATATGTTTATGTTTCGGTGCCCTCAAGACCAACATTGGCTGGTACAAAGGAAATCTTGAAATAGACAAACATAACAACAACTGAGAACATGCTTTCAGGCAGGAGGTTGAAAGAACTTTGACGGCAACCCACCATCGTCTGGAAGATACTTTGGAACATTTTGGAGCAACCTTCAAATTTCGATCTGTTTGCGTGCAATGACCAGTGGGGTCAGCTGGATGATGGCCCATCTTCGCTGGACAATTGGTGCCTCATCTATTCTGGCGAGAAAGCTTTACTGAATTCAAAATTGTAATTTGAAGTAATTTTTATCATCAAACTCAGGTGCATGATTCACCATGAAGAGATCCTTACGGAAAAGAAGCTCAGTTTGCAAGCTAGTTTGTTCGTGGCAGCCGGTGTGCAGTTCACCTTAATATACATGAGTTTCCCTGCGGCCCAGGATTCCTACGTGACTTGAAGGCTGATGGATATGAAGGTGTTCTTCAGCCTACAGATCCAGGTGCTTAGTGCTCCCGAGTGTGCACTGGTCGAGCTGCGTGGTATACCAGCATGTATGCATGTGAATGTGCTGCAGGGGCTCGGCTAGAGGATGCGCCAGCTGGGTCAGGGTGATGGAGTCATGACTCAATAACCTCCCTCCCTCCCTCCACCCCTAAACACTTCTCCAATTGTTTTCACTCCAGTGCGAGTCCACTGCAGCAATGGCGACTCGTGAAGCCAGGATCGGCCTCCTGAAGGAGCATAGATGGTAGGGTGTCCAGTGTATATGGGGTAGACCACAGTGATTTGCAAACACCTGCCAAATTTATTTCATGATTGAACAAGTCTAGCAATTAAATTGGCAGGACTTCTACACCGAGATTGTATCCCAAACGCCGACTTGGATCGAAGATCGCAGGAAACTTCTTCGCACCCGCCATGAAACAAAAAAGGAACCTTGTTTCCAAGTGAATGCAATTCCGGTTTTGTTTTTGAAGTTCTCGTTTTTGGCCAATGCGAGTGCACCTGATGCTTTAGTCAGGTCTTGAACTTATCCACCAAGGCACCATTTGAGTTTGTCAGCCGCTTCTGCAAGGAGGACTCCATTAGAGAACATGAAGTGCGGATACCCGTTTACCGACGACCCATATAAGACAAACTGTTGCAGGGGCATGCATGCACACATATGTGGTGAGTGGCATGCACATGCTGAAAAAAAGGTGGAGCAAGAAGAGAATGCGGAATTTCTTCTGGAGTTCATGGCTTCATTTGCGGACGCGCTACCGAACGAACTGGAGCTTCAGGACTGGTTTTAAAAACGCGTTGCGTGCAAGCAACCTACAATGCACACATCAGCTGGCACTAATCGTGTATCCAGGAGGTCCTTGTTTGGGCTTCGGAACGCTTTGGCCTAAATCCTCACCTCAAAAACCGAAGAGAACATGTTGCAAACGGACTGCACCGTACATATTACTGTAGATCAGTTTGCATGATTGCGTCTTTTTTGCTCGTCGGATTTCCAAATTGACCCCACATATTATGGTGTGTGTGTGCACTAGTGAAGTACGGCGTAGCCAAGGCATGGGCATCTGAAGAGCAAGGAGTTCAAAGAGCGTTTGCAGCATATATAATGACAAGATTCCAACGCAATCCTTCGGCGAGGTTTGGAGCCTAGTGCTTATTAAGATCGGAAGATTGTTTGTGTAAACCCATATCATATGTCGACCATGTCATGACCTCTTAGCTCCTGAGACCGGGACATCCAGAGATGGACAAATTGAAAGCCGTGGTCAGAGCCAAACTTGAGGCCAAACGTGGCAAAGCCAATGCATGTGCACGCATGTATGCACCATGGGCCAGAATTCAACTAAAAGTCTCGAGGCCAGCAATTTGCTTACAGACTCTGGGAAGAAGAAAGCGAGTCGGGGACGGTCTGCCTCTTCACAGGAGCAAAATATGGGCATGCCTGCAAATCATCCAATCTAGAATTTGCGCGCCAGTCGTCTGCGCAGGAGTTGGGCACTCCATCACCTACTGCAGTGGAAAGAGAAGGTGGGCACTGGGCTGTCGATTGACCGCAGTGTTTTTGATAGCGCATACATATAATATATCTTTTTTGGGCAGGCCAAGTGGCAGCAGATCAATCGCGTGAATCTGCAAAGGCTTCTGTTGCTGCCTTACCGTCTATTCTGAAACAGAAAACTTTGGTTCTTGGTGAGACTGAAAACAATGAGCTCAAGGAAGACCGTTGCGGGGATGAGGCGGGAGAGGGCTGGGGAGAAGAAGAAGAGAAGGTTGTTGATGAGGTGGTGGAAGTAGAAGAAGAGGGAGAAGATGGGGAGCGGCCCAAAACGACTAGTGAGCTCTTTGAAGACAGCCAAGTGCCCTTCTCGCAAGAAGAAATCCATAGTGACAATGACGATCGTGGAACCTTCAAGGCGACATGACTGCTTGTGTTTGCAATTGCAAAATATATGTGAGCTTTAATTTGCTGTGTTTGCAACCAGTTCAACTTGCGCGCACACGCACATGCATGTGACAGAGGACGACCAGGCCACTGCTGGTCGCGGTGGTAAGAAGAAGCTGCCCGAGCTGGAAAAAGCTGTGGAGGAGCAGGCTGATGAAATTATGCAAAACATGGACATCAAAGAAGAAGATATTTTGAAGGCCTGTGCACGTGCACAAGCACATTCTATTACTATAAAATAATATGCACGGTATCTAAGTTGTCACATGCATATGATGCAGGCACAGGCAAAGATTCGCCAGACCATGAAGGAGACAACTGAAGTCGAAGACCTGGACCGTCATCTACGCGAATCTGATTCGGAGGCAGAAGCAAAGGCAGCTAGGAGGGGGCGAGGTAGGGGGCGAGGTAAAGGGCGTGGCAGAGGGCGTGGGGGAGAGGAAAGCAAAGGGGGAAGAGGTGGCAAACAGAAGAAGGGCACAGAGAAACCTGAACCTGCACCCAAAGACACCCCCAAGAGATTGAGATCGAAGGCCAAGGTCAAGGACGCAGATCTTGGTACAAACCGTAAAAAGGGTTGTGCAGTGTACAAAAAACCAGCAACGGGCAGAAGTGTCAAGCGGAAGCTTGATTTCGAGCAGAAGAAGGAACGGGAGGTTGAGGGAGAAGAAGGCGATGCAGCTGAAGGGGGGGGAAGGGGAGAAACTAGATCCGATGGATGCCCAGCCGAATATTGAAGTTAAGTGTGCGTGTGCATGTTTGCGTGTCTGCGTGCACTCTTCCACGTGTAAGTAAGGAAGATGCCATGGTCCACCTCATGAGTATTTCTGAAACGGATACTGATATGGTCTTGCACTGCGATGAACCGAACGAATTTGTCCTCCACTTCAATGCTGGCATGCCCCTGCCACGGAAGCATCGGCCTCAATTGCCATGTCCGGTGAAGTTTAAGACCCAACCAAACTGTCTTTGCCTAGTGCCCCTGATCTTCTCAGGTATTTTACCCTGCGGCCTCATGACAACTTGAAGGACCCTGATTCTAATGGAGGAAAATTATCGACTATCGGTGTTCTGTTCCAGACTAAGCTCTGCAAAAAAATGCATGCATGCATGGAAGCTTCTTTGGTTGATCGATGTTCAGTGTGTGTTCACCCTCTGGCGAGGTTAAATACACACGGCTTCTATGTCTCGAAAGTTGATGAAACGCGGTTTAAGAACACCAACACTGAGCTCGAATTGGCTGTGAAGGCCCTTTTTGCATTACATGTGCCACACATGTGCATGACCAATGTTCCTCACTGCTGAATTCAGCCCAGCCCTGCTCGACAGATGAATGGGCAGCAGGGCTGCAGTTTGGGATGGAAGAAGTATGGAGGACCCCGAGCAGCGCTGGGAGCTTATGCACCAGCACACGAAACACCTGAGATTTATGAGGCGGACATTTGCGGTGTCATACCTTGGGCCCATCCATCTAAGGTGGACTCTGGCCAAGTATATCGCTGGATGGGCGCAGATTCCGAAGGATGAGGATTAGTTGTGTCCGACCAATCAAGTCTAAAACTTCTTTCGACCTAGGACTTTTTGATCGGTTCAGCAGGTTCGCAATTTTGGAATAGGGGCCCAGCATTTGTGGCTGTGCATCTTATATCCCTAGAACAGGATCTGTGTGATATATATAACTATAGTATATTTCGAGCTAAATCTTCGATGGACTGTTGGGCCTCTAGGGATTGCTAGCAAAACCTGCTCAGCACTCCTCTGAGAACATCGATGAGGAAAATCATGCTTGCTCGGCTTGCTCCTTTTTTTTTACGCATGCATGGCCGTGCAACGGATCATCATTGATTAGATTAATACTGGCAAGCGGCAAGCACCCATGACACAAACGCACCCGAAAAGGCCTTTGTATATATGTCATCGATATATAGCTGCTCTGACTTTTAGCTGGAGGGTCTTATAGGTGCAGCGTCCGATGCCGCGGGTGAGGCCCATGTCTCCCAACGCATTTTCGCCCATGGCCTTGTCAGGGAAGGCCGCCAGGCTGTTCCTTCTTCTCGGAGGACCTGTGCTGATGTAGCTCGCCGTGTCGATAGATTTGCATCAGATTGGAACGAATTGGAAGGTCAAATCTACCCATTATATATATATATATACTCAACAGCCGGATTGCTCATCATTATTCGATTCGATATTCATGATTCAGGTTGCACGTCATCGACTACGTGTGCCAGACATCATCGTGGGATATGAGTCAGCGCGTCAAAGCCTCAAAAGATCCCTACGACCCTATCATGTGGTTTCTTCTCAGGCTGAATTCAATGCACGCATCAAATCTGGGATCCAACATGGCTCAAGGACCTGGATTGCTTTGATATCTTCGCTGGGATGCAAAGTGTCACACACGGCTTTAGCCACGATCTTATTTATACTGGAGTTTTGTATGTGCATGCAGTTTGATGTTCTGGCATATGGCACGTCATGTCGGCCGGCCTGTGAGGCAGTAGTGGGCAGTCGGCGTTGACACCTCAGAATTTTTCAAAACTGGCTCACTTGTCGAATTTGCATTGCCCTGAGGGACAGCTTTGATGTGAGCATCCAGGGCGATACGATTGGAAATATTTTGACCGTGTTCGATACTCAATTCGATGAATTGCAACATGGGCTCATGAAGGCTCATGCAAGCATGTTTGTGATTGAGGCCTGGGTTTCTGCTGGCAGTTCAATCGACCCTGCGACTACGTGAGGGGGGCAGTGGCCCACTCAGGCCCACCATGCTCATCATTTGTGTTCGTGAACCTTGGCACGAGCCGCAGAAGCTCGTGGCGACCTTTCGGTTCGCCATGGCCGTATGTGGTTGCAGCTAATCGGACGCTAAGCTATAAATGTGTGTGTGACATGTGTGTGTGTGTGTGTTAACTTTGTGGTGGAAAGGATAGCCCAGTTCATTTTCGCAGCTGTTCATCGCGTCCGCCTGAGGATCACAACTCGCCTATCACTGCTTTGTCTGTTGGCCCTGGTGAGATGTGCGATGTTCATAATCGAACAACCCCAGGGAAGCTGCATGCCAAAAGTATTCCCCTACATCCGGTACCTGCAGAAGGTTGTGGAACATCTTGGGTTGACATGGGACACCTGCAACTTGTTAGAGCCCAAGCACTTCATGAGCAGTTCATGAATCATTTGCCCACTCATGCAAACTCTAATAGTTGAGTTCACTGATCGACTACTGAGTGCGATGGGTTGCTACGGGCATGACTACATCAAGCGCACATCCCTTTTTGGACTTTGGTTCCGGGCTCATTTGACTCTGAAGTGACACCCACACGCAGCATTATATTTGATCGCGCTCCGAGTCCCTACATCCCGAAGTTCAAGCGCAAGATCACTGATAGAGTCCGTCGGCGACATGCCAAATCCACAAAGAAGGCCAAGGTTACCATCAAGTACCAATCCAAAGCTGGACAAATGAAAGTGCCGATGCCTCAACACCCTCAACACTCAACACTTGTTGAAACGATGTCAAGTTTTCTTTGGACCGGTGCATTATTTTTCTGTCCAGGAAGGGTGGACCTGCCCTGAAGAGCACCCAAATATATCCGGGAGGTTATGGTAAAGCCGTGGCTAAGAAGCACATTGAGTTCAAGGTCAGGTGTGCGAGTGAGTGCATGTGCACATGTGCACAATTCCGTGCTCTAGCTAAAATAGATCGTAGTACGTGGCTTGAAACATTCATTGACCCAGAAAGCCCAGTACGAGTATCCCATAATCCCACTCCTCTGCACTTGTGGCTCCAGGCTGAGAAGCGCAACCTCATCCGTGAAGCCATCTATCCAGCCGGCCTGGACGGGCCGAACATCAAGCCAATCAAGGCAGACCCGGAATGGGGTCCGGATCACGGAGAGTGCGAGAGTCTATCAAACGAGATGCCCTTAGCTTCAATATGGCTGCTATAGATACTGGCCATAACAAGAACGTGCTATAGGCCGTCCACGTTGATCTTGTGTTTTGTGTAATTGTGGATGTAGAGATGGCTGAAACATTTTGGAAGAATTCCAACGATATTGTCTTGGCCAACCCGCTACTCTGCATGTGCAGGCACCATATGGATGGAGGCATGCTCACCTGCAAGATATCAAAGAGTTCTTGCAGAAAGAAGCCCAATTAGGACGCTACAAGCCCATCATGAGCACGGGCCTTTTCGACTAATTCAAGAGCTTGTTTGCAAGTGTGCTCTACACACTTGAGGGAACGCTTGCCACGGTACATGTGTATGTTATATCTAATATATAATCTATATATAGAAGTCGAACCACCCGGTTTTTAGTAATTAATAAGATCGATCGATGCAATCAGTTTTGTAGCTGCTAGCTAGCTATTATATTAATCATTATATTATATATAATCTATAGCGCGCTAGCTAGTTAGGTTATTAGGCAAGCTCCGAGGATCACAACTTTAATTATAGTTCTGCACTCCTGGCATGTACATTAATTATGTAGTGCTGTGCTATAGCCCAGCTTTGCTCCAACAACTTGAGTGGAATTCCGGAAGTTTGAAAAGAGAAAGGATCCGACTTTCGATACTCGGATATTGATCGATCGAATATTCGAATAGTCATATTCGAGCGTGAATTCAGCGTGAAACTAGCGTGAAACATCGTGAACGGAGAGTGAAAGGACATTTTTATGAGTGAAAGGACATAAATACGCGTGAACGCATTTGCTTAAAAAACGCTCGAAATCACACAAAAAAACATAAAACAACTATCGAATTCCGAGTGAAATGATTTACGGACGGATTAATATCGGACAGCATTTTGCTCAAAAGGTGTCGGTCGTGGCCAGTTTCGAATCCGGAGCTTGATTGGAGCAGCCTCCAGTCATGAGTCCTCTGGATCCAGCAGTACAGGCAGCCCTCAGCAGGGCAGCAAAGCGTGCTAGTCAAAGGGTGAGTGATGGAGCGCACGCTGGATCACCACTTGATAACGAGGAGACCCAAGTGATGACTCCCAGGCTGGACACATATAAGTGCACTCAATATATGTACATGCGCATTGCATATTATGATATATAACGTGATCAACTTCTATCCGCCTGATCTTTAAAACTCAGGCCAGCATTGACTCGGCGAAGGTCAAAGTCACCTGCACTTTCTCGAGGTGCGCAATACATGATCCTGATATCGTATCATATCATATAACTACTAAGTACTATAGTGTGCATATATAATCTCTGCACGGTGCTGTACGAAGCTTCGTGACTGGTGTGGCGCAGGTGTTTCCGCAGCGACCACTGTGCCGGCTACAGCTGAGGAGGTTGAGCGTGCACAAGCATTGGCATTGTTGACAACACCGCCACCCAAGCTTAACCGTAGGCGCAGCACTAGCAACTTGCAGTCGGACTCAAGGCGCAAGTTGGATCCCAGTGTCCAAAGCCAGCCAATTTTGGAGGGTGGAGAGAAACATGAGAAACCTAGCAGGAGAGTGAAGAAAACCATCGTCAAGAACAAAGGCAAGGGAAAGGGTAAGCAAGCACCTGGCAGCTCTGAGCCTGTGAAGACCAACAAAAGATCCAGAAAAAATGCTCCAACAGCTGCAAAATCGAAACCTACCAGGCCAGTGAAGCTTGAGCGTGCTTCTAGCACTGAACTCACGCCCAAAACATCCAAAGCTGTACAGGAGTGTCTAGGTCGTGCCAAAACCGCAGACTTGGCCTTGTCCACCCGTGGCGCAGCAGCAACAGCAAAGGCCAAAGCCCGCCCATCCCCAAAGCAATCCCCAAAGCCATCCCTGAAGAAGCCAAAGAAGGATGCCAAAACCATTGGCAAGCCGTGCAAAGCTGACAAGGAGGAGCATGAGGAAGAGGATTGTAGTGCCACTGCAAGTGAGGAATCCAGCAGCAGTGACAAGAAGCGCAAGGGGTCAAAAACGAAACGTAGCAAGAGCCCCGCGAGACAGGTTGACAGTGACCAGGAAGAGGCGGAACGACTTAGGAAAGCAGCACACGCCCAATACATGCGTTTCCGCAGATCCTTTGAGAGTAGCTAGGTTGCAAGTGAGTAGTATGCAGGCACTGAAAATGGACAAGGTTTTGAAATTCTATTTCTTAAGTTTTGTGCGCATGCATGATGAACTACTAGTACTGATCAGTCTAGGCGCAGACACACCTCCTGAAGTGAAAGCCGCTGGAAGAGCCGCATTCCGGTGTTCCATATATGCAATCAAGAGCGCACGGGAACAACTAGCTGCACAGCCCACACACGTGCATTGCAAATAAGGTTCAGCAAGACTTCAAGTCTTGCAAGAGCAATGGCTTGGCTGCAATGGTGTGTGGTCATGCAGTGAGTTCATGGTGCAGCTGCGCCAAAAGAGAACCATGAGACGGCATGGCTGCCGCAAGTGGCTGACAGAAATTGAGATAGCAAGCAAATACGGTAGCAAAGAAATTGCAGCAGCAATTGTACGGGCGAAATTGTCAGATGCAGAGGCTGCCCGCACTCAAGTGCGAAAGCACCCAGACTTGGGAGAGAACGATCCAGACATTCCAGCTTCTTAGCAGCACACAAACCTTGCATGGTAGTCGCACTAATTAACAGTCCACAAACCAGCATGCCCTGTGAGGATGACTCTACTTGGCAGTGGAAGTGCCGTTTTTGATTTTGTCGTGTCTACAATCCATATAATATACTTCAGGAGATGCGCCAATATCTCGTCTGGGATTGCGACGCCGAGACGGAGGAGGAGGACACGGTAATGACGTCTCTATTTTCAGCTGCATCCAAGGAGCAACGTCGTGAGCGCAAGAAAAACCAGAAGAGGGGTAAGAGGTCCCGCAGGCATTCATCTTCAAGTGTGAGTGACTCTGCCGATTCTGATGATGAGTCATCTGATTCAGATTCAGAGTCATCATCCACAGAGGACTGGACGTGATTTTTCTTGGCGTTTGCTGTGTCGTGTTGTACGCGTGGCACATGCATCCTGTATTGCACAGTGTAGTCACCCAATATTAGGACCGCAAAGCGAAGCGCAAACACAAGAAAAGCAAGAAGGGTTCGAAGAAGCACCACAAAAAGAGCAAGAAATCAAAGAAGGAATCTGCGAAGGAAAAGGAGAAGCGTGAGAAACAGGAAGAAAGCAAAAGGAAACGGGAAGAAAGCAAGAAAGCAAGGGAAGCCAAGAAGGAAGCCGAGAGGAAAGAAAAAGAGAGATTGAAGAACGAATGTGGTGAAGCGCGGAAGGTGTGCACATGTGCCAACACGAGCGACCGGTTCTTAATTTAAAAGGCAAGTTTGGCAGTGTGCCCTTTTTTAGGCCTCAATGTCTTAAATATAGACACTGCCAAATATTGCTTTTGCAATTCTTGGTGCATATATGTTCTTGAGAGTGGTTTGGGGGACAATCAGTGGGGGGTTGCTGCCTTTTGGAGGTCCTTTCAAAGCTCAACGGTCTTTTGCAAAGGGCTAACACGATCCAATCAAATGCAGAGAATGTGTTCCTGGCCTGCAAGGTTTTTGACAAGTGTCGGTCATATATCAATAACTGCATGCATGCATGAGTGATATCTCGACCTCTTTTTTTTTATCAAGGCCGATCGATCTCTAGATCTAAGATACATCACGAGGTCAGCTGAAATGGGGGCTGCGTTTGCGAAGCAGCTCAAACCCCATCGGTCAACCATGGAGAAGATGCGGAATGAACTCCAAAAACTGATCGATACAGCCAAGGCCTATATTTTTTGCTAGTGCATGGTGCCAACTTCTCCCAAACAACCAATTTAGGTTTGATCTCCGTGACAGGTGGGTGATGAGGACAAGGTTCTGAACAAATACAATGCTGCTGGGAAGCTGGCAGATAGTGTCACCGATGTGTTGAAGAAAATGAAAGTGTAGTGTAGGCCTAGGCCTAGCAGGGCTGCTGTATCTCCAGGAGTTGCAGCTTAGGATCCTTGCTTTGTTGAACGATGTCAGTGCTGCAAGATGTGATGTGTCTTGAGGATTGATGTACCCCAAATATTCCCATGACAAATACACCAGATCGATTTTGGTTTAACGTATAAGCTTTTAACAACTTAATGTTTTGTTTCCAGTTTCCAGTGAAGCAGCTTCTGACTTGCGTGTGAATGCACATGCGCTGGGGGTTAACACAACTGCAATAATGGCAATTGTGCAATTGTGGCGTTTGAAAGCTCCAGAGGGGTCGACCAATGCCTCAATCTGGAGTCTATGTCTTCTCTGGAAATCGATATGCCATATCGGTCGAAGTATCACGGGTCATCGGAGAAAAAACCGCATGCTTGAGAAAGCTAGCTACTGTACGGCGCACAGAGCGTGAGTCTAAAGATTTCGTGTGTTCATGCATGCATGTATATTAATTAGTTGAAGTTGCCCAAACGAAGCTTCGACTTGAGTAGGTGCTCCCGAGCGAGCCTTTGTCGTGGAGAAAGCCGTTGATGATGTTGGAGCTGGAGTGCCCTGTTGGCAAGGAGGGGTCAGCAAGCAGGAATTATATAAAAAACAAAAAGTTGGGGTCCCATTTTGTTGCCGTGATATGCCGTGATGATTCTCGCTAAGATGACTTCCTGCTCACAAGTCATGCAAAA
Source organism: Durusdinium trenchii (assembly GCA_963970005.1). Taxonomy (NCBI): domain Eukaryota; class Dinophyceae; order Suessiales; family Symbiodiniaceae; genus Durusdinium; species Durusdinium trenchii. The sequence continues at coordinate 194,279 of CAXAMN010023328.1, read as the reverse complement.
TATCCGAGCTCACGTGCAGGAAACTTGGCCATCAAATTTATGGCAATCAATGCTGGCAAGTAATTCATGAGAGTCATGAAGGATGCAATATATTTGCAATTATAGTCTATATAGTCTTCGATAGTCTTCCATGACTCACATCGAACTCTCAGGAAAGCAAATCAGCAGTTCATCGACATTCTCATGCACTTGGCACAAAATCCGGGAAGAATGATGCCCGTGACTTTTGGACCTTTACTGACATTGGTGTCGCGCCTTGGCCTTCTTCGAGCCGCGTGCGAGGTGTAGCACGCCAATCCTCCGCAAACCATTCTTATCAAGGGAGCATGCATAGCTATTGGGTGTCATTCCTGATTGGGCGTCTCTAGTGCCACCTAAGGAGATAGAGTATGTTGAAGTCCCTCTCCAACGAAAGAAGATGATCGCGATGGAAGCATTGCCTATCATCCACCCACATCGTCTCATATCCTATTTATTTGATCAAGTTGGTGTTAACATATTGGACTCCGATGTCGTGCAATTTTGGAGGCATGCCAGAGAGCATGGACAGGACTTTGCTGTGAACACCACATCCTCAGACAACCACGTGCCCTTAGGCCTGTATGGTGACGGGGCACAATTGGTTACGCAGTATCGCAAGGAGAAGGTAGTGGGGTTATTCCTCAACCTGGTTCTATATAGACCACGCTCTGTCCGTTGCAGTCGATACCTTCTGTTTTCGTGCGATGAAGACACCATGGTCAAAAACCGCACGCTTAATGCAGTCTATCGAAGACTCCTCTGGTCATTTCAAGCCCTGCATACCGGCTACAACCCCTCAACGAATCCCCCAGGATCTTACCTCAGCAAGGCTGATGTAGAAAGATCTGGAAAACCCATCACGGCAGACCATCGAGTGTTTGCAGTGGTAGAGTTTCGTGGTGATTGGGCCTGGCATAAACTTCAATGGCGGTTTGTGAAGACTGGATGGCAAGCCATCCAAGTTGTTTGTCTTAATTTGGTCTGGCTAAGTTTTCTATGTTTATTTATAGTTCTTCATTGCTAAAGGTGTTTGTTTGAAGCTGGGGTTGCCGTCGGAATCCAGACTGGCTACCTGACAGGTTTGCCATAAATGTCCGGCTCGATCGAAGGGGCCTCAGAGTCTTCTTTACCACAACAGTGGAGAGGATGAGCGGTGGTCCCAGGAGGAATTCTGCACAGAGGAATTCATAGCCCTGAGATTGCCGAGCCGAAACATATGTGATTTGGCTGAGTAATATGTGGGTTGTTGGTGGAACCTTTCTTCGTTTTAGACCCCAAGAAACAGTCACCAATGTTTGGGGATCCCAACTGAGGCCCGTTAATTCTCATCCCTGGAGGATTCTCTCCATCGATGGTAAAATGGTGCAGCATGCACACCATCCAGTTGGGTATCCTATTCACTGCCAATGGGGCATGTTTGCCACTCGTCCTAAATATGCCAGATCCCACTACCAATCTCCCAAGGCCGCGGCGTAGACTGAGATGCTATGAGTGTCAAGCTTTTGGGGTTGCTACAGCTGGCTTGTGCATAATTTTGGGGATTTGGGAAGCCAGTATCGTCAAATGATGCGCATATGATGCAACATGCATACACAAGCCAACGCAGCAACCCCAGCGTCAAGTTCCTGCAGCAAAGGCGCATGCTTTGCGAAGATGTCGGCTATTTCGGAGCCGGGCCATTTGAAGAGCAATTGGACAGGTCCTATGCGAGCTACGTGGCATTTTGCCGTGACCACCGTATAAAACAAAGTCAGCCTCCGTTCACAGTCAAGCTTGCAGCTCTGGCTATGTTGTGTCTAGTTTTTGGTTTGTAAGCTATAAGCATATAAATGATAACTATATAAATTTGATGTAATGAGTTTTTTTGTCATCTTGCAAAGCCTAGATCGATAGATCCAGGTGAAAAAGAAGCATGGGCATATCCTCATGACTGCCAAAGCTTGGAATGGCCGATGTATCATGGAATGGCTTACCTTCTGCCTGCAAGATGCTATCGCTTTGGGTGACCACCATGGTAAGGACTTTTACGAAAGACTGGTGCTGTCCAGCTCAGCTATGAACCCTAGGCCCAAACTTGAAGAACATGGTTGCTATTTTGTTATATAATGAGCTCCCCAATAGATCAGATCCAGTATTTGCACTCAAACACACTCCCGAATCCCAACTCAGTCCTCACATCAAGGCCAGCACGCACGAAAATGCACTAAGGACTCATCTGACACGGTTCCATGTTTTGATGGAGACCAATGGGAGATATTTGAACCTTCCTCTCATGTTTCAGTATTTTTGGTTGTTTCCCCCACCACGGTTTCTGATCCAGATTGGAGAAATTGTTGAAACTGAAGTGAACCAAAGTTAGGAGTGAGTGTGCCGCCCAAAGCCTTCATGATGCTGGCATGCGCTTCATTGAGCTGTACAAGGCACTGTGCCTGCTATCCATGAGGCGATGGTGGATCAAAAACGACCCTTTTGCACGTGGAGATAGTGTCAGTGACAGGTCTCTCCTCATGGATTGGCAGCTCAAGCCAAAAGCCCACGCTACTGGGCAGTGTGCTGTGATTACATGTTTGTGATGTTTGTGATCCCTTTAGCTCCACCAATCCTGAAAAAGACATTGAACTGAGCGAGCGCAATTAAGGTTCTCTCGCATCTTTGCAAAGATGCTCTTCGTCACAGAGCCCCTGTCCAATTGTACTTGCTTGCATACATTTTGCTTCCACATCAATAGTGGGTGAACAAACACTAGTACTACTTTGGCCTAACCGCGGATGTTCTCCAGAATCCCTTGACCTCATCATACCAAGGATACAACCCTCGCTATTTTCATTGCTACTGTGATGAGGATGGAATGCGTTGGTTAAAGGGCATCATGGCATTGTCTGCAAAAGTGTTGCAGCTTGTTCATGCATGCATGTGCAAGCCTTGATTGAGGCATATGCAAGTATTCACATCCGCGGAGACGCCTGTGGTGGGTCTTGCGGGTTTCCAAGTTGAGGATGGGTAATAGTCACTGCCTATGGTGCCCCTTTTTTCCATACCAATTTAGTGTATGCAGGATCCTGGGCATGAAGCACCGTATACATCAGTTTCTTGGCATCTAAAGAATGCTGTGTTGAGTCGTTTCTGAATGACAAAGGGGTGCGCACATCAAGGTTGAATGCATCATCCCGAAGGTGATGTGATGCGACTTGAGGGTTTGAATGCCTTGAAGAGGCCATCACACTGTTTCACGCGTGAGGAACCCTGATGGAAGCTGAGAAAAGGGAAGTTGATGGGATACCATGTGTGATTGTTATGTGATTTGGTGTGATTTCAAAGCCTTTTGAAGAAATGGTCTTTCTGTCAACGGACATATTTAAAATGTAGGTTTGAAGCCCAGGGTATACAAAAACGAAACAATACGAATTATATATATATATACAAACACGGCAATGTACCGTACAAACTTCAACATGTTCCTCTTTCCGTGTCAGCATCACCCCCCCCGCCCCCCCAAAAGAAAAGAACACCACTGCACGACCCAGCACTGAAAACAACCTCAAAGACCTCTGAAGGACCTCCCTCGACCGTCGGTCCGTAAAGAAGGTCGACTTTGGGACCGGATTGACAGGATCTCAACGCCGGATCTAAACGCGGCCGAAGCAAGTTGCTTGGTTCCTTGCTTCCAGCTACTACAGTCTATACAGTAAGTAAGTTATAAGAATAAATAATCTAATACTTCTATAAGTCTATAAGTGATAAACCAAATATTAAACCCAAGGTGCTTGGAAAAGCTCAGGGTCCTCCAGGACCGCCACCATAAAGCCATGAAGCCTGGACTGCCGTGTGGGCTCCTCAGCCAGAGTCCCGGAGTTCTTCCACAAGTCCCGGTGATTCCCCAAAACCAGCTGGTGAAGGCAGCTGGTGAAGGGGATGTCAAACGGTCAAACATGTAGTGTAAGAAAGTGGTAAATGTCCTAATTTAGAAAACAACATTAAATTTCTCGTTGAATGGAAGCTGAAAGTTACACATCCTTCTGAAACTCTCTGAACCATGAGGTCAACTACGGGCTGGACGCTCTGACATCCATCGGAACATGGAAACATCGTTTCAAAAGTGATTCAAAAGGGCTAATTGCTTGGTCTAGTCCGCCAGCACCCACTCGGTATGACAACAGGTTCTCAAAAACCACCTGTTAGGGTCCCAAAACAGCCTGTTGGAGAGTCCTGGATATAGGATGCTGGAGCATGATGGATGATGGTCACTCGGCACATTGGGACCCAAGTTTTCCTTGTGCAAAGATCCAAACAAATCCAAAGCAACCGATACAACTCAAAGGACAAAAAAAACTTTGCCTTCCACTGACTCCTTCCAACTCGGTTGCCTTCCAACCCACCAGTCTCACACCAGTCTCACGCCACGCGCGGAGTTCCTCACGCCACGCGCGCCATGGGACTGCCATATTTGCCAACATTGGGCTGGTTTCAGGGGTCTATGTAGGAGCTCTCTCTCTCTATATATTTATGTCGTACATGGAGTGTCTGGGTGATGTAGTGAATCCAGGAGAGCAACACGCCACAACGAAGTATCCCCAAACGAAACACGATTATTGAGATGATATGGATCATATGGATTTCAATGATGGATCGTATGGATGATTAGAGTAGGGGGGACGGAGGACCGGCTATGGAAAAAGCCACACTGAGACACCGGCGTGGGCGGCAACGGGACACACCGGAGAGCGGCACCGTCGTTGGCCACACAGGAGGGTGCCAAGCATGTTTACCTTTTCAACTCGATCTCTTTACTGAATATTTTAAGGGCTATAATATATATATATACATATCATAGACTCATATACATATACATGTGAGCACCACACCCAACCGAGCTTCCAACATGAGTTGACACTCCTCCTTGAGGTAATGCAGCGAATGCTCCGAGGATTTCGAAGCTTGTCTCACCTGGTGGCTCACCTTGTAGACAAGCGTGCGGTGTTTGACCACATCATGGAACCGCCAAAGTCAACTCATAAGCTTTTCTATACTCATACAAAACCAATCAACATACCCCAACAATATGACGCCGCCGCATAACGCACTTACCCCAAACTGGAAGCTACTTGCTTCAACATGATCCAAACATCTTCCGTGTGAAGCGTCCTGGAAAAGTGAGCGTCCAAAAAAGGTTGTAGGTTGACACCTACCCAGGCCACTACTTAGAGATCTCCATTGGACAAATTGGTCCAGGAAAGTCTGCTCATCCAGCAGATCCAAACATGTTCATCCTGCGGCCTGTCTGTATGTCTGCTTTCCACCGGCGACCGGGAAACCTACTGTTGAACTGTCCGTGGAACAAACCCTTCGCAGTCACACAATTCCGTGTTGCATGATTCTTCATGATTCACTATATAGTCACATACTGTTGTATGATCTAGTCTAAAATCAAAAAAAGAAGAAACTGTCTCATGGGGCACTGGATGGTGCTGGTGCTCCACTCTTCCATCAAACAGTCAAACATCACCTGTGCCGGAGCGATCCTCCGAGAGAGATCGATAGCATCCTGGTGGAGCAGCTGAAAAGAGCATATCCTTTGGGTCAATCCGAGCAACCAGTAACAGTGGATGATGAATGCTTACTGTTGCAGGTCATAGGACATATCCACTGACATATCCAGTCTATCTATATGTCATTATATGTCTATCTATATGAGTCAGGTTGAGAGACCTAAAAAAGCTTGATATCTGAACCACTTTTGGAACATCCCAGTTCAGGCTCTCAAAGTCCCCTCACAACCGGCTGATGGGACCTCCGAGCTCCTCCAAGAGGCTCTCTCGTTCCACTCTTCTTCGATCAATGAGCTGGCCCTAAGAAAGCAGGAACTTTCTTTATGTGGCTCGCAAGGACTCTATAAGAACATCATCTGGGGTATGGAGTAAAGAACACTGACACCACCTAAGTAGGAATGCCTAGGATGCACACACCACTCTACAAACGTCTTAGAAGAGGCCTGCAAAGGATTGCAACAAATCGTGTTTGAGACACAACACAAGGAGGCCAAGCTTCGATCTTCTGAGCAAAGTCACTTGGCGTTTGTGGAGTCAGTACTTTTACTTCCCTACCTTCGGAGGTAATTGGCGACATCGGAGGATGGGAAACAACACCTCAAAGTGATGTGGCCACGCAATTACACTATACTATTATATACTATTAATACAAAGAAACTCAAACAAACCTTTCAATAAGACCTCAACAAGACCTGTGCCCAAACAGCCATGAACCATCGTGATAGATCGATTGCCAGCACAGTGACCCAAACTGCTATGGCTTGAGCTGACAAAACCACGAGAAATCACTCTTCACAACTTGGCAAGTCTCCCAGCCCTTTAAACAACCCAAGTCTGCCAGCTCCGCATGTTCCGCATCTTCACCGAGCATCGGCCAGGACAGTTCAAGGCTCATGGGTGAAAGGGGCTCGTTGGGTCGAAACGTCTCTCGAGCCGAAAGGAACTCCAAGGGAGACCTGGGTTTCACTTTGAACGCGCAAGGAGTGAAACCCTTCGAACTCTTTGTGTATCTTAGGTGATTGGAAGGACCTACAAACATCTAGAGTCTAGAGACCTAGAAATTTTGGCCTCCAACAATTCTTGATGAGAAACCTCATAGTCCGTGTTGGTCCGTGTTGATCCTGGATAGGTGATATGAAACCTCTTGTGAGAAAACACACGCACACACCCATTGTGAAGTGGATGCATTGCTTCGCCTGACAGTACTGTATATAAGTGGTCTCGCGTACAAGTCGCAACGGGGCCGCCGTCCCTCGAATTTTCAAGGCAAGAAGAGGAGAAAGGAAGGTCCGTCAGTTCCCAAGCCTATCTGCATCCAGCAAACATCAACAAACAATAACAAACACTACCGTAATTTTTGGTTTAATTCAACAACCATCCAACCTCGGTGGTGCTATGAAACCCATCCTCAAATCTCATCTGGGGACCAAACAAAAACAATGGCAGGCAACAGGGATGAGATGACCAGTTGTTGTGTTTCTCCCCATGTTTCACCCATGTCTCGTTCCACACCTCCCCAGCACTTTTGCATGAAAAATGAAAACTGATCTTTGAGACTTTCCCCATATTTTTCACCATTTTCATGTTTTTCCCAACCAAAGTGGTCTTTGGCTGAGCTGCTGGGGCTATGGTGGGTTTAGACGCCACCCATCTGTCTTAAGCCATCCGGTCGTCCAAGCTCCCGGACGTCCTTCGAAGCCTCGGTCTGAGTGATGACCATGGCGCCCGCGCCGTCGCCGAAGAGGACGCACGTGCTCCGGTCCGACCAATCCACGAAGCGACTCAGGCCTCGGCCGAACGAAAAACACCGGGCCGCAAGGGGCCCGGTCGAACGGGAAGTCCGTCTTTCTTGGAAACGGTCCGGGAAGGCTGTAATTAGATGGAAGGGCCTATCCTATTACCAGGGCGATGACGGTCAGTAATGGCCTTGTTCAAAAATACAAATAGTGTTTAATAAGGGGGTCCCATCACATGTGAGACTCTTCCCATCAGCAAGTGGAACTCAGAAAGCCGGGTGCGCTACATGGTAGATCACCATGCTCGAGCCACCATCTGAAGAGGGATATTCTGTTCCACTGATGGTAGCAAGGAAAGTAGTTCGTCAGATGCCTGGAGCACCACTAACGATGTTAGCTAGACCTCATGGACCTCGTCTAGCAGCAGTGGTGGTGAAGGGCTTGAGAACTTCAGGCTTGCGAAAGAGCAACTGTGCCCCAAAGGCATCTATATCCATATTACTATATTAAAACATGTATTGACATTGATATAAATTATCTACAAATTAAAGACCTGCAAGATTGTATAATTCATAGAATGTACATGTGTATCACTATATTAGTACACGTATATTTTAGTAAATATATATATATATATTGAACTGTGAACATTTATCTAGTTCTCATCTGACGCAGGTCTCCCTGAGCATGCAGGAACTTTGTTTTATCTAAGGCATGCCGCGATTGCTGGGCTGGGGCAGAGACATGCTTCGACGTGGGGGCCTTGGCAAACTTACAAGGAGCCAAGGAGTGGACTACATGCTGGACTTGCTGAAGGCGCTCTTTGGACGTAGTTCTCAAGGGCTTTTGGGTTGCCCTTCGCACTCACGCCCGATTGTATCTTGGCAAGCTGTGGTTCTCTATAGGCTTTTGGGCTGATCCATGTTGATCCCCTGGAAACTCTGAGGTAGTGGGGCAGGCGGCGCAGTGTGGGCCTTGCAAGAGCTGATTTGTAAGAAGAAGGCTCGTTCAGCTTCAGAAATCGCAACCAATCTCAAGGTGAAGGTCGTAGCTGCAACAGGTCGAGCGCTGCCTTCACTAAAGTGTCTTCTTCAGAACAGTCCTCCTCAGAAGTTAAATGTCCTCCTCAGAAGTTTCTTACACTGCATATTTAGGATAGAACCAAACAGTGTTTGAACATGAACTGTCATGGCTGGACATGGCTGGACGGGACTAGGGGCCTCAACCCCACGCTCTACTGGTTTTGCCAGCCGCTAAGATGCAGGCAGAAAAAGAACTGCACTGACTGCACTGAAAGGTGCCTCATTTGCTTGGCAGAAAGCAATCAACACTTTATTAACTGCTTCAAACAAATCATACCACGGCAACATTCCAAGCTCATGAGCGAACGACGCGCCAAACCATTCTGGAACACTTTGTGGGAGCGCTGGAAAGGACTGCTCCTTTAAACGAAGCTGTTGGCTTGCCGTTTTCCAACTGGACATAGGATGGCCAACATGAGGAAGAAGTACTTGATAGCGTTCACCAAAACCGACAGTGCTCACTTAGGAGAGCCATCTACACGACGAGGAATACAAATACTCTTTGTTCAGAGGCTGTATGAGGCTGTTATATTTCTTGTTAACTGCTGCAAAAACTGTGTTTTGTCATTGCAACGTTTTGCGCGGAAACACATTGCGCAAGCCAGTGCAACCAGCTGACCCATCCCGCTGTGCGACACTTGACCTGCGTTGTTTCCACCTCAAGCCCGCAACAGCAGTGTGAGCACAGTGATGCTGCCTGTGAGGCCTGTTGCCATGGCTGCTGGATGCGTATCTTTGATGCCTGATGAGGATCTACAGATGGCCCACTAGAGCCAATCTAATGTTCCAAGCAAGAGCTAATCCTGCAGGTCTCAAACTATAGAAGTATCCTTCAGGTTGAACCTTAGGGAGAAGAAGATCAGCAATGGCACGCAAGCCACCGCTTCTTGAAACGCGCGCCAGCTGCTGAGAACAACGCTATCATGGAAAGCTTCTCGGAGGTTGGGGTCTTAATTGGGTTGCCACAGCGATTCTGTTTGTCTGAGGGTAGGGCCAAGAACATTGGGGAGGATACTTTACTATGTCCAGCAGGACTGGCTTTCAACGCTGCCATGCATAGACTGCAGACTTGCAATGGAAGTACATCGCATGAGAAACTAGTGCGTCTACAATGTAATTCATGCTTCCAAATATTGCGCGCGAAGAATTTTGCTTTAAACAGTAGCGAGTCAGTCATATTTTATGTCTTTTCTTTCACTGTCGGTTCGTGGCTCATGCTGCCAATCGCCAGCTTCCAGTGAGCTCAGGCCCAGACTTCTAAATTAAAGCGGACAAGGGCACACTGACGCATTTTGTGTCATGGTGACCCACTAGCTCGTTCAATCCTCGTGGTCATGCCAGTCCCAGCATGAACCACTGTGCTACTGCCTGCGCAATTAAGTCTTCAGCCGGAGGCCCTACTTGCATAAGCACAGTTTCTTCATATTGCATGGGACCTCCACCTGAGTCAACCTCATTCAAGTCACAGCACAGGATTCGCCACAAGTGGGAGCCCGTGCACAAGAAGTCTGGCATCCTGCTTCACAAAACCCTGGTGAGCTCTCTCTTGTCGAGGCTTCATCAAGACAAAAAGAAGGAGGCTTGCAGAGTTCTCGGAAAAGGCCTTCGGCGTCAAAGTATTCATCTTGACTCAACAACACGTCGTTCCCGCAAGGCTGAGAGGAATGACGGTCTGTTAACTGACCAGCTGGACTCTGGTAGGTCCATGGCAGTTCCCTAAGGACAGGGGAGGCATCAACAACATCCCAGTGACAATGAAGATGTCTCCAACATGCCTATTACATACAAAAGGAGTCTGATGATCTCCTGAACTCACAGGCTCATTGACGATAGGACCAAACTCCTTTCCATTTGCATGATGACTCAAGGAGCTGCTAACATATGGCTGAGCATTGGCAAGAACTAGATTGGCAAGGATGAACAACCCTTTGATCTTAACTCGATGGACACGGCATCTACTAACAGGTTGTCTTGCCTTGCCAGCACTTCGGCACATGAAATCGAGGGCGACGCGTCCGGCGCTGCCTAATAGCTATCCCAAGTATTAGAAATCCACCCCAACAAAGATGCAGAAACCGAAGGCACGATTGCTCCTTGGAGGATGCAACGCAGCTCGAAGCTGTGTGCGCGTTCGGATTCGGCTTCTGGATCCGCTGCACCCAGCAACCCCAGGCTTCCAGCGATGTGTGCCTGAGTCCATTTAACCGCGCAAGAAACTACACATGCGAAGTCCTCGCACGGTCGCGAGTGTGCCGGGCGCAGCCAGATGCTCCGATGGCAACGTGATCTGGGCGTACCCGTTCGCCATCCTGGCGTGACGACACCGTGCGTCGCCGACGTCTCGCTTTGACGCGATGCGCGTCGAGCCTTTCAGGTCGCCGCGAGTAGCAAAGGGTTAACTGTGAGCTGTCAGTCTTCGATCCAAGAAACTACTGGGATGCATGGCGATACGTTCGTTCGCTCGTGCCACAGGAGCTCGCCAGGTACATGATTTTTCGCCTTTGCACTTACCAACTTTGCTTTGTATCTCTAAAACATATTCGTTGTTTAGGGCAAACAATCCGTGTGTTCTGACACACGCCTTAAGAATATATGGATCCTGATACTGGACACACTACTCATCCTATTGTATGTCAAACTAGCAGACATGGTTGTAGAAAATCTTTTGCATTGATGCAGCAACCTCTTTTTTCCTTCGGTGGATGCTATAGAATTTACAACTACCTGACTATCGAGCTAAGACGACGTGCTTTCTGTCTTTGTTGTTACTGTGGACCGATCCTCGGTCTTGGGAGTCCCCTATACAGTCTTCCTTGGGAGTCCCCTCTTCAACTTCGACTTCTCCTCCTCTTCAAGTTGTATGTGCTTCGCGGTTAACACCGTAGAAGGCAGCTTGTGATCCAGGATGGGGTTCTCCATGTTGGAAAACTGTGTGTCCAAGAGGCCTGTGTATGCAGGCAAAACCACAGAGGAAGCCCGATTGATTTCAGTGACTTTCTTGCATGTCCCATGTTGTGTGTCACTTCAACCCTTTGTTGTGGATGTTGTGTTGCCAGGCATGCAATGGCTGGGATACGAGACATGAAGAAGACAGAGACAAAAGAGACAGAAAGAGATAGAAACGCCTCCCCAGAACCCCCCAAGCAAGACAGGGAAGAAAGCTGAACAGAAAGTTTTGAAGGTGGACCCCAGCGATGTGTATAGCCGTGTGCACCCGGCAGAGCGAACGGCTGGAAAGTCCAAGGAAGAGGCCGGGTTGAGAAAGTGTGACTCAGATTCAGAAAAAATGCACTGATACAGCCATGATATATTGTGTATACAGGTATATATATAGTTTGAAGCATGCATCTGCATATGGGTTCATTTAGTAATTATGAAGATCCACCGACAGGCGGCTGCAAATGCGAGAGATCGAGGCACTTCCAAAGTGTAGCTGAGCTGTTGACAAACCAATGGATCAAGCAGGGGTTTGCTTGAAAAAGATATTGGCTCATTGCATCCCTACCCATGTCTCCTTTGAGTTCTAGTTTGTTTTGGGCAGTGGTTTTCCCTTGTTTACTGACTGTTACAGGTACTGTAATAGTAGGACAGACCCAAGGTAGATGGATGGTTTGGGATCCATTTGGGGTTGGGGCCCGGTAGCGGGGGAGGGAAGGGATTGATTGCTTGCTTGGATCAAAGTTGAGAGGCTGTCTGCTTATAACACGATTTGTTCAACTGTCAGCTCCTACCTTCTGCAAATGTGTTTGGATCGACATAGAACTTGCGATTGGTTCATCCCGACTTCAATGGGGACATCTGGTGACCATATGTGACCATGACCGCGAGCAAGAGCAAAAAAATAATGCACCACAACATCGGCCGTGTTGAACTCCCTTTATCCAACCCTTCAATCGCCAAATCGGAGTGGGGGCCAGTGGGGTGGCACGTACAAACAAACAAACTTTCAGAACTGACCTGCGCCGGTGCTGAAAATTGCCATCTCTTCACAATTGCAGCCTCAGTATACCCCCTTTCACACCCACCCGCACCAGCTCAAATGTAAAGTCTTGCAGGTAGGTCGTCCGACATAGAATCTTCGATCGAACCACGCGCCAGGCTCCAAAACATGCCCAGCTCCATGGTGCTCTCCCTCCCGTCCACCGCCGGTCGATCGGTCGTTCCACGGTCCCCACAGTCGGCGCCAACGACTAAGACGTTCTTGAAGGCGCCGGAGCCTGGGAGGAGCCCGGTCGGCCGGAACCTCCACGGAGTCACGGAACATAGGGGGAAGACCATGGAAACACCTATACGTGAATTTCGGGGTGGGAGAGGATCTAGTGCTTGTGAATTGATGACTTTTGTCGTACTCTCAGCCAAAAACTTTTGCTACCTTTCCCAACCTGGAGAGCTTGAGCTTGGGTAGTTATGAACACGAGCTGCGCGTCCGAACATGTTTGGGCCCAAACATCAACGACAGAACGGTGAGCTTCCTGCGACCTGAGAAAGGCCGCAGGGTTGGTCTTTCCTTCCCATCTACACGCACCGCTGAAAAGCGGAAAAAAACTCTTCAGAAAGCCTGAGAAGATCCCCAAATCATAATCAGTACATTTGAAACGGATCAGGTATAATGTATGGTATAAATAAAAGTATATATATATATTGTATCCTAGCACATCCATGTATGGCATCATTTAGCTACTACATAAAACATACTGCATTAATAGACGGGGTGAGGTCCACTTCCATGCTAGTTCCAGGATGTTCCAGGGTGAGTTTAAGATAGTTTAAGTACCAGCACTCTCACTGGGAGTCACCAGTTGAGGCCTCATTACAAAACCTGTAGTCTGCTGCTGGTAATGGATCGTGTCGGAACCTCTTGGTGGGGACGGTCATGATCGCCCTATGAAAGCCCTCGAACACGAACACGAGGGGCCGACCAACCCCCAAATTTCATAGATGTGGTCCAATCCACTGATTTGGATGAACAGTGCCCAGGAGAATCTTGGCGTCGAAAGAATCAGCGGTCCGTCTGAGCTTTTGGCGTCGACATCGAAAAGCGGGAGAACCGACGGACTGAACTCTTTGAGAACCGAGGGAAAACACAAACATCACAGCGACGAACATGTGGCTCCTGGAAAATGCATTCAGGCCCACAAAAGATTTTGGGATAGCTCCTATATACAGTATGTTTGGATATATTATGTGTTAGGAATATTTAGGAATCATGATATATCCAGATATTTTCTTATCAAAGATTGACTTGCAAGGCCACCCGCCAGGCTATATATGAGTCAAGAGACCTCAACAATCCTCAACACAAATACATCAATAATCATCAATAATCCATCCAATAACTAGTTGTCCAAGCCAAGCCACGCACGTACTGCGCCGCGGTCACCAGAGCAAACACGAAGCCTCCAGTGGCATTGATGAGCAGCGACGTGGTATTGCATTTCTCAGGCATTTTCAGTTACATGGGAGTACTAGAGTACATGGTCAATATTTTGGCCAGTCCGTTGGTAAATCCCCTCGAAGAGTTCAAGCATGGGACTGGCAAAGAGTTCAAGCAAAAACCAACGAAAAACATGTGGATATATATATATATATAGAAATACACTGTGTGTGTGTGGTGATGGGGGGCCAACAAAAACCACGCAGACTGTTCTTCTTCATCAATTACCATCCATATGTACGAAGGTATACGGTATGCTCCGACCACTGGAATGGCGCTGAAATACCTCGGTAGAAGAAAACACATGGAGGCTGGGGGCACCCAGGGTCTAAAGACCACCACAACATGTCCTGGCAAAAAAACACTTGCTAAAAATATGGGTGGACCAGCAACCTCTGAGTCATCAGTGACCTTATCAAGGACCTGACCAAAGATGGTCTGCCTTAGATCATTGTTTCCCCGTCACAGCAGGTGAAAGGACATGCAATTTCAGGAGTTCGAGTTTTTTGAAGGTAGAACTACGTTAGAACTGTGGAAAGTAAGATGGACTGGATTTGGTAATTGCAGCATTCCGCAGTACGGAACATTGAAAAAGGCTCTGTTACCTCTAACTCACTCTGGGGCTACAAGAACAAGGGATATGCCAGGATTCTGTACATTACTGCCAGTCTGACATGTTCCTTCCATGTTGACATTTTAGTACCATCAACCACTTTCATGCCCTCTTATTCAGGCCTCAAACACCAAGCTCCCCACCTTCACCATGCACGCACCTCATCACCTCATCCGCGTACCTCGCACCTCGCACCTCGACCTCCTGGGACGGACGCGGACGCGGACGCACCGCGCCCGAGCAGGCTGCGGTGAGGTCAAAGGCCGTCGCCCTCTCAGCGCCCAGCAGCGAGGCGACCTGCAGAGACGTTCGGTGACGTCACCGGCGGAGTTGTTGGGCGAAAAGACACTGGAATCACGTCTGCCAGGCATTTTATAGAGAAATGGTCTCTATAAGAAATGGGTTGCAAAGGATAAAATCTCTATAAAAGGACCTATAGATCATTAGGATTCATTGGGGTAATAAATGGTAACCAACATGTGGGACTTGAAGGTCTTCTGTCCTCTGGCGGAATTCAGCATCTTGTGTGAAGAACAAAAACGCATGACACCAGGACGAGGTGGCGTCAAAGCTTGACAACCCAGTGTGCATGTAAATGTGTTTAATTCAGCTGGCGAGGAAATACCACTTATATATTATAGTATACAGTAAACCCTCTTGAAACCAGGCTTGAATCAGCAAATGTCTTCAGGTTTTTCTTGTTTCTGCCAACCAAAAACTATGACCCATCCATCCGTCCAATCAAATCCAATCCAACTTCCATCGTCGCCTGTGGCCCACTCCCGAACAAATCGTCCGGAGTGGAGGTCGCATGGATCAAAAGATCAACATCTTCGGGCGCGAGCCTGGTTTTGTGCGGCCAAAGCGGATGAACGACTTGGCTCGGCTCGTGTACCCAATGTGGACCAATGTGGTCACGTGGACTGCTCCCGCCCACTATAAAAATATGGGAAGATTGGACAGGAAATGTTGTCCTGGACAATTTCATGGAACATGTCAACGCAAATTGGAGATGGTTTATGGAACGAGACGTGAAGAACCGTTCAGGCATCAATGAAAAAGGACGCAAACTTCCGATCTGGGACGTGAACATGCTTGAAAACATTAAAAGACAACTTTTCTGGAATTGGACCACAATAGGTGTCCCCGGGTGCCGCAGGTATGTGCTTGGCGTAATCAGAATGATACTGACACTAACACTTCAGAATGCATTGTTCCTTGATGTTCCTTGGCCATCTTGAACATTGTTTGTTGCCTTTACGTTATTTTTGGCGTCTATCTATCTAAGACTCCATACTCCACAAACAGATCCCAACGGCTCCCATGGAGGAAGAACGGTCGCTCCCGTGTCTTCGCCTTTTTTGGTCTCTGTTTGCGATGGCTAACGGCTAACGGTCGCACCAAACGCCAACGGTCGAACTGTCTTCGTGCAAGGCACTGGGCGTCCTTTAAGGCTTTCTTGGCCGCTTTCACCGACAAGGACCTCGGGACGTTCTCTCCGGTTTTGCGGAATCGAAGACAACCCGGAAACGTCCACCGTTGGTTCGTTGGTTGGTTTTCGAAGAGGTCCGGAGAGATGTACCGGACATAAACCATGGAAAAAAACACCACCACCACCAGGCCCACCAGGGGCGGGTTTTTTTGGGGGCTGAAAAGGGAGCCGAAACGAGGGCGAAAAGGAGGTCGTCCGAAGTGCTCGGATGGTGATCTGTTTCAGGGGCCCGGACCATGGAGTACTGGAGATTGGGAAAACCACGGAATACGTGTTGAAGCCAGCAAAAGAGTTGAGAAGAACATGATCAAAGGGTGAATGCTGACCAGTGTACTCCAGTTGCTCCCTTGCCACCCACAAGGGGTGCCATAGTGCCACCCCTGAACCTCTAAGCAGCTAGGAAACTAAACACCCTTGTACAGTAGGCAGCATGCGTCTTACTTTTTGTGCCGTAACATCCGTAACCAGTTTTGAGATATTTTGAGCAACAAGCTCCCATCTAGAAACCCTTAGAAACGTCTAGCGTAGAGAATCATCGCATCATGTCCGAATCAATCCTCTTCTGGTTGTTTGAATTGCTTATAATTAATATGAATGCTATCTTTTTCCTTCTAAAGGCTGACACATCGACTAACCGTGACTAACCCCGTTCAACCCCCGACTCTTGCAGTTCTTCACGAACTTCCAACCCCACCTGCATTCACCAGTTCCACCCCGACCCACTACAGCTCTGCCAGCTCGACCTGGGCCTTCCGCACACCAAGCTCTCCTCCGGTTGGAGCACGTGCCGCCGCCGGATGCCGGTCCGTTGGGTGATCCACTCGTCCGTGGTCTCCATGACCTCGGAGAGGTCGTCGTTGGAGACCTCGGACGGTTTGGTCTCGGAAGAACGAGACAAAGAGAGGACGAGTGGAGACGTGAGGGGGGGTCGATGGACGATGTTAACACTTATGAACAACATCTTGTACTGATCGTATATGTTTTTTCTTTTTGTTTTTGTTTTTTTACAAAGTGGATGTACTTGTTTGTTTTATCCGTTATGATAAATGACAAAAAACACAAACAAATACATCCATCAGCATACATTGGCCAATAAGTGATCAATGAGTCGGGGACGTGATCACGTCTCAAGGGTGACATCACCTAGTGGAAGGGCCACTGACTGTTGTGACAAACCGAAATCGGAGTGTTCCGCCAAACGCTTTCCGGTGCACTGGGCTCCGCAGGAGAATCTCATGTAAACATGCTGCCGAACACCTCCTTTTTCTTGAGCTTCCCCAAACAACTATAATGTTCTGACAATAGACACTTCGCATCACTTCGCACGTCAGCTGGTACCTTCAGCTCCAACCTTTCCAGCGCTTCAAAGTACTTGACAGATTTTGGTGCCAATTGCGGGCACCATAGATGAGTGCTTGAAAAGTGCTCTTGAATGCTCTGGCGGTAGAGTGCTCAAAGCTTGGGAAGCACAACAAACCCTGCTCTGAAAGCAAAGGGCACTACGGTAATCACTTTAGTGCTCAATCACTGAGTCTACTATAGTCTGATAATGTTCAATCCAAAATATATAGTCAAGGCAAAGGGAATCATAAAATGCATTCCCAACAGCATTCCCGGCCCTGAATAGTTTTTAGATGTTTTTGGGGTGCAAGAATACTGTATGTACTATATACTACTTACTGCTACTACTACTAGTACGACTACGACTACGACTACCACTACCACTACCACGACGACGACGACGACGACGACGACGACGACGACGACTACTACTACTACTACTACTACTACTAGCACTAGCACTAAGCACTAGCACTAGCACGACGACGACGACTAATTACTAAAGACTACAACTACTACGTACTTCTACGACTACGAGGATACTTTTGGCGGGGCTGTCCCTATTCATTCTCAGCTGTTGCTAAGAGCATCAGCTAGGCAACGAAAACATAATGATGGTTCAAGCTTGTTCCACCTGGCGGAACTTGACGAGTCAGAAGCCCTGGATAGAAACTTGAAGCAATCTGTGACCACCATGTTCATCCTCACTGTTGGAAAGCCGCCCAATAATATGGGGATGGGTCAAAACCTGGAGCCCCAAAACCATGTAGGTAGGTCAACCAAGCTTATCCTATGTTTTGACGCACAGCCATATACACAAGCACGTCTGGTGAACATCGCATCCCTGGAGTGCTTCTCCAACCTCACCAAGCTTGGGCCTCCTGGCCACGGTCTCCGGTGCCGTCGACCCGGTGCCCAGCACTGCGATGCCATAGGGCAGCGCTCGGCACAGCGCCACGCGGGCGCGCGCTCCGCGAGCTCCGCGGGCGCCGCGAGCGGCGCCCAGTGACAGTGCGAGGCCTGGAGATGTGTCCAGGCGGCGAGCTGTTCAGCTGACTAGAGTCGCAGGCGAGCTGGTTGATTGGATCTTGAATCTGGAGAAGTGCAAGGCATCATGAACTAGATGGTTTTCCCAAACATGGGCATCAACACAGATCCGACAGGGTCAGGCGCCTTCACTTCCCAGAAATACGAAGCTGTGTGTGCGAATGGCCGACTCTGTGGGGTGCGATATCGTATGGTGCTCAAAAAGAAAGTTACACCAAAACAAACCCTCTGGCGGTGTCAAGTGGTACTTGGATCGCAAATACAATATACAAAATTACATAAATAACTAATCGTATATTAATTCATTAATGGCTTGGTGGGTAAAAACTACTCAGCTCTTCTGGCTTCAAAAAGTCAGTGAGTTCTGAAAGTCGGTCCGCAAACTCATTTGACACTAGAAACTAGCCTCATCCGCTTCAGCTCAACATGTTCAAACAATCAGCCATCAGCCATCGAACCAGCTCCGGCCTGCCAATGCCTCTGGTCGCAGAGTCCAAGTCGCCGCTAGCGAGGAGCTGGGCGCAGCTGCGGACCCCGCGAGGACGGCTGGGTGCCGCGCTCGAACGGACCGTGCCCGGTCCGGAAAGCGGTCGGTGGAGACCGAACTGGAGGTGAAGGCCTGGGCGGAGAAGAAGCATGAGGAATATGGGTTGAAGGAGATTTGCAAGGAAGCTCCAAGAACAATTAGTCGCTGAATGTTGAACAAGCACCCTGTTGACATGCGCATGCTGCGCCCCATCTTCCTTCTCGATCTGACAGATTTCGCGAAATCCATTGGTCCATTGGAAATCCAATGAAATGCTAAACTACATGTTGATCCCACCTGCTTCGGTGATCAACATACCTAGCTCCCAGTTCTTGCCGCCTTCGCCCAGAAGGACCTCCCAGTGTCCCACTGGACGCGACCGAAGCGCCTGCCCCAAGCTGCCAGTCAGCAGCACTGCTAGGCAGCACCCCTGCAGCCAGAATTCTTGGGTGGGGGGCTCCTATTGGGGCTCCTACGGCATAATGTCAGCAAAAGATGGCCTCCATTTGGGGCGTGGGTCATCTTCGTCCAGATGGAGCATTTGGGAGATGGCTGGGTCATGGTGGGTAGCTGCAATTCGCTGCAAGTCCTTAACCCTCCTGAATAATTGAACAATAGAATGATGTTACGCAGATTCAGAGTTTCTTCCAAACAAAGCCATTTGCAACTCCTGGGTGGGTAAATGCCCGCTTTGTTGAGGGAGTATCAGCAAACGACCTTGCTTCCAGATTTGGTGCGGCGCAAATGAAACATTTCTTATTCTGTACATTTACTGAACCTGAACACAATCCAAACATAATTTTAGCAGATCAATTGAATCTCTCAGAACTGGCGTTTCATCAACCTGTCATTCCCACGGATGAGGCCAAGCGGCCAAGCTCTTCTGCACCTTCAAACAACTCCCCGAGATGAAGGGGTGCCTGAGTCCCTTTCTTGGAGCTCTTGGAGAGTGCCCAATCAGCTCCTTCTTCGGAGCCCCACCGGTTCTCCCACCTGCGGAGTCACCCCGCTCCGCGCAGCTGGAGCCTCGGCTTAAAACTGGAGCGAGAAGCAGGTCTCCCCAGCTGGGACTGGCCGGCCGATCAATTGGGGTCAATGTAGGTCCATGTTTTTGGTGTCTGGGCCTTTGAAGCTATGAGGTGAGCGTCTGAAATTGCCTGTATAGGTGGTACTCAGGTGTGTGCGCGGAAGTTGGCTGTCAAAAGCGTCTTGTCATACGCATGGTTTGATAGAGCTTGCAAGAACTCGCTCTGGGCTTGCGGACATGCCCGTGGCCATTCGCCATGGCCCTAAACACCTCCCCCTGGCGCCAGCTGGAGCCGGGACAGCCCACTCCATCTGATGGAAGCGATCGATCCTGGCATCCTGGCCAGCAAGCGATCGGATGCTTGAAAGCACAAGCATACACAAGCTGAATGCCGCATGCCCAGAACAGGCGAGTTACTGCACATCAATGAATTGTCACAAAGAATCCGGTAGGGTCATGTGATATGTGCAGCAGCCATTTGTTTCTATGTCTGTGGCATGTTCAGCCGTGCCCAGGGTTGGCCATGACTGCATAGCTGGGTTGGGCGTTGCTGCAAAGAAGCGAAAACCAGCTGTAGGGCAGGTGGTTCTACAAATTTACCGCCTTCACCAAGTCAACATCATCTGAGTAGTGAATCAGCGAGTCACAATCCAAGTCGAGTCTACGTGGATGATGCCGCATGAGTATCTTCTCCTGATTGGGCACTGGTTCCGGCGGGGAAATCCCATGTATTCCATGTGTCATTCAATTCCTGGTCTCCGTGGGCCCCTTTTCTCGAAAGTCGCGGCGACCTCTTGTGAGGGCCTCTGATTGGTGAAACACCAGTGATGTCTGCAAGCCAGCAACTGCCCTTCGCATCGGCCCTCAAGGCCGCCTACGGGTCAACTGGTGGTTTTCTGGGCATTTCATCTCATCCTTTTTGGAGAAGCCGGTCCACTCCTGAGGATTGTGCATCACGTGCCGGGCAGGACACCACCTTAGACCTTAGTATTACAAAATCTTTCCATGCAGCGCGAGCGCTGGCTTGCTTCTTTGCCGCCATTGGAGCCCGTCAATGATCAAACGTATCTGCCACTGATCCAACCTGGCAAATGAAACAGGTCATAAAGAGATCAGCCACCAAAACAGTCCCTCTAGATGTAAATAAAAATGATCAAGTGACAGTGATCTATGTTTCTTTTTGTGAACAGTTTGTATACATAATATATCATAATATGCTGCAGGGAAATCCCACCTCAGGACAACCGGCTTCATATTTCCGCCAAAATTCGCTCATTGACTCATTGACTACACTCTTGAGCATAACCTAGGCTGGTTGAGAAGGTTCTCTTCATATCAAGCAAAGTGGCTAGGAGTGTACACGTGTGAGAACAGTCAGTTGAATTCATGAATACAGTAGCAACGTTTTTCATCCTGGCCTGGGCTAAAAAATATCTTAAACATCTTAAAATATCTTAAACATGCTAGGGAGAACATAGAGGAACAACATCGTCGACGTCGGCCCAACCTCACCTGGGTCGCACGGTCCGGGTCTGGCTCCCACGTCCGGTCGCCCCCACGTCCGGTGCACTGAGGTGCCTCAGTTCAACTGGCGCTGCACGGCCAAACCCAAGGCTGCCAGTTCGGCCTCATAGCCACGAGCCTGGCGAGGGAGTTGTGAGAGCCAAGGCCGTTTGAGACATGCCACTTTGTGTGTGCAGTGTGTGTGTGTGTTTGTGTGTTCAATATAGGGCAAGAATGGGCTTATAGACTTATAGAAGCTTATAGATCTTCTTTACAAATGCAGCTCTTGAAAGGGCCCCACTCCGTCTGCGGCCATATGGCATAAGGACCGATGAGACAAAACCTTCACGGCCAACCACCACACACTCACCCAACAAAAACAAACAAAAACACTTGAGGGGTCCGCGTTGTGTCTTCCCCTCTTGACAGATTGTTGGATCTACTAAGTCTATAGGCTAGAGGATGCTATGCTAGGGCCTCTTGGGATTCTGTTCCATCAACAGTCCATGAGATCCGATGAGATCCACGAAGACGACACTGGTCTTGGAGGAGCAAAACGGGAGCAAAGAGATGCAAACGGATGCAAACGACTGTCATGTGCAACCATGACCAGTGCTGTTTGGGGTGCTTCATGGACACCGGTCACCCAAAAATGACGGGGCTATCATTTAGACACCACGAAACGGTGGCCCTGGTATATCATTACAGTAAAATACCAACGATATAATTATATTATGATATTACTTAGAGTTTGTTCTCTCAACTGAATTTCATTCTTGCCTTCCGCGTCTTCCGCTCAAATTCCGTTCCAACAACGGCTTCCGAATCCGGTTTGGCTCCACCGAAGTCTTCACAAACATCGACGAATCCAGCTCTTCTCCTCTGTCTCATAGAGCTGCCGCAAGCGCGTGCGTCTCCTCACACGACACGCGGCGCGTGCGTTGTCTCCTAACGTTGTGGTCTTCAGCCAACTCGAGAGGAACTGGTCTTTCTTTGGGCTCTGAACGCGAGTCACCACCAGCATCTGGGTACCATCTGGGTATCATCTGGGTACCAAAAAGAAGTGGCAGGTAGTTGGTAAGGTCTTCAGGCATCTGTAGGCTCCATTAGGCTCCATGATCATAGGTCATGCGTTCAATGCATCCTCCAAAAGCAAGAGGTGCCTGGCAGTGTCCAATTCTCTTGTTGAGCTGTTGAGCCCTCAGTAGAGAACCAAATTGGACAGTCCAACTCTTGATATTTATAGTGGATGGTGAGTAGACGGCACAATCCCCCAAAGGTTGTTCTTTAATGTTTTTTATATAAACATGCTTTTTCTTTAAGCAAAAGGAGTCCCGGGCCATTGAACCTCTGAAACCGGTATAAATCCACATCCACAATCTCAGCATCCCCAGCCGAGACCCAGGTGAAGCAAAAGAAAACAAGCAGGGTATTGGTTCTTTGAAGGTGGTACACTATACCCCCCCCGGATGTGGATGGTCATTCAAGTGGGTTCTAGAACCACGCCCGGAGATCTGCAGGGTTCTGTCCGGGGAATCTTCACCGGCCACTTCGGCGACTTCGGCGATCTTCGGCCCACTCGGGTGCTTGAGCCAAGCACCCGATGGGTAGACGTGGTGTGAAGCAACGGGATGCTCAACCACCACAGCACGCACCACGAAGGCACCCCGATGAAGGGCAAGTTGAAGCTGGGCTGGAAGAATTTATTCTGGGTGAAATTATTATGGCGTTTTGTTGGAGTTCCCGCTCAGACCCAAGAGTGTGTCGCTCCAGTCGTCATGTTGTGAAAAAACGGTTGGTCTGCAAAAATAGATGCACGGTTCGCTCCCGACGATGTCCTTAGGACGGGCAAACAAATCCGATGTTTCACAGCCAAACATGCGACTGCTGAACTTGTGGTTTTTCTACTTGTTGCATCTCGTTCGTTGCGGGTGTGGAAGCGAACCAAAGTCATGGTGCTTCAAAGAACATGATCGACTACTGCCGAAAAAAAATCCGGAAAGCCCCTGTGACTTGGAAGACCTGTGGAGACCCTACCCGACCGGGCCCAGGTTTGGATTGAAGTCTATTGACTTCACGTCGTTTTGGGGCGTGGGGGTGCCTATGTCAATCATTTCCACGAACAACACGAAAAGGTCGACAGAAATGGCCAGAAAGGAAAAACCGGGAAGAGCTCCTGATCTTGAGCTCCTCATTACAAGCATCCATTTCCTGCATATGAAGCGGACATAGAAATCATACAATATGCAAACAGGAGAGTCTCAAGAGTCGGTATAGTGACTGATGGGTTGAGCAAGAACCTCTCAAACCTCCACATCAAACCCAGAGGCAAGATGAGTAGAGGGGCCGTTGGTACACCTCGAGAAACATGGTGGTGTGGTTCGATCTATGGACCCCAGACCATCCATGTATTAGTTGGATACATACATGTTACATACATGTTATGGCCCGAAGCGTGCATGCAACTAATCCATGTATGGTTCGAATCCTGTTCACTTTAGACGTTGCAGGGGAAAAATGGAAGAAGTATTTAAGGATGTTAAAGTAGAATTGTTGTCACCGGAACGTGACCATGAACTTAACTTGTTCAATAAGTTGCGTGCTTAGATCTAGGTGAGAACTGGTGAGAACCCTCAATACATATCACTTTTGTTTTAAACTTGAGACTCCAACTTTCAACCACCAGGATTTGACATAAAGCAACGACGGGTGACGGGTGGGTTTTGGTAGGGTTACAGTAGGGTTTGACTTAGGGGTCCCAGCTTTTTTAGTTCAACCACCAGTCAATATTATATATATATATGTGGATATACGGGGGGGACCATAAAACGTTTTATGGGATACCATGACCCCTGTGATTTTATAGAGGATATCTCCACCTATAATCCAAAAGCAACGAGTCTTCGTTTGACGTCTGGATGACCCACGACCGTGGTTTGTGGGCGGCTCCGCTGCTCGGCTCGGCCGTGGCTCGTGCTCGGTTGAGGAGTCACAGGAGGGTGCCGAACTTGGAGGAGAGGAGTGCACAGTTTTCCACTCACTTGGGGACAAGTTTCTACCCACCTCCATGTGACTGGTCGAGTTTTTTGATCATCCCATTTTTTACGTGGGCCTGATGTGCAACTGATCCGTCTCAAGAGGTCGAGACCGCATGAAAAACAAGAAAAGCCCCGCAGCTTGTAGAGGAACGGAGGAACATCATCGAGGAGTGCTTGCGCTTGGAGATCCATCCCATGACTGGCTCCATGTGAATCTTCCCAATTTTTACACTGTTCATCGGGAGATGTCTATAGACATTTGGAGAGTCGCTTCATGTGGGCAAACCTGCAGTTCTGCTTCATTCATCAGCGCGTGACCAGTCCATACGCGGGCTGGCGCCAACAAGAAACAAGATGGAGCCCACGAACCCGAATGCAAACGCATACGTCAAACCACTGCGTATAAAAAGAGACACAGCCGGTCAGAATCTCTTTTTCACTCTCTGACACGCTGTTGGACATCATGCGCTGGGGACTCCACCACCAAGGCAGCATGCGCTGGGGACTTCACCACCAAGCTCTGTCTTCATCATGAAGGATCTTTGTTTTGCATTCAAATCAAGCACTGGCGTAAAGGTTCTGGCAGATCCGCTGCACGAAAGAAACAATGGCATTGTCCCAAAATCTCGAAAACAAGCACTTGAAAATGATAACCGTCCACATAATACAGAGAAATCCACAATTGCGGCGTCTGATCTTCTTGTAAATAGGAGTGCAAGACCGTGCGTTGTTGTGGTTCGCCTGCATCGACAAGAAGCAAATGAGACACACACACACACACACACGACGGAAGTGAAGAAAACTATCCTATATAGGTTATGTCATTAGTCCAACATTCGTATGGATTTATCGCACACACGTTTGTTATAACTGTTAGATGTGTCACCGGAGGCTCGAACAACAGACGTCTGGGTCCAAGTATTTCCAGCAATGATGAAGCCAAGATTGAGCTCCGTGGCCAACGCAACAAAGTCGACGTCTGTTGCCCAATGAGTATTTCCACAAGTTTCGAGAGCAGTGCTCACGGCATCCTGCAAAGACACCAGGGCCGCAGTGCCAGAACGCACTCTCTTGCTCCTCGTCACGGAGCTGTCGCCCTCTTTGTAGCGAACTAGCATGGCGTCGTCTGCAACTTCTGCTCCGAGGACATCGTTGGCGTCTTTCAAGAAAGCAAAAGGAGAGCCACGCAAGAGTGCGATCATGGACCAGTCGTCCAGCCATGTCCTCGCAGCTTCGCGCACCAAACACCCTACGACGAAGTTCAAGAATGCTTTTGGCGTCTTGGCGCGCATGTGTCGCCCAACAATCTTGCGGAGAGCAGCCGCGACCGTAGTTCGGTCGAGCCACCTCATCGGAAGTGAAAAGATTCAAGAGTCGTATGCGCACAAGGTACTGCGCCTGTCACGAAATGTCACCTCCGTCACACCTCGCAACCTCACGATTCCCTGCGCC
>CAXAMN010023328.1:116365-168411 GCA_963970005.1 Durusdinium trenchii | reverse complement strand
GAAATGTCACCTCCGTCACACCTCGCAACCTCACGATTCCCTGCGCCTGTCACGAAATGTCACCTCCGTCACGCATCGCAACCTCACGATTCCCTGCGCCTGCCGCGAAAATCCCACTTCCACACCTCAAAACCCGCACAAAGTCCTGCGCCTGCCACGAAAAGCAACAATGTCATCTCATGTGAGCTTCACCAAAATTTGCACCACACCACACGTTTGGAATGATTTCGACCCGTTCTGAGCACACTCCCAGGGTCCAAAATCGGCATTTCAGCTGAGACTTGTCACGAAAACAGAGCGTCGATGCCACACCCTGAAACGCAAATCCCAACCCACATCCAACACCCCAAAAACACGACTCTCCAAACGCTAATCCCAATGGAACTGCGTAGCAAACTGCGGATCTCACAAAACGCTGCGCCTGTGCAGTGAATGCATCACGCTTCTTGCGCGACATGTCCTTTTCACGCAAATCACAATGGACTCGCGTCGCAAACTAACACGTGACACATCCATGCATAGTCACTTCCAAAAGCTTCCCCCAATGGCAGCGCCTTAGCGACCTACTGCGGACGGTTGCGGACGGTTGCGGACGGTTGCGGACGGTTGCGAACGGTTGCGAACGGTTGCGGACGGTTGCGAACATAGAAGCAACGGATCGCGAACAAGACTCTACCCCCAGACCCCGTTAAACGAGAACCCTTCGCTACGCATTCGGGAAAAAAAACGCCGAGTGGTGCCCCTTCTTTGGGGATCCTGCTTGATGAACTCGGAGGAGCGTTTCTCAGTCTCAGCAAAGTCGAACTTCTGCTTGCCCTGAACAGATCTCGGATGATAGTGTCAGTGTTGATCTTGAAACTGGACAGTGCTTGCCATGTTTGCGATTGTCTCTAGAGAACCACTAGGAGTGTGAAAGATTGGCCCAAAAAACAAATCATGTAGATGAAATGTAGATGACCATCATGAGTAGTGTGGAAGCTGGAACGACGACGAAAGTGTCCCTAAAGGTATTCTGCAGCATGAGCTTGTCAGCTTGTCCTTCTGGCGCTCTACTTGTTTGACTTAACTAACGTTTAACACCTGCTTCCTCATGTGAAAAGGCTGTGTGAAGTACGAAGCTGGTAATTCTTGAACAGTTCTTCCTTAGGTTACAATTGGAAACAATGGAAAACATACTGAGAACTGGCCACAGTTTCAAAAAATATATATATATATATTATAATATATATATATAAATGCCTTACACCCGGATTACACTCTTCTATTCTCCAATGTCCACGAGTTAAAGTCCTCTGGCAAAATCAAACACCGACACCCAAAAAAAAACAAGAAAAAAACAGGCTCTGGAGCCTCGAACCAGTGGGTCACCTGCGAGATTGCAGCCATCTTGGATGCATAGTCTGCAGCCAGGGCGTACTGGTTGTCCTGGTCGATCGGTGCGGAACATCGAACAGCATTGCGTGTTCCACCATCGATGCGGCCGAGCCCAACGGGGACGAAGACGGAAACGGGTTGCCCGGGTTCCGGAGAAATGCATGGATCCTTCGTGGAATCGCGTCATTGAACAAAAAGGCCGTCCGGGGTGGTTCCGGGACTCAATGATTCCTCGGAATCAACGGAGTGTCCGAAAAAGAGTCTATTGAGACACTCATCTGTGAGACCGTGAGCCCCCAATTAAGAGCATCGAAGTGAAGAAGAGCTTCTTCCTGTTGGAGGGTCGGGGGGCAGCTCCGAAACCATATGTAGATGGTACATCTCACCAATAATATCATTGTTGACTCGTTTGTGAGATCTATTGTCCTTTTGTTCCTGAGAATGGATTTGAGCACATGGTGGTCATTTTCTGAATGCTGGATGATGCACCTTAGACACCCATCTATCGTCCAGCATGTCCTAATCTGTCACCCCTTCCCATGATCTGCTTCTCTCAATGACCTGCGGGGAGCGGTCTCCCCAGTGGGAGGCTCTCCCGACGCTCCTGTTGGATACGCTTCTGTATCAAAAAGTCCGGCCTGGCGAGGTCCGGTTCCAAAACCCGCCAGCGACCAAAACCGGATGAGACCAGCTTACCAGACCCGGTGAGGAGAGCAACCGAATTCTGAGTGAACTTATATATGACTGAACCATGAATTGTGCATCGTGCTTGATTGCTGCAGTTCTTTACTTGGTAGAGTATGTCAAAGTCCATCCCAAATTCTACACAACATAGAACTCACCCGCAGTTTTCATCATGTGCTCTATCGGTTGCCGCCTTGTTTCCATGTGCTCTGTGTTTCCTGGTCTTGGTCCACCGTACCTTTCACATCGACCATGGAAAACCAATAAAGATGTCTTGCCAATGGCACAATCATCATCAGGAATTCGGCCCCCAAAGGACAACCCGTTCACATTGCACATAGCATGGGACTGCCAGATTGGAGTGGTTTCAGGGGTCAATGTATATAGGCATATATATATATATATCTATTCCATACATGGAGTGGAGTGTCTGGGCAATGTTTACCTCATTTTACCTCAAAGAATGCTTGCTAGCGCCCAAGATGACGCCCATGCTGTCCCACGCTGAGTCTCTGGGCAGTTCAGAAAATTGAAGAACCAACAGGGATGCCCATGGCTTGGTTGGTTCTTGTGTTGGGAGTCCCTAGGCAAAACAATCAGTCAGAGATTCAATTCCAATTCCAAGCCCATCGACCCGTCACAAGTAAACAAGCTCATCAGCAATCCCTATAGCAAAAGTGTCTCTCTTTTTGACTTGTGAAGATGTGAATCTCGCATTAATACCCCAAGCATTGGCCGATTATTTTGGGGATTGAAAAAGGGGTCAATGCAGGCATCTATTTCCAGACCCTATATAATATACGGTTGGAATATGTTTGTTCATACCTTTATCCCTCATAAGACCCCAACGTAAGTGACTATTCCATTGCATGGATGGTCCAGGATGGTTTCTTTCATGGAGTGTTTCGTCACACAGCCTTGTCACACAATGGGTCAGAACACCCTGGCTTTTCCCACTGAACAGAAACAATATCACCAAACATGGTCAACCGAGGCCGTCGCTCTTAGGTTGGAGGCCACTATTCAAGGTCGGTTGGAGGCCGTTGCTAGTAGGGTGGAGGCCATCGCTCTTCGCTTGGAGGCCGCTCCGTCGCTCCAGGTTTGGACCCACCTGCCGCTGCCTGCGCTTCCGTTTGGACACCGTTCGCTCCCTCCGTCGCTCCGTCGCTTGGTAGGCCTCATCTTCTTCGCCATGGGCGACGAGTTGACGAGAGTCGAGTCTCGCCTTAGTCGAGAGTCGAGTCGGTTTGGGAGATCCCCAACTGGAGATGGGTCTACTTTCTGGAGATCGGCATGAAGAGTACAACATCAGGAACATGGTCTGTCTGTATCTTTATTTGTGCATTATTTTGTTAACTATTAATGTATGGTATACGTCGAACCGCCACAGAATGATGGTCCTCCCCGCAGCCGGGCCGAAGAAACCAACCCTGTCCCCCGCCTGCGTGGCCACCGGCGACCGCCGTCTGACGAGCCCAAAGGTCCCGGCAGAGTCGGGGCGATGGTCACACGGAGCCGGACATGGATCCATCCACACCCATGTGGATCGGAGTTTGAACTTTCGATTCGGAGTTTGGGAAAGAACCATCCACATTCTCCAACCGGCCAACACCGGAGCGACACGGCGGTCGATGTGAGATCTGCCCGTTCGAACGCTACTAGCTCCCTACTTCGGAGACGTTCACGTTCTCGTCCGGAATCCGGAAGAAACAGGAAGAGCGGAAGTGGCGCTTAAAGAGGAAGCGAAGAGTGCGCTGGGTTGCAAAAGAGGCTCAGCCGAGGCAGTGGATCATGTGGCATACAGTATGTGGATCAACATGCGTCAACATGGCTCATGTCATGTTACAACTGCAGCTCAGTCGAAATCGACAGGCTTACCAAATGGAACGCCGAGAGCGAACGGACTGGCGGGTCATGGCGATACCGGTCCCGGTCTCTGTGAGACATACCATAAAAGGAAGGAGAAACGACACCAGTGCAACGAGCACGCAAAAATGTTGTGAAAAATGGGGCAACATGACTTTTCTGAGGGCCCATACTGATTACTTTCCGGGGGGAACAACTAAAATCTACACACAGTCGTACCTGAATGCTGGACCTAAAATTCCAGCATAAAGTTAACCTTTTCTAATTTGCTCTGTTCAGATCTGGAGGCCCCGTGTGCACTGGGCAACCACCGTGCTTGGTGTGAGAAACAAGAAACAGTTCATTCTGTTCATTCTGCATATTTTTGGCTTGTCTTCCCCAACAAACGACAAACGGTTGTGTTTCAACAAGGCCATTGACATGATCCTTCTTGTGTAAGAATGTGTCTCAAACGGGTTGCAAGGATCCAAACATAGCAAACCCGGTTCTACTTCACACAAGAAACATCCAAAAACACTTGGTAGCCGTGAGACATCCTGACACTATCTTCTCAACTTCTACAGCCTGCTGCCTGTGGCCTGCTGAACCTCTTCACTCCGCTGGCCTTTTTTACAGACGAAACGGTCGGCTCGACCACTGGTTAGTGAAACACGAAGAATTGAGATTGAAATATATAGAGGTATGGCTCAAAATATGTCTACATCCTCCCTAAGACCTATGTGGAAGAGGAGCCAACTGGCAATGATTGTGGAGGAAAAATGAGGAAAGGGTGTCAAAAAAGACTGTTCTAATGATTCATAACCAATCGAAGTTAGCTGATTGAGATTCTCCCTGCTAGAGTCTTTTGAGCCATAACCACGTGGCCTACTCACCCACAGTTGTTGTGAGTGGCTCTAGCTCCTCCGTTGTGGCCCACTGGCCATGGTGTAAACCTCAAAATCGCTTCAGGACTCGTGGCACGAATCCCTAAGACATCGAGCTATAAATAAATGCCTTTTGAAGCAATCTCCCTCGGGATTTGTGCCAAGAGATCTGAGCGGTACAGTACAATATTATGATTGTTCTATGTTGTTCAAGATATTACCTAAAGATCCCAATGTGCTTTGTGTCTTCTGTCCGGTGGCACCGGTGGATACATTTAGTTGCTTATATTTCCTCATTCAATCCTCCGATGATGGGGAAGGTGTCTCATCCTGGCGTGGCTGTTCACATCGACTGGAGGAGCTAGGATGAATTCGTTTTCATTTTTTTCGAAAAAGGGGCCCGAAGCCTCAGACCCATTCATCCCCTTCCAGGAGAGGATCTTCGTAGTGCGTGCGTGACGCGTAGTAAGAGGCCATCAATCCGTACACCTGCCGCGGGTCCGAGTGCGTCTTCGGCAGTTTTCGGGAAGAAGGCGAAGAGTTCAAGCAAAGTAGGTGCTCACTGGGCCCCCAAACTTGGTCTTCTTTGCAGACCCAAAGAACGTGGTCACGCATCTAAAGAAACACACCCCGAAAGCGGTCACGCCGTTCATCGGGGCTGGCATCCGTCGTCCCGCTGTTCATCGGGGCGCCGACTTCGTTTTCACGTCCTCGTGCTGTGGCGCCTGTGGTCGGATCCATCCGAAATAACAAAGCCCAAGAACCTCGCTGTCAGGCTGAGCGGTTAGGTCGGGTGGCCAGTCTGGGCCCAGTCGGAGGTCTACAGCTGAAGGGGTGGCAGTCGCGGTCGCTCCGTGGTTCCCTTGTTGAATGGGAAACATGCATGGAATACATATATGCCCAGAGGTCCAAAGACTATATTTTGACCAACTGAAGTAAAGGAAATTCCTTTTCAGGTCACCTAAAGACCATTCTTTTTATAGTCTTTGACTCCCAGGGTATATGGAATATGATGGAATATTTGGATACCCCCGGGCTCCGAATCGCTCAGCTGCCTAGGCAACAGCTCCCTAGGATGGGATGTTCTGGGTTGCCATCCAATTTGTGATTCTTGACCCGACCAATAGCCACCTGATACCCTTTTAGATCTTCTCAAGGGTGGGTATCACCGACTCGGGAAAGGATCCATGTGAGCATTGCTTGTAGATCTGTCCAGGTCTGCGCCAAGTGGCATGTAGGCTTATGAAACAGCTGATCAAGATCACAAATGGCTTTTCCTTGGCAGCGCGTGGGCAACCGTGAACGACTGGGCCAGTGGCGGCGTGGCTTAAGTCTCTCTCAGCGTCCGGGTCTGCTTAGGGAGAAGGCGATGGAACACTTGCCCACAGCCGTGTACAGTGTTCCTCCAGTACACTTGGACAGTCAACAAAAAATCATGGCAAAGATCCTGTCTAAGTGTTGTTTGGTCAGTTTGACACATAACAGTGCAGTCATTGATAGTCATTCTTTCGGTCGAGTCTATCCTATGATTCCCAGGATTACCAGTCGATGATGATGGGGCCTGGTGGCAGGCCATGTTAACAGGTAATAGGACTGTCATTCATAGTATATATTCCAATAACAGGACTGAATAGTAACTTGTTAAACGTATACAGTATCATATATTGGAATAGATAGTCCAAAAGAAATGACTTGTTAACAGGTCATAGGACTGACATGGACTGACTATGATTCTTTTAGACTCGATTCTCGACTCTCCCACCAATGACGTCGATGGAAGTCCGCCGGATGACGTGTCGGATCCATGACATTTCCCAGGTCTGGTCGTATGGAACGTTGCCAAAGATGGTCTTTGGGATTTCAGTTCGTGCAAACGGGGGCGGTTTTTCAGTGCTTAGAAGCTTCAGTTCGTGCAAAGAGGCCCCTCCTGCGTACGAAAAGGACAACTGCCGGGAATAGGAAAAGCATGGAAAGCACATCTGAGTTGCACTGAATGAAGACCTCTCCCCAAAGAGTTGGAAATGGGACAGTGGCTTCCCCAAGTATAGAAGTTCATTTAGGTGTGCCTGGTTCACAAATCAAAAAGCATCAAAAAGCCAATCAACGGAGATCAACCAAGCCCCGGTGTCTTTCATCAGTGTTTGCGTCATTTTGCGTCCAAATGTATTCACATTGAATAGCCTTTAATAACCATAATGGACTATAGTGAACTATATAAACATGGATATCCGGCTATCTGTCCAAATGTTTTAACATGGCTATCCGTTTAACATCATCAAAAGGATGAAGGGGGATGGATAGCCATCGGAACTATGCGCTGGAGGATGACTGAATCGTCATCCTCGACTGACCTGGCTATGCCATGCGTCCGTGGCAGCCATCCCCAAGGGTCTCTCCCCAAGGGTCCAAAACCAAGCAGGACATCTTGGGGTGCTTTGCTTCATCCATCGAAGCAACTCATCCAGTCGACTGGATCTGACAAGGGGCTCCCAGTCAACCCATTTGGAACCCCTCCAGTTCCAGCAGCCGTTCCATGTTCCGGCTGCCGTTCATATGACTGATGTACTATGTGGAACCCCTCCTCCAAGATCGGTGGTCATCCTTGTTAACACCATGTTAACAGCTCTTGGCACAGAAAACCCTAGGAAGTGCCCGGTGGATTTGAGTTTCCACCGGGCCCTTTAGTAAGGGCCCTGCCTCAACTCGGTCGAGAGGCAAAGTGCCAAGCTTTCTCTCTTTCCTCCTCTGTCATTGGTTGATTGGTCCTCAGCGGACTTGCGATCGGAACATGTTCCGTCTCTTGGTCATTGTCGCAGAGTGGCTCTCAGTATAGACACGAAAAAACACAAAACACGTGTTGTTCGTGAGTTTTTCAAGAACCATGTGGACATCATCCCTGGCCTTCTTAAACATTCGATAGCCAAGCCCAGTGGCCATGTTCGCATTCGATTCAATTCATCGCGCTTCTCAAGCTCCTGGGCGGTCACACAGCGGTGTGGAGCAAGACGGCCACGCGATGGTTTTCGGGGTATGGTGTGGCCTGTTCGAAAAGGGAATGCTTTCCAGGCAAGTCACCCACTTCCAATTAACAGCCTCTTGGATCCGACCTCAACAGCCTCAGGTGAAAGGCCGCGGCCTTTCTGTTGTCCTCAATTGGGCTGGATTTGCATGAAACAATGACTGGTGCCCAAATGGAAAGGATACTACCCTCAAATCACCGGGCAATTGCAGTGAAAACCACTTCTAAAACAAACTACCCGAGCATGTTCACCTCCTGGGTTTTGATAAAGTGTTTGTTTTGATGATGTGTTTGGTTTTCATAAAGAGACATCTCAAGAACCAGGTTTCTCTCCACTTGCTGAACCGGAACAACAGAAGGTTCAGTTGATTGTCTGACCAGAAGAAAGCCGCCACTGAAACCACTGAAAGGGTTCAGTTGAACACTTACAATTCAAAAGTTGCGACCCCAAATCTCTTATTCTCAGTGGGTTCCACTCTGAGACCCAACAGCTCGGATCGGATCGCCCTCTCCTCGAAGGGATCGTTGTCTGGGGCATCAAACACCGAACAGGATTCCACGGTCGGTCCTCGCGAGTCGTTCGTCGGTGGACCGAGCGAACGAACCGAGCACGAACAGGTGCCTTTGGAACAGGTGACAAAGATAAGGAGGGTAAAAACAAAACAATAATATATTATATATATACATACATACCGTGTATATATATATATATTATATATGTATGGTGGTTGATCAATATTTGTTCATCCTAGAATGGCCATTCTTCGCGGAAACAAACATATTTCACGGATCTTTTGCGGCCTCATTGCGAAGCATGGTCCTACAACCATGTCTAGCTAACATGAGCCGGACATATTCATGTTTATATCACAAGGTAGGCACTGACATCTTGCAGCATGACCACATCTGAAAGGCTGTTTTTTTTAATGTACTGTAAAACTCCTTTCACGGGGTTTTAGATCAACTATATATATATATTATAGTAATATTTAAATACTGTATACATCTGTATACTATATATATATGTTTATTTTTTTAATGGATGACAATACTATTTATAGTACGGTATCGCTTTTTAAACATACGATTTTTTAGCCGTTGGCCCGAATCGTTCCAGTCGTGCGGCTGAGGCGGCTGAAATTCGGGAGACCGTCCTTTAGGTAGTTGAGCCATGCAGGTGGACCGCCTGGCCACGCCGGCCGCGCCAGGTGTTTTTGAGCTCCTCAGGTCTCTGGATCCTGGAGCCGTGCTGGTCAAGTGCCTTGCTTCTGAGGTACGCGCGGTACTCCTCAGCGATGCTGCGCTTCCACTTAGGTTCACCATGTACCATCCACGATTGATCTCAACGGATCCGCTGACACTGGCGGTTGACTCTTCGGACATCTTTGAAGCTGTTCATACCACTGAGGCTTTCTCTCGAAATGTCTTGGAGCTTTGTGCCGGAACTGGAGCTATGGGGTTTGCTACCGGTTTCATGGGCACCACCACAGTTAGCTCCTTGGATTCGAATTGGTTGGCCTCGCAACATCTTCGACAGTGTTCAGCAAAACCGGTTTTCGAAGCCGATCTTGGGGATTTAGATAGTGTAGAAAAGCTGCATTTGGAGCTTCGACATACCAATCAGAGCTTTACTGCACTAGCAGGATTTCCCTGCCAGCCCTTCAGCCTTCAGGGACATCGTTTGCACTTTCAGGATTGCAGGGCACAGACCTTTCACAAATTGATGGATTGCTTATTCCTCTTACAGCCACAGGCTGTTCTACTGGAATGCGTTCCGGCCGTTCAGGAAGATGACCTTCTCCAGCAGGAGCTCTCTCATTTGGCCTCGAAGATGGGTTGGCAGATCGATCAAACCATCCTGCACCTTCACCATCAATGGCCAATGAAGCGATCGCGATGGTACTGTCTCCTTCGACCAGTTGAATGGAGTGGCTTCCCATTGTGCCCTTGGCCTGAAATTATGCCTCCCCCCAAAGTCTCGGAGGTCCTTCCTTTTTTGGGGAGTTGGGATGAAATGGTGATCAGTAATCTTCAGTTGCGGGTTGACGAACTCCGATACTACATGGACAAGAGCTACGGCACGGACAAGCGACTGCTGGAAGGGCACGATCAATGCCCGGTAGTGCTTCACGCCTATGGCAGCCAATTTGACCCTTGTCCTTGTGGATGCCGCTCGGCTGC
Source organism: Durusdinium trenchii (assembly GCA_963970005.1). Classification (NCBI taxonomy): domain Eukaryota; class Dinophyceae; order Suessiales; family Symbiodiniaceae; genus Durusdinium; species Durusdinium trenchii. The sequence continues at coordinate 158,424 of CAXAMN010023328.1, read as the reverse complement.
GTTTAATCAGACTACGCTCCAGCAGAAGGGACTTCGTGCCTTCTTTGTGGTGGATGCTGACACCTATGTTCCGCGGCTACTTCATCCGACTGAGTTGGGGGCCCTTATGAGCATGCCACCACAGTTTCAAATTCATGCCACAGGACGGGCCGCACTATGTTTGTTGGGCAATGCTGCAGCACCTTTGCAAGTGCTTTGGACCTTTGCCTCGCTCCTTGCAGGTGCAGGACAGCATATTGATAAATTGGCCTTCATCCACCCACTTGAGGTCATTGAAAAGTATGGCAACTTTGTCAAGGATTCCTACCGGCTCTTGATTCCCTCCCCTATGTCTTGCCCGCCAACGCGTCTGGACATCAAGGCTGAAGATGGCTCCACGCTTTCCATCTTTGCGGCCACGGCCACGACCATTGGTAGTTTTCTGCAGGCAGAGCGGATCACATTAGACTGGGGGTATACTCAACTTGTACGAGCTGGTGATTTTCTCCTCTCTTCGCAAGACGATTTGCATCACCTTGCTTCTCAAGCTGACCTTCAATTGGAGAGACAGCCAAAGAGACGGCGCACAGCGTCACCTCAGGGATTGTTGATGATTGGTCTTCAATGTGGAAGCTCAACAGATGCTCAGTTCTTCATCTCCTGCGTACCAGCCGGTACTTTCCTGTTTGAATGCATGAGAGAGCATGGCTTCAACTATGAGAGATTCGTGGTTGATGACGATGGTCGACTCTTTGGTGGAGACACCCGCCTTTGGACCTCAGGGCGCTTTACTATCCTTGAGGAGAATAGCTTTCCGTCAATCTCGATGGATCCGGCAGGCATGCAGAGTTCTCATGACGTTCCTGGTCACTCAGGTCCGGGAGGAGCAACTTGCGGCTTGGGCTCGCACATCATTGATCAGGTCCTGCATGACTGGATTCAGCAATGTTATGGCAGTTCACCACAACCATGGTGCCTCAAAGCCCTTTGGATGGACTCAGATTTCCAAGTGACAGGCCTTCCTCAGCAAGTTGAGGACAACGTCGGAGAGGTTCTGGCACCGCTTGCTCATCGGCACCATTGGGCCTTGCTCTATGGCAGAGACAGTCCCTCCGGATGGGAATGGTTCTATCTGGATGGCATTGCGGGCTACATGACGGCGGCTATGACCCATCTTGCTCAGAAATTGGCTTCTCTCCTGCAGACGGAGTATTCAGGCCTCAAACATCGTCGGTTGATCCATCAGGATGATAACCATTCATGTGGCACAATTCTTTTGGCTCATGCCGCCTCCATCTTGGGCCTGACAGGCACATTCGATGATGCCCAGATCCAGCAGCTGCATGAATGGCTTCTTGGACATTTTCCCTTTAGTGCACATTCCCCGGGTGGACCTGAAGTTTCTGGTCTCCAAGGTGAATTGGCTCAGATCCTTATTAGCAAAGGTGTCCCCGCCAACAGTGCTTTCGAACGTGCAGGAGATGCCATCACAGCATTGGGCTCTGACAAGCTCGCAGCAGCCATGACGGCCAAGAATCCATGGCAGGCTCTGAAAGGGGTCGCCATGCAAGGCAAAAAGCAGTTCAAGTTTGTCCTTGCTTGGGAGCTTCAAGCCCACATCGAAAAGAGAGCAAAGGAAAAGCATGGTGCCAACCTCCCACGAGAACGCAAGAAGGAAAAGCATGCCATTGAGATTCCTGCAGTTCCTGATCCTAGCCAATTGCAGCTCCATCTAAATCACTTCCGTGATGCTGATGGTAATTCAATCCCTCAGATTGCCTTCGCTGATGTCTACAATGATGCCAGAGGGATTGCGCTATGTACCAAAGCTGAAGCCATGCCATTCATCCAACAAGCCAAATCCATTTCAGCGCTGGCTCTTGCTTTGCTCATTGTTGAGGAAGTTCCAACAGCAGAACGAGGGGTGGCCAAGGTTGGTGAGCTTCGTTTCCCCGCCACTTACACGGCAACAGATGACCCTGCGCTCATCCGAGGAGCTCTACTTCAGTTGGGCGACGTCTCGGTTGTTCGGGCAGGGCCTCCAGACCCTATGGCATCTTCATCTTTGGCCCCCACGATGGTCATCTTAAGTTGGCCATCTTTCGCGATGAATTGGCATTGGATTGGTCTGATTTTGTCAAATCACCAGTCAAGCACCTATTGACCATGGTGCCGGCTTTGCGGCTGTGTCGAGCTTCTCCTTGTCCTGATGGCACTCGCTGTGGATTTTATCACCCACCTGTCGATGAAACACCTGATCAAGTACTACAAGAAGTGTGGTCACGCAGGTTCACTCTTCTGGCAGGCTCCACTTGTGAGGCAGCTCAAGCAGATTTGTTCACGGCCTTCCTTCGTATCCTTGCAGATGTGGCAGCAGCCGTGCTTCGGGTCAATCAGACTGGCATCTACTTTGAACCAAGGGATGAGGCCACACGCTCAGCACATCCTGGTTATGCAGTTGTCTGGATTCCGCAAGGAGATGCTGATCGCGCTCTTCATTTACTGAGAACCACACCGGAAGCCATGGCACTGGTGAGACTCAAATCTCGCTATGGACTGCGTGTTCAGGCCAAGCATGAGCAGACAGTTCATGAAGCCCTGCGACCCAATGCTGAGTTTGTTCAGGTGCGGATCACTCAGATCTATCGGCTGCACCCTTTGCCACATGGACTACAACGAGCAACTCTTGCCAAATTCCTGAAAGAGATCAAATGGCGTGCACGGCCACTTCAGCCCTCAAGGGGTAGCTCGGAAGGGGCTAGCTGGAATGTTGGGGCCTCATCGGCACCGCCAACACCTTCAGTTCATGCCTTTGGACGGGACATCCTCATCACGCTTGTCAAGGAGCACAACTCCGGCCCGGCGCCCACTTGTTTGCTTGCAGCCTCTCGACGTACCCAGCGGCACATTCAAGCGCATGCCACTGGGGCCGTCAAGCCAGACACTGACCCCTGGCTAGCCACAGATCCTTGGAGTGCATATCATGCTAAAATTGCTCTTCCAGCAACTAAGCCGGACACAAAGCACATCGATGAAGTGGCCCAGAAACTGCAAGATTCAGTCCGCACGGAGGTCCTCAAGGAAATCCAGAACATGCCAGCTGCATCTGGTTCTACCTCTTCACCGATTGTAGACCAGCGATTCTCCAAGCTCGAGGCTGGTCTTCAAGAAGTCCGTGCACAAGGTGATCAGTTCCAAAAATGGTTCACTCAGGCCAATCAGCGAATGACCCAACAGGAGCAGGCTTCCAATGCTCTCAAGAGTGCAATTGACAGCCAACAAAAGGAGCTGGGGGTCCTTAGACAAGATGTTCAACAGACTGGCATTCAGGTTGGGACTCAGCTTGCTTCTCTTCGAAATGATTTGGGCTCACATCTTGATGACAAGATTGACTCGGCAATGCAGCGCTTTGAAGCTCTTTTGTCAAAGAAGCAGCGCACTGAGGATTGACTACGGCCCCCTGGGCTGCCCCCTTCCATCTCGGAGGCAGTGCCAGGGGTATGTTTCGTTGATCTGCAGCTTTGTGGTTGAGCTGTTCATGATCTTCACTTTCAGTTCGAGGACTCAGGTATTTGATGACGCAATCCTTCGCCCTTCATGGTGGCATACCTTAGCTGGGTCCCTGCGCGGGATGCTTAGTGGGACCTATGACTTTAGCTGTCACCTTTGGCTGTTCGCTTTCGCGCTACCTTTCACTGGTATTTTGCGCATTTTGGAGCTGCGATCGCTCTTGTCTTTCATTGTCATTTGGGGGCTTGGTTGCTGGCCACTGGCGCTGGGTCTTCCTCTCCTTGCTGAGCACTCCTACGTCAGCACGGGGCTCTCTCACGAGAACTACTGTGATCTTCAGTCGGGAGAGATGGGCCCAGTCGGTCTTGCTACTAGCTCTTTGTTCCTGCCAAGGAAGTGGCCCCATAGTTCCTTCTCTCAGCCTTTTCTTGCCGGACCCCATGGACAGGCCTTCGGTGGTTGGCAAGATTCCTGGACAGCACAGGATGCTTCAGTTGTCCTTCATGTTTTCACTGGACCTCATGGCTCACGCATTGGGGAGGCCAGCCATTCAGGTCCTGAAGACATTGAAGTGCTACGCATAGGAACTTCGAATCCGGCTGGACTACTTCGCAAGGAGGTTCATGCCTTGGGACTTGGTCCAGGTATTTGGGCATTCAGTGAAACTCAGTTGTCCACTTTCACTCAGCCGATTTGCACCAAGAACTTCCGAAGGCTAGCCCGTGCAGCGGGCCGTGCTCCGACTGTCCTCCATGGAGCCGCAGCGCCAGTTCGTCCCTCTTCCTCTTGGGCGGGGGCCTGGTGTGGTGTCTCCGTCCTCAGTGATCCTCCAGCTCAACGACTTCAGCTTTCTTGTCCCAGTGAGGAGTACAATTGTGGCCGATTACAAGCTACCCGTCATGTGCTCCCAGGGCTGGTGGTGACAGTTGGCAACGTCTACTGCTACCCACGAGGGCCGACATGGCCAAACTCCAAGCAGCTGAACAATCAACTTCTTCATGTGCTCAGTGGTGAAATTGTTTTTGGCTGCTCCGGCCCAAGGGTCATTCTGGGTGACATGAACTCGGACTGCATGGATCAAGAAGTTTTCGACATCTGGCAACGGCTGGGATGGCAAAACTTGCAGCAGTTTGCTCATGATCATTGGGGTTGGACCATTCAACCAACCTCTAAGCACTCAGCAGTCAGCGACCACATATGGATGAGTCCGGAATTCATCGAGCTTGCGAGGGACATTGGTCTTCGAGATGTTTTTCCTGAACACGCCTCACTTCATGTTGACATAGAGGTCCCTGCTTTGTTGGCTTCATGTCGTTTTTGGCATCGCCCTTCAGCTATTCCTTGGGACTCAGTTGATGACACCTGGACTTCAGCACCCAGTGAGCATCTCTTTGCCTCAGACAATCCTACTGCCGACTATGCAGCTTTTGGTGCAGCTCTTGAGGCTAGTCTCGATGGCCATATCATCGGACAACCGGACCGAAGACTTCAATCCAATCAACGTGGCCGGTGTCAACAAGTGACTCCGCATCTTCGACCTCCAATAGCCAGAACATGTGCTCCAAGTAGACGTTCTGAAGTTCAACTCCGATCAGATCAGGTGGGCAGTGCAGTGCAGAACTGGTTTAAGCAGCTCCGGAGGTTGCAGAGCTATGCGCATGCAGCTAAAGCCAATCGGCAGGATCCGACCGCCCTGACAGCTCGGCTGGAGCTCTGGATGTCCATTCGTAAAGCTCGGGGCTTTCGACATGGATTTAGTCGCTGGTGGGAGACCTATAGTTTCAGGCACACAGGAGCTGCACCCTCAAGAGTGCCACAAGCACCACCTAATTTTGCCATTGCTGACAACATGTACCACGTCTTTTTGGAGGCCTTCCGCTCTTTTGAGCATTGGCATCTCTCGCAGAAGCGGCGACTTTTTGCCCTCCGCTATGACCGCACACTTCTCGCACTCCATCAAGATCTCAAGCCAGCCCCTCCTGAACGCATCACTCTGTTCTGGGATGATCTGGAATACGAAATACTTGACATTGATCCATTGTCATCTCAGGTTATGCTGGATAAGGACATTGCTTTGGGAACCTCCACTTGGTCTCTAGATGGACAAGAGCTTCTTGTCTCTGGCATTGACCAGAATGTGTGTGAAATAGCCTCTCCTGAAGCACGTCAAATCGGGGCTCAGCTGATCCAACGCCGTTTTCTCCACAAGGCAGATCAGATCCATGAATCTCTTCTTCAATTTTGGAAAGCCCGTTGGTGTGCATTTTCAGATGTTCCTGCAGACTGTTGGGAGCGTGTTACCAGATTCATTCAAGCCTTCGTTCCGAAGCTGCGACTGACACTACCACCCATCACAGTTGCTCAATGGAAAGCAGGGCTTCGACGCTTTAAGCCCCACGCAGCTAAAGGAGTTGATGGCCTTGGTCATGTCGACCTCCTTCACCTTCCGGATCATTGGCATGGTACACTGGTGCAGTGGCTCAACCGTCTTGAAGACCAACAACTTGGCTGGCCGGAACAGATGCTACATGGCATTGTGCTTTGTCTGGCCAAGGAAGCAGGTGCACATGACCCTGGATTCAGACCAATTGTGATCTTCAGCCAGGTCTACCGCACATGGGGTTCCATCCGATCTCGTCAACTCCTGAAGCTCTTGACCGCCCATGCCCCAGACTGCATGTTTGGCTTCATGCCCACCAAAGAGGCTACGCAGCTTTGGTGGACCTTGCAGAGTCATATAGAGCTTGCTCTCCATGACCAACGTCCTCTTGTTGGGCTCAGCGCTGACCTCATCAAAGCCTTCAACCGGATCCCTCGCCAACATACCTTCCTTCTGGCTGACCATCTGGGAGCTCCACAGCAGGTCACAGGACTTTGGAAGGATTTCCTCTCTCGCTGCACACGTGCTTTTTTGGTACATGACCAGTTGAGCGAAGCCACAACTACCTTGGTTGGACTACCGGAAGGAGATGCCATGTCAGTTTACGGCATGGTCCAGCTGAACTATGCTTGGCACATATACATGAGGTTCTTCCGTCCAAATGTCCACTCATTTAGCTTCGTTGACAATCTTTCTTTGATGGGCTCAACAGTTGAAGATGTAGTGGGAGCACACTTTGCCAACGAGGCCTTCCTCGCCATGTGGTTGATGGAAGCTGATCCCAACAAAACCTTCACATGGGCTCTCCACACAGCGGATCGGCATACTCTACGCACTCTTGGATTGGCCTGTAATTTTGCAGCAAGGGACTTGGGCGGCAGTATGACTTTTTGCAATATGCTGCGGAATCACCACTTGCGTCTTCGGTTTGAATCATTGGAAGCTAAATGGGGAAGACTTACAGCATCCCGTGCACCAGTTGCTCAGAAGATCTCCATTCTTCCTTTGTCTTTCTGGCCTCAAGCACTGTATGGAGCTGAAGCATGTCTTTTTGCGGACAGTCACCTTGGACATCTCCGTACTATGGCCTGCAAATGCTTGAAGCAGAAGACTGCTGGCGTGAACACGGCACTGCGGCTCACCCTGTCGCACCAGCCTCTTGCTGACCCTGGATTCTATCAGGTGATACGGACCTTCCAAACATTTCGACGTCTTGTGTCAAAAGACTCCAACATAAAGCCAGCTTGGCAACACTTTGAATTCACTTTTGCAGGCAAGCTTTGCCCGGGGCCCTTTTCAAAGCTTCATGTACTTTGTGAATCCTTGGGTTGGAGTCTGGCTCCTCCATATGTCACCACAACTTTCGGACTCACCTTTGACGTCCTTTTGGTTGACTGGTCACAACTTTCCATGCTTCTTCTGGACGCTTGGTTGCAACATTTAGCTCCGTCCCTGCAGCATCGGAAATCTATGACAGATCTCCATGATTTGGACCCCTTCCTGATGTATGAGCAGGGCAAGACCCTGGAGTCAGGTGACCGTGGACTGCTACATGCCTTGCATTCAGGGGCGTTCATCGCCAACGACATGAAGGCCAAATTTGATGTCTCAAAGTCGGGTTGTCCCCATTGTGGAGTTCCTGATTCGGTCACACACTGGTTGGACTGCCCACTCAAAGCTCAACTTCGGGAATCAATTCCGGATTGGCCACAGGACATCAATGCCTGGCCTCGCGCTTTCCAGCAACACCTCCTGTGTCCACGGAATCCGTGGCTTTCTGAATGGTGGCTGGCCTTGGCGGCCTTGCCAGATGACATCAGCTCGTTTGAATGTGTGGAAGCCTTGTCACCGCATCATTTGTTCACAGATGGCTCATGTCACAAAGGGCCCGTCAGTGCCTTCAACATGTGTTCCTGGAGCGTTACCAGTGCTACCGCTGGCAAGGTCTTAAGCTCAGGCTGGCTCCGTGGGCTCTCTCAGACGATCCCGCGGGCGGAGGCAACGGCGGTTCTTTCAGCGCTCCACTGGCTTAGTCGGGTTCGAGTTCAGGCTTTTTTGTGGGTGGACTCCAAACACACAGTTGATGGAGTACACCACCTTTTGGCCTCCATGTCAGTACCAACTCATTGGAGCAACCAAGATGTTTGGCTTCGCATCCGTGATTTGCTGCATGATTTACATGATTGCATGCCGATATTTCATTGGTGGCCCTCCCACCTTACGGACTTAAGCTGTGAAGACGGCTTTCACGACTGGGTTAAGAGATGGAACTCTGCAGTCGATGTCCAGGCAGGATTCACCAATCGAACACTGCCGCATTCGCTGGCGGAGCTTCGGACGAAAGCAATTGGCTATCATGAAAACATGCTGAAGCGCACAGCTGTTCTCTTCAGGTTTTTCAAGGCTGTCTTCGTGCAGGACCAGGAAGCCGCTGCGGCTGCTGCTGCGCCTGCCTCTCAGGGACACCTTGACCTGACCACTACCCGTGAGAGACGACCTTTTTTAGTTTCCTGTACAGAGCGATTGCCAATCAACTGGGATACCACCTTTTTTGTACACAACCACCCTGGTGGTACTGAGTTCATTCGCGAGATCATAAACAGATTGTTTGTTTGTGGTGTTGGTGATTCTGGCTTATACGCCATCAGCTGGTTTGAGATGGTTTTCCTCCTTGTTCGGGAGCTGGGCCTTCCTCTCCCCATGTTTATGAGCTCGAGCAATAGGTTTGAACTCCTCCCGGTAGATCGTCATTTTACACGACCTTTGATGACCAGTGCCCTACGCCCGGTCAGGAAATCTTTGCAGGTCTTTTGCCGCCATTTTGGTTTTGAAGATCTTTTGTTTGAAGGGATGGATCGCTCTTCTTTGGGTATTTTCAATCCGGTTGGTGGCTTTTGTCTTTCGATTTCCCTTGAAACACTTGATCGAGTAGCATCTTTGGTTCGCGACTGGACGAGTTCGCGACCTATCCGGCGGGCATGCGATGTTGCCCGGCCTTTCTAGCCGACTGCGTCTCACGAGCTCGCTCTGTGACCACAGCGCTGCCACTTGTGCCGCGCTTGGACCGCTTGAAGTCGGCGATAAACATACGATTTTTTAAACAGGTGAACAGGAATTTTATACTACCGCCGGAGCCGATTGCTCTGGCCAGGCCACCATGAATTTAAAAAGCGTTGCCGTATGTACATAGTATACATACTCCCCTCAGAACTCTTGGTTCCATTCCCAATTGTGTTTTGCTTTGACGGGGTCTGCCTACACAGCGTCTTGCAAATTGAAAACAAAGGAGCCGCGGCAAGATCTTCATGTGTTGGACATGTTCCAGGATGTTCCGTACTCCCGAATCTACATTGACTCTATCTCATTAAGATAACACATCACCGATCGATGATGAATGACTTCTTGCAACACATTAACATGAGATGAATCTACTTCATCTCTGAACTTGACAAATTCTGCAAGATCGGATACATTCAGTTCGGAGTATATACAGGTTGAACGATGGATTCGGCAGATTCTAGATAGAGATCGATTAAGAAAGCCATGTGACGTTTCTGCCATCCACTCTGAATCTGCCGACAGCAAAAATCCTGCCACATGTCCCTGTCCAATGCATTCAGTGCACCATGCATTCAGTGCCTGGGGTGGACTGAATTCATTCGCCCACCTCCCAAGGCCCCCCGTCTCCAAGGCCCCCCGTCTCTGTGACTGGACTGGCCTGAGACGATGTACTGGATGCATAAATACACCGCCTTCATACCTTGAAGCAAGGGACGTTCACGGTTTCCTCACGGTTTCCAAGGACTGAGTTCACGGTTGGGCTTGCCCAACAAGCTTGTTGGGTTCTAAACGCAGGTCGGGACTCGGAGGAGTCTCATGTGTCATTCCTAGTCGGTAGCTGGGTCCGAATGAATCGAAGAGTAACACTTCAATCCAGCCCGAAAATGACAACATATCAATTTTAAACGAACTGAATCTTACTAGTTGATATTAGTTGGATTTACCGTCCAAGTAACAAACTTTGCAACCACTTGGAAAGAACAATAGCAGCAAAACCTTCTCACATTGGACCATTATCTGTTCCTGACTTTTTGCAAGACTGTGATTGCTAATTATGCTGTTACATATCGTGGGTCACAGTCCAGCCATCACTTTTCGCTTGTTGACGGTCCTTGAAATTCCAGGATCTGCGCAGGGTTCAAATATAGGTTCAAGCATGGTTTAATCGGTTCATTAAAAAACTCTGCCAGTCAACTTTGAGTTCAATGAATCCTCCGCCCAGCTATATCAATCTGAACAAAAGAAGGACCTCTCCCAGCTCTCGTCCCCGAAACCGCCCAAAAACAGCGAGCGCCATTTGCAAAAAAGGCAGTCGGCACCGAGGCGCACAGCTGGGCCGGATGCTTCTGGAAGCAATTCGCGGACTCGGAGCTGAAGCAAAACGACGGGCCACAGTAGGGCTTCTCCGTCGCGTTAAACTGGCCGAAGGTGAGGATGCGGCCGTCGCGAATTTCGGGGTGGGAGCCAATTCTGGGGGCTGAGTTGACAAAACGAAGGCTTGAGAGCTACAAAAGGTCTGGACATTGGCCCGAAACATGGGGAAACGCACGTGGCCTGGTCGTGTTCTTTTTGCTGACTGGTGTGAAGCAAATCTTTTCAGTCATAACATGTCATAACTCACGAGTCAAAGTGCATGAAGTCGAGCTAACTTTCGCTACCTGGACCAAATGTAATGCAGGCCAAACTGATGACATTTGGAAGTCTTGCTAGCGATGTGACTGGAAAAGGTATTGATAAATGTGTTTCAAAAAATGCGGAACGACCAAACTGGAATTGTCATACCCATCCTTCAGCGTCTGTTATGTGCAGAATCTCAGAAAGGTCTGGCCTTCATGCGGATATTTGGGCCCAAAACCATTCCAAACCCATTTCTAAGACCGTGTTGGTTCAATAAGCAACCCTGGTCGTGTTTGTGGATGAAACTCTTGCACTAACTGCCTATCATCTAATACATTCTAATACCGTCATACCCCCAAGAAGACACCCAAACACACCGCTCCATTCGGCAACCCAAACATGCGGAGAAACACGCAAACACACCATCAAATCCAAAGCCGCCTCTAGATGACTCGTTGGGAACACTGGGGGCCACACGGACCGGCCCCCAACAAACCACCCCCTCCACACTCTCCAACCCTCTCGGTCTGACCGGTGCCAACCGGGTCCGAAAACCGAGTGATACCGGTGAGGCCCGTCGGCTCCGAACGGTGAGGCCTTGGGTCCGGTGAGGTGGTCGAGGAACGTCAACGGCCGCACCGGGGTGTACTCCGGTGGCTCCATCGCCCAGGAGGTTCTGAGAGGTGACAGGGCCGGAGGGGATCACGGCTCAATGACCCGAAGTACTTGGGGATCACCTGAAGGGTCGTGATGTTTGTCTCAGAAATGGTGCCATGTTCCGGACATGGTCTTTTTGAGCTGTTTTGGGAAGCTCAACTTTGAAGGGTTTGGGAAGCTACACTTCAGCTCAGCACCGGAGGGTTATGAGTTTCATGGAACCTCAGGGTCCCAAAATGGCCACTTGGACCATGAAAAGTGTAGACTCTTGACTCTTGATGAATCAAACCCGCTCAGGCCTGGCCTTACAGTCCATGTTAGGATTTATGAATCAACCATGTATCATGTTGTCATGTTGAAACTCCGCAGTCATTTGGATCATCTGGCTCATGGTGTTTGAGGGGGTCATCCTTTCCCAACGGGTCTCACGTCTGATCGGGGCTTCTCAAAAGCACGTCAAGGGGTCTTGACGCATTCCGAGAAAGCTGGTGGAACGAATCTCTCCCTCACAGTATTGTGTGAGGGATTGAATCTCCCAGAAAGCCACATCAACAATCAATCCCTCACACGATTTCGTGCCAGTCTGGGGCTTGGAGTTTCATGAAAACACAAGCCGGTCCGAACCTTCAGAATAAGCTACGCCTTCCGTATGTTTTGGACCACGCACAGGCTGTGACTGGGACCAGTACAATGTAGATGCCCAACTTCATGATTTGGCTGGATAGCACACACCCCAAAGACTCTAAAGGCTTTTGACCTCAACCGTGCACACTGCAAACCGGGCGAACGGGGCGAACTCACCAGGTGACAAGTCTAACGTCGTGTGTTTTCGGCTCGCCAGTCACGTTGTCCACGTCGCCTGCTTTCAAAGTGCATTCGCTCCACCTCCGAGAAGAGACGAGAGGAATCGAGAGGATGCTGCTGTGAGTCATGCGATAGGGGCAGGGCGTTGCTGTGGATATTTGTTTTCCGTATTCAGGATTCAGACAACCCACACGCCCCGACAGAACGGCAAGCAAGTGTTCTGAAAACCCCCAAGTGTTCCGAAAAAATCACGAGGTTAGCTTAAATGCCTGGAATCCAACTGAATGGGTTGACCCTGAGACTAGACAACTAGAATATTCCACCCTGAGACTCGGGGAGGTTGTCCTCGCTGCCGAGTCAGACCATTGTAAAACATAAATGCTTTATATATTGTATTTTTAAAAAAACATGAAAAAGAGGACCCAAACGATCAATGTAAGATCATGTAAGCAAATAGTTACATTCACCACCCAAGACCCCTCAAATGTAAAGCCACCTTTGCTTGACCAGAATTAGGGATCTGGGGCGTAGGGATCGCTCCGCGCGCTGCGATGCTCGAAAAAGACCATCGGCTCAGCTCTACTAACCAACTCCCCGAGCGGGAGTAGAAGCTGCCAGGAAGAAGAATCATCAGGTCCCTACTCGGCTCTGAGTTCCAGTGGCGGAGCCACCATCCAGTCCAGCCACCGGCATCCACCGTGCCTTCCAGGGCGTGGCCGCCACCCATCCCACAAGGAGGCACGGCACTGCCAAACAAATGCCGCAGGCCATGTAGGGGAACCACCTGTGGCGATGAGGCAAGGAGATCTTGGACTTCAACAAGGGGCAGAGTTGTAAGCATACAAACGACATTATAAGGCAAGGAAATCTTTAAAAAAATGCCCCAAGGCACCCAAGTCTAGAATACAATCAATTATATATATATAGTTATATATATAAACTTGAGAGAGGAGGGTGGTGAACGAAAGGTAGCAGGGAATCAGGCGTAATCCGGGAGGAGGTGAGAGGCCCCCCACTTGTTTGAAGAGAAGTGAGTGAGCGTGATGAAAGAAAAACTAATGCACAAGCGCTTGACAAAACCTCCAGAAGCTGTAGCGGTCTAGCGGTTTCAATACAGGTTGACGTGCCTTCAAAAGGAGTCACATATTTCTCAAATGCAACTTCGGATTTACATAGTGACGTGCGGCGACCCTGTAAATTGCGTGGCCGCAGGCCATGCTTGCAAACAGGACGTGCTCAAAAACACTGGTATTTACGAGGTTTCGTTGCCGTCGATCCACAGCCGCGGCAAGGTCTAAGGCCACGCTTGAAGACAGGAGGAGCTGAAAACACTGGTATTTACGGTATTTTGTAGCCGTCGATCCAAAGGCGCACCACGGTTGAGCGCTGGAAAAGCGCAGAAAACCGTGTAAATACCGGCGTTTTCTGCCGGGAAGGTGCACAAAACCCTGTAAATACCATAGTTTTGTGCAATTTTGAAGCCTCCAAAAGCCTCAAAAACCCTTTCTGACAAAATCTTTCCTGGTTTTTGGTCTTTTTTCGGTCATTTTTCTAACCGAGACGCATCAAAAACCATCGGTTTTTGCGGTGTTTTTTGCCGGACAGCCACAAAAAACGCTGTAAATTCCATGATTTTTGGTCACTGCTGAGGACTGGAAGAGCTGAAAACACTGATATTTACAGTGTTTTCGAACGGTTGACCCCGAGGCGCGCTAGGGTGGAGTTGAAAGGGGGGGGGGGCCCCCCCCCCCCCCCCAGCAAACGAAGATGTCGGGGACCATTTCTCCGAGAGATAGGCTGCAGCTCTGGGTTAATACATTTTTGCTAAAGCAAAAGGAAAACTCAGGTAGCGTAACCGCTACCTTTCGTGATATACAGTATCTTATATAAATGCAATATCAACATTGATTGTATTCTTAAATACTGAAGCAAAGGCGGCATCAGTTTTGATCATTCAAACCAGCCCTGATTACTTCGACAATACGCCCACCTAGAATCAACCCAAGTCATGACCCCGGTTTTGATAGTAAAAAACAACCAACAAACACTCTGAAGAACGAACCTTACTTCCATGCGTAGTCAGTTGTTGGTATTCCTTCACAGCTGTCACTCGCGCGCCAGCCTATCGAGCGCGCTGCTCATGGCGGGAAACTCGAAACAAAAAAAACACAAAAACGCCCAGCGGCTCGGCCCCAAGGCCGAGAATGGGCCGAGAACGGGCTGCAGTTCAGGGAGATGTTCCTGGTCGACTCCTGGGAGGATAAGAATCCGGAAACTGATTTGGAGAAACGAAAAGCAACCAACCCTCATCCAGGGGGATTTCAGGCAAATCATGGTAGTAAACCACACACAATATACGGAAAAAAAAAACACACAACTGAGCTCGGACAGCAGCTGTTTTGACATCATTTTGGGTTTTGGTCTAGGGCCACAACCTCAGCTGTTCTCTTCTGGGATGCGCAGCCTCTCTGTCTGCGCAGCCCAGCGAAAGGGGACAGCTTGACGTCACGGCCGCGAAAACGGCGAAGTGAAACGGTGAAATGGCGCATTTCACCTCTGTGGTGAAAGAAGGGACCCTCTACAGGAAGAGCATCATTACTTTGTTCAAGGGTTGAAGGCTACATCCTTGGGTCAAATCAGGAATCTTTCAAATCACTGCTACCTGGCAATGGCCTGAAACCCCCAGATGACTTGGAGAGTGGCAGTCCTCATGACTTGGAGAGTGGCAGTCCGGGACAATTGAACCCATTTCCATATCCATGTTGGTCGAATAGAGTGGTCTTGTTGAAGTCTCCCAGCTGGGGGAAATAGAATGACCTAATGAACCATTAAAAGGTATAGTTTAATTTACAAATATTTAAGGATATTTAATATTTAAGACACCCTAACCCTAATTGATTGGGAGCATTCCTGCCAATGTTCCTTTCTCACCGGGGCGAAGAACCCGCAACTGCTCTCGGCTCAGAAGTCCGTGACCTTCAGAAGAAGGTGCTGGTGTCCGCCCGAGTTTGGTCGCAGGGGAAACCAAAAGCCTCGAGTCATCTGGTCATATGTTCTATAATTTCACCAAACCTGGCTATAGCCTGGCTTGAAGGTGGATGAACACAAAGGCGGCTTGCCCGGTCTTGATCGTGGGGACAGGTATATCTATCAGGCCATGGATGCTGTTTGCGATTGACTTTACTGATTGAACACGAAAGCCGGAACTCTCAAGACATGCAATACGATGTAGGCATCCTGCACACAACTTGAACTTGGACGTGGACAACAAACATAAAACCACTTTCTGTCGTGACTGGCTAATTTGACTGGCTAACTTGACTGTGCAAAGAGTTCATCCGTGTCATCCATTTTATATACTTAAGACCCATTTTAAATAACTTAACATTTAAACCAAATTAGTCAAAAAAAAAATGTCTTTTCCGTGGTCGACCACACTCATTTTAGATCTTTTTAGATAGCTCGTAGCAACGGGGATTATAAATATATTGCTTCAGTATGGTGAAGGTTTGCCCAGTTGGATTCATAGTCTAGACAAGAAGGTTGAATGGTTTTGAGGAAGCAACGCCCAAAGCAAAACCACATGATACAATGGGCCGCACATATACAGACAAAAGCAACACAAAACATAGAATACAAAACACACCCACAATCATGTATGCAAGGTTCAAGAAAATTGAAGCATCGCATATGAAGACTCGGATTCCACAGGAGCTTGGTGGGTATCCTGCAAGACCTGATGTCATGCTAATTGCAAGCGTAGAGGTGTGGACGGGCTTTCGAGCAAATGGACTTGTCCGCAAACGATGAGTCCGAGCGACTCTGGAATGGTTCACAAGTCCTTGCTACACTGTGTGACACATCGGCACATCGGCAAACAAATCAGCAGGTGAAGTATGGTCACCACCTGCCACTTTCTGTCATCTCCATTGGGCACATCGTCGGAGACCTGAAGGAGATTCCCTGATTCCCTCAGATTCCATTCAAAAATCCCCCGTGCTCTCAGATCCCCATCCTTCTGGGTGTCCCGTGCTCGGCCCTTATGTGCCCAGTCTCCAAAGCTGGTGGGCTCAGGGCCATTGTATCTGAAACCCACCTGGTCGAGAAAGGCCCTCTGCTCGGGTCCCGTGAAGACTGGGATGGTGGATGACCAATGAACGGGTTGAGGG
Organism: Durusdinium trenchii; assembly: GCA_963970005.1. NCBI lineage: Eukaryota > Dinophyceae > Suessiales > Symbiodiniaceae > Durusdinium > Durusdinium trenchii. The sequence continues at coordinate 142,248 of CAXAMN010023328.1, read as the reverse complement.
GGCGCTTCAGCATGCAGGTTGGCATGGCGAAGCAGTTTTGCAGAACATCCGCATGGTGGTGAATCCAAAAAACAAAGAAAACAACATCGTCATAATGTCCAGTTCCTATAGGTTATCGAACTGGACATATATAGGTTACACATGGTTACACGCCGTGCGATCGGCACGTACCATGGGATGTTCGCCCGAACGCGCCGATCGGCAGGTGCCAGAACACGCCATCGGTGCCCCGAAAGGCGGTGCCCGGCCGAGTGGACCTGATCCGCCATACCCGTTTGGGCTCCAGTCGTAGCGTATCGCTTCGGTGGGACGACCGGGGACTGGAGGCTCCGGTCATACCGAACCTGAGGAGGTACGACTGGAGCCCGAACGGTATATATGATGGAACCCATGTATACGATCATATACGTACGTCACGTCACCTGCACGTATAATGACATCTTTTAATGGATGGAGCCTGGGAAATGGAAGCGGGATGAAGTGAGATGAAGTCGAAAGCAACAACATCCCTGGCAGTGGAACATGGCGAAACATGGCCATCCTCATGTTCATATCACGGAACATCACGGAACCAATGGGATCATCTTGTGGTCGCGCGTCCACTGACTCCCTCAGTGACCATAACCTTTCCCCGATTGGGAAAACAACAATTCCCATCCTTCAGGTGACCTGCAAGTGATCCGCATCCTTCCTGGGTCAGCAAACACATCCAAAAAGTCACGCAGTCACGCAGCTCCAACCAGCCTCCTCGACACCCACTTCCAAGCCATCCTCCTCCACCTGTGCGTTTGTCAAAGTACCGACAGTTACTGACACTTCATCCGTTTCGTTTCAGACCATCTTGGATCTAGACAGGCTCCTCGAGGCCCTTGAGGTTCCAAGGAATATACTGGGGCTAATGACTTAGGCTCTAGGGCTGAAGTGAGATACGGCTTGTGGCCGTATGTCATGGTGTTCTCTTTACTCATCTTTACTCCAGACATGCCCCCAACTGGTCCAATTAATGAGATTAGGACTAAAGGACTTGTTTGTGGAAGTCAATAAGCTCGGCTAGGCTGTATTTCTGCAGTTTGTCTATCCAAAGGCTCATGACCTATGTCTTGTGTTTGACTTTTTGCACTAAATCCTGACAGAAGGGCGAGCGCTCGCTTTAGACATCCGCATCGCGTGCGGCTCTAACCCACACCCCGACCGTGGACTGGCCTGCCGGGGGGCGAGTCAAACGCTTCGACGACACGGAGCTCGCGACGGGTGCGCGGAAGCTGCGCGGGCGGTGTGTTCGGGCGAAGAGTTTGGTTGGATCTCTGAGGCTACACTGAGTGAGGCCGTTTTTTTGGCTGGGGCGAAAACTGAGGCGAATTGGCCGGTGCCCCCCCATCGGAGGCACCGTGAATCGATTTCTGGACATTGGTTGATGGATTTCTGGACATGGCTTTAGGCACCCAGCTTTCGACCCTACCAGGGCTTTGCTGTCTTCTAGCCAGACCTGGGCCAAAGCTTGTTCTGAACCTCTCCGGGTAAAAAGATGGTTCGGCACCAACTGGTGATGCGAGTTTGGCCAAGCTTCACCCGATGGTGGCAAGCAAACCCTCAAAGTTTGCCAGCAGTGCAACATATTCAATGATGTTCGGTTGATAATCCATCCTGATATATCCTGATGTTTGAAGATGCTGGAACTGACCTGAACCTGTGTTATCTTCACACTAGATCGCTGGTTCCTGTTTCATGCTCGGCGCTTCAAGTTCCACACTGAAGGAAGGAATCAAGAAATATCAAGAAATCAAAACCATTCCCAACAGAGGTTATATAAGTGACATGAACTAGGACCCTGACCCTACCAGGGTACCGAGCTGGGATTGCCTAGTTCGGGTTCTGAAAAACCGCTGTTGGTCGAAATCCACGGCCTCGGTGATCTGCCCAAATTCCGGTTCTCCACCCCTCATCGTCGCGCCCTCCGGCGTCCGCGGCGTGCACCTCCACCTCCTCATCGCTGTCGTCTAAGGAGCCGTCCTTCTCGTAGGTCTTGTAGGGCAACTGCCTGGCGCACGGCCCTCCCCTCGGGAGCTCTCTGGCTGCGGACTCTCCTGTTTGGACTTTATGAGACACGCCTCTGTCAGCCTTCTGCGGGGTGTTGGATGGTCTGCGGGTGTTGGACCAGTTCAGGAGTTATTGCCGTTTTTCCTTTGCGCTGGCTAAGCACCAACAGGATACCGGCTTCGTGCGTTCCAGTATGACGTCGTGCAGCTTGTAGTGACAGCAGTTTCGAAACCGGGACCATCAGTCCGGACCCCTACCGTGCGACGGCACATTCACCTGCTTCAGCCGTTTTGTTTGCACAAAAACTCATTGGTATAGATCTCATTCATCTCATCCTCTGTTTCAATCTTACTCAGTTGCCCGCATTCGTATCCGTGTCCACACTTCCTGCCTGGGAGACCAGTCCTCAGCCTTTGAGGCTGCTTGCCTTGCGGCATCCTCGCGGCGGGCCCATTCGCGGGCGAGATAGGCGTGCGCAGATTGCCCTCATGCAGGTGGTGATTTCTCTCCCGTGGATCGTAGGACGAAGAGCATAGTGGCGCGGATTTCCAAGACGTGTTCTACTTGGGGATCTACCAACTTCTATCTATATATTTGGGGGTATATGTTTGCTTAACCATGCTTAACCCCTATCACGTCCCTATCTGTGCAGGATTGGACAGTCCTCCGGTCCTCGAGTCCGACATGAATCCACTTCCATCGGTACACGCTGGATGGAAGAAGTGGATGGTGCAAACTGGTAGATCGTCCGCTACTAACTCTGCTCATGTAAGGCCCCAACACTCACCTCTCAAAAGGACGACCAATTGGACGTCACTGGGACATTCTGGGTATCGAAACAAAGCCCAAACCTGTACTTCATGAGCCCAAACCTTGAGCAATGAACATGTTTTACTTAAACTAAAGTACTTACAGTATTAATACTGTTCAATCCATATTATCTTGATGGGCACATGTTCGGATGAGCCAAACTGGCCAAACTACCCGTTCGTGCCCCAAGAATACGGTTGGCATCTTGCAAATGGATCGCTTCCGTTTTGCGGGGCCGTATATAAATGGAACATATATATGAATGGACCTGGGGCTGTATATGTCCTACTTCTATGAATCTGGACCTAGGTAAAAAATGTACTGAAGTGGCCAAGAAGGATTCATGCAAGCAAACAAAGGGAACATTTGGGTTATTCATTGCACTGCACTCAGTGCTACGGAGGCCTAGGGTATAAAGTCAATGAATCCATTTGTTTCCTTGAATTGAATGTGAACAATTTGTTCTAATGATTCTATCAGTTGTAGATCGCCTTGGCGACTACTTCCCCACTTGCTTCACCTGCTGGCCGAATCCCTCCACCGCGTGGTGGACACCCGGCCGAATCTGGCTGGATAGACGTCGACGGTGATCCCCAGTGAGTGAATCCCCTCGAACTTATGTATTGGAAACCGTGCCTTTCTATTTGGGGGACCTGTACAATGGCTGTGAACATGGATTTGTTGAGACGCGTTCCGCGAGGCAACTTTTCTCCTAACTCCTGACCGACCGCGTCTGAAAGTGGCCTTCTATTCTAGAATGTCTGACTGACCAATCTGAATGCAAAACCGGAACCACGGGTGATGACCCATGCATTTCATTTAAATACTGTGACCCGTGAGTGTTATTTTTCCCAATCCGAGCACCTGTGCCATAGAACCACGGAGCAGCACCTGTGTGTTCGCTGTGCATGGATTTCCCCGAATCAGTCGCTGTCCTTCTGTTGCCAGGCTTCCTCAAGCTTCTGAGCGTTGGGAAAGAGCACCTGTGTGTTCGTCTGCTCATCACGCCGCTATGCTCCGGTGTCCGTAGCCAATGCTCTGATTCTTAAGCTGAAGTGAGTTACCAGTATATATAAATAATACTATATATAATATGGCTTGTCATCCAAAAATGCAGTTAAAATATCATGAATATCATCGCAAGCATCCAATATGAGGGGTCGTGTCAGCCACGTTATAGATATGATATGACAATATTGTGGGTACCACCGAGGGTATGTATTAGAGAAAATTGTGCTAAATAAGCTGTGATAAGCTGCGTGTGACTCTGAGAACATTGATAAAATGCTAACAACTAAGATAAGCATGCTAAACATAGTCCTCTCTGTATAACTTTTTCTGAGGATCTTGATGTTTTTGGGTCAGGATTGAAAAACAAAACAATTGTTAGAGGAGTTTTCCTGTGTTCCTTAATCGTATATAATGTGTATGTATGTATGTATGTATATATATACCTAGAACCCATTTGACCTCTGTTTTGATAGGAAAAGACCATATTTTGGGTGGTTCATGGTCCAAAATAGAGGTCACTCAGGTTCTAGGTATGTATATTTAAAACGGAAAAACTTGTTGTAGTCTCGAGGGGATCTGGCTTCAATTCACAACTGCTTTACAATATATTATATATATATATTGTTTTTTGTTTCCCGTCTTCTCTCCATAAAATGTTTTTGTGCCGTTCACTATTCTCTCTGTATACAAGTTGTTGTTTTTGATGCCTCTGTCGGCATCCGGAGAATGTGTCTCTATGAACTTATTATTGTTTTACTATGTTTTACTTATATAATCATTCACAAACATGTTCTCTAATGCTGGTACACAATGCTTTCTCACAATGAAAACCACTTTATCTCTAAAAAAAAGGATGGTACCTGGCATTTGTTCAATATTGTTGGTGAGTAGGAAGAAGCAACCTTGTTTTGTCCTGCAAATATCAGGTCTTCATATTTCTTCAGAAATACGTTTCCATTGAACAATGGTGGCCTCAAGGCAAAACATGTCATTGAGAAAATATGAGAACATGACAACAGGATAATTCTGGCGCTGATGTTGGACATGGAAGTTTGGACCAGCCTGACATGTCAATAAGAGCCTCTGCTTGATACGCCGTGCTCACTGCCACACACACCGGATCCCGCCGGTTTAAACGCCAAAAAATCCCAATGGTTCAAACGCAAAAAAAGTCAGTGCGACCTCCGCAACCACATTCCCTGGAACGGGCCTCATTTTACCCCAAAAAAGGTACAACGGCTTGACCACAGGCACTGTAACAGTCACGAAAAGCCGCAGCACCTGTCGCTGTTCCGAGACGGTGTCCTCCATACTCCTCGTGTCCACGGCGGATCGTCGGTCCCAGGCTGAAGCGTGGGTGATTTCCATATCTAACTCCGCCCTGGTTCCCTTAGTAAAACAATGGTGGATCGGTAAAGGCTAATAAAACAATGGTGGTTCGACTTCTAGGGTCCATATACAAACTCTCCAAGTACTGAATATACCCCAGTATATACCATTATTGAAAAGCACTACCCAACTAAAGAAACACACCAGTGCCCATGTTTTTTCCTACATTGACCCGGCCCTTTTCAACCATCCCTTCTATATACTGATTTCCGCACAACTCTGCGATCGTCCTAAACAGGCTCGGTAGAAGGCACGGGGGGGTGGGTCCAACCAACACGGTGTTCGTTCCTGTTTCGTTGACATCCGCAAGGCACCAGTCCTGGGTACTCTTGCACCTTCGGTCTCAGCCTGGCGATGATCAAACAGATTGATGCCCAGCAAAACCATGCAACCGCTTACAGTGGTCTCAGAATGGTGGCACAACCCCCCAGATGTCTTTTATATAGAGGTCCATCTAAACCACCAAACTTGGGGGATTATGCTATCTACTCTGAAGCCACTGTAAGGGCCAAGGGGTATAACAAGCTATAACAGGCCTCTCTGGACAACAAGTCTCGGTTCTCCGGTCACCCTTGAAACGTTTTAATCAAAGTTGGAAATGGACCGGCATAGTCCTCAGATAGCAGCTAGCAGGTGTATTGAACTCATAGTGCCTGCTGCCCTGACAGATGTCATCCCTGGCATGACACCAGCACCTGCACCAACACACCCGAAGTATACGCCACACCAGCACCCCCGTTAGAAAGCGACGATCCATCACCAGCACCCGTCAGCACCTGCACCCGCACCAGCACGCCTCAAGAAAACGCCGATCCAGCACCAGCACCAGCACGGGCAAAACAAAACGCGATCCAGAGCCAAGAACCTCCATAGCTTGCAGCTATCTGGGGAAATATCAAAAGAGTTCAGTTTCACACCTGCCTGCAAGAAGCTGCTAGGAACAAGTGCATCGCTACTAGTAACAAGTGCCTTACTAGTAGTAACAAGAAGCTAGTGGAAAGTTCTGCCTGCAAAGGATGAAACTCTGGCAGATTGAAATCCAACACCGGCTGGCGACCGCTTGCCTGCACGCTGAAGCGCCGGAGCGCCACTGGGGCACCGCTCGCGGGCAGGCGGCCGAGGACCATGGGTGCCCTGGCTCGAGCAAGTCCGGAAGGCACTCGCTACTAGGCCGGAGGCGATCGCTATTAGCTTGACTCGCCACCATGGTCCGCTTTTGGCAGGTTGAATGATCTCCCCCCAAGGTGGTTAAAAGGTCCTGTCTTTCTTTTCCGTCGTGCAGATTTGGGGGTCTTTGTATCATGTGCGTTTCACCGACCAAACAGGGCGGGTATTTCCCACCTGGGCACCCAGGTCTTCACGACGCTTGCAAAGCCTGGGACGAAGCTCGCGCTGCGAGGGCGATCCGTCGTTCTCCGGTCGCCAGTCTCGATCAACACCCGGAGACCTCATGGGGCCTTGCTTGACCAACGAACATCAACAGAACAGACTACTGGGGATGTCCAGCTACCAAAATGACATAACGTCCCAGATGGGAAGAATTCAGGCGCTTCACATTGGTGTCTCGGTTCCAACACAGGACACAAAACTTCCTATGTCGTTTGTTTTTGCATGTGGCAAGCGGTCCCAATCTTACTACCAAAGAAGAAGATGTCACGAGGTGCCACAGGTGTCACCGTGAGCCACTTCCATCGCTAGCGAGTTCCGGTGTCAAAGAGCTTGGATATGTTCAACTTATGTCATTGGTCTATGAATCCTCGATGTAATTGGGCTTCTGTTCCTTCCAAATCTTCCAAAAGTGTCCATGCAGGTAATCTCACGTTCATAGCGTGGGTCCTCGGGATTTCCACTCAGTCAAGCCTGGAGATTGAAGTCTGGAGTCGCTAACAGGTATACACACAGGGCCTAGCTAGGTTCAAGACACCTTCAAAGGCGGATGCCAATCCATTTGGTCATTGCAAAAATGAGTGCACCATGTCAATATCTCCAACACCCACTACCCTGTGGTCAACAGTCGACATCACCCAAACCATTGGACTTGGACTTGATCTGGTGTAATTTTTCAAGACCTCCTGCACAGCCCGGGGTGAACGATCGCTTGGTCCCTCAGCTTTCTCGTGGATCGAACGAGTTCTGTGCAGCCCGGCGTGATGAGAACGACATGGCGACGGATCTCAAACGTCCACTGGAACCGAGACAGTCCGCGGGCGACCGGACCGTGTGATTGCGTCAGGAGTCATGGAGGACTCCTCTATCTAGATGTTCTCAAATAGAAACGATGTTTCGTTTCAGAGGGGATGTCACTGCTCTATCTCGAGAGTGCATTTTTGTCATGGGAGATCAACCTACCAGTCTTAGACAGGCATTTCTCTTCCGTATACATCCGTATACCCATTTGGATCCATTTGGGAACCGACAGGGGACATTAGAGCCAGTTGCTCACCTCAATCACCCTCAATCCATGGGGCATGCGCAAGAATTTCTGAAACTTCCTGTCTCAGAGTCATCCGAAGACACCATCGCCAAATATTGCCAAAAGAAAACGATGTGATCTTCCTCACAGAACTCAGATCTGTTGCGATCCACCGCCCCTTTTCCTCGTGGCGAAACGGGCCACGACCCACGCCAAACGGTGGGTTGTGCTCCGGCGTCAGGCGGTGTGTTCACCGCGTCAGACGCTGCGTCACTGCTCCTGCGGAGGGGACGTCTTGGGGACAGGAACCAGCGCCAGTTGAAAGACCGGGAAGGAGCGAGGTGGGTTGAGGTGAGTTGAGGTGGAAACACCTGCCCCGGCCCAGGAGAACATCCCGCACTGCCACCTGAAGAGGTGGGGCTTGCAGGGCTACAACTTCATCTGGAAACAAGACGTTGTAGTATGTCTTTTCAGAACTCTTCAGGTGCCCCAAACCATGTTGCCCAGCAGTTTGCTCAGATTTTCAATGTATTTCAATGCTATTCAGACTGATGTCAGAAAGAGTGTCAGCAGATATGCCAGAAAGGATGTCAGGAGATATGCTAGAAAGCGTGTCAAAAAAGAATGTCATAAAATATGCCAGAAAGAATATCAAATGGAATAATGTCAGACGATATGCCAGAGTCTCAGAGAGAATGTCAGAAGATATGCCGGAACAAAATGTCAGAAAGAATGCCAGAAGATATATGCCAGAAAGAATGCCGAAATAATGTTTCAATAAATGCCCAAAAAATTGTCAGATTGAAATGTCATGGTGGGGATCACTCGAAGTGTCTAATCAAGAGATATCAAGAGTCTACCCAACGCTACTTCATGGAGGCTATCCTTGTCTTTCCAACCAACGCAAAAACCAGCAAAACCCCACAAAACCCGGAAACCACGCTCCTTCAAACCCGGTCTGGCCGCCCACGCGTGCTTGAAGGCACGAAAGATCAGGATCGCAGCGAGGGTCAGGATCAAGACATCCGTAAACTCCAACTGCCAACATGCCCCAGGGCTCCAGTCGTACCTTCGTTTAGAAGGTGGGACTGGGGGCCTTGGGGCCAGAAGGGTCCAGTCATACCAAACCTGAAGAGGTACGACGACCTGAGTTTTAGGGATGACAATTTGCGTTGGTGGTTCAGTAAATGGAGGCTTCGATGAACATGGGTTGGAGGTTCGAACTTATCTTTTAACCACTATACTTCGCATGACGTTTTTGCGACGCTCCGATGGCGCTTCATATCCAAACTCCAGCTGCCAGTTCTTGAACAGGTTCTGATATAAGGCAAAACCTGGGAAGCGAGGCACAGTATGTTCAATTGGCCGAATTGCAAGGAGGACAGGAAGGACCAAGTTCTGCATCTTGCACCTGAAACGCCTTTTCTATGCGCCATCTCGTGCTGACATCCGAACGAAAACGGTCATTGAGAGAGGTGAATTACTCAGTGTCATCGATGTCCATCACAGATTCTCGCAGGTTTTCATGGACGGGATCTAGATTTGCCAGGGTGAGGCCTTGCGGTTGGTTGCTTCGTCTCCCGTTTGATGCTAAGTTTTATCACACGAGTGCCAGCGATCGCAAGGGCTCTCAAGCAAATGACATGGGACAAGAACATTGTGGCACTGGGCTGAGAACGATAGACTGATCCTGCTCACAAAATCGTTTGATTGCTTTGCTGGCTGCCAGCCAGCCTTGTTGATTGCACATGAATTAGCAGAATCACGGTCGCGAGGATCCAAAAGTGCCTTGTGAGCCTCGAGCTGGTCACGTCCATGATACCTTGACAAACCAATCGCTGTGAGCGTCTGAAATCTCGCAACTCTGCGTCTGAAATCTCGCAAATGGCAACTCTGCGTCTCGCCACGCGAGCGGGTCGATATTCCAGGCTCCTGCACTTGGTAGCCATGGCTGGAAAACCGCCAATCAGTCATAACATTATATACAATGTATACAGTAACTGGAATGAAAACAACCTAAACCAAACCCGCTAATATGTTAAAAAAGGTCTCTCCAATTTGAGACAACCCCCCCTTCTGTGTCTGTGCGGACGTTCAGAACAGAACAAAACCTGCTTTCCTAATGTTATCTCGCTTTTTGGTTGCTTAGTAGACATTGCCCAGATCAAAACAGTCTACCTACCCATTCCAAGAACCCCAGGTTTTCCCCGCCCGGTCAACCCGGTCATCTCCCAGTGGTCCTCGCAGTGCCGTTTCCTCTGCCACGCCTTCAGCACCTGCGCTCCCTCTTCGGCCATGCCCTGACGAGGAAAAACGGGTCTGTTTGAGAAAGCCACGGTGCAACCTGGAGTTCCAACATCAAGCTGTTTGGAGGAGATGCCAGGACGATCCTCAGGTGATGCATGTTTTATATATATATATATATGGATATGGATATTAATGGATATACCTGAAGATATATATATATATATACCAGCAGTCACGAAGCGGTGCCTATAGAGCGCTCCTTAGGGGGGGTGTTCAATTAAGACTCCTTTGTGACTGCTGGTGATAACATCTGACATGTGGTAGGGGTGACACAAATTCAGTTCTTTTCTGATGGAAGTCCTGGGATGAACCACTCCTGTTAGCATGAACCCTGGTACACGTCTCCACCAACCACCCCTTGCTCAGCAGAGGCATCTTCCGCTTGACCTGCCGTTGGAGCTCGGGGGACAGAGCTTGGGTGCGGACTCTTGCAAGATCACCAAACCCACAGGTGGAACATGCCACACCAGATTGTAAAACATATGGTATGTCTCGTAGATCAAGCTGGGTCAACCTCACTTATAACCAGCGTCACAGAGCCATGGCTGATGCTGGGGTCCTTCGAAAAGTCCATGGAGGACTACTGGCCATGTTTGGCAACATTTGTGTTATTTTCACTTGAGGCGTCCCGGCCAGTAGTGTTTCTTTGTTGTTCTGGACCTGGGCCCAAGTATTCCGAGATATTCCGAGGATGTTCTATGCTTGCTTGCGCAAGAGAGTGGATGTGAATGCCGTCAAGCATGAAAGCCAACTCTTGGAGGGCGGTGATTTAAGGCTTGCGTCCAACCAGTGGGTGAGATCCGCTTTCAAAGACGCTTGCTGGCAAACAACATGTTTTCCTGCAGCTGTGCCTTCTTCAACTCAATCATCCACCTTTTCGAACCATACTATTCCCTTGTGCTTTTGCATGGCGACACATGGACTGCGCTCAAAAAAGCCCTACTCAAAAAATATAGATAGACGTAAACTTTTAAGGCTGTAGATGTGTTTTTAAGTTTTCGTTTAGAAGCGGGCCCCCAGCAGAATATGGTGATGCAGCGCTAGATTGGCGCTAGGTTTCTTGATAACAGGATAGCAAGCAGGAAAAAGAAGACACAAGCAGAGAGCAGGAAACAGAAGAAGCAAGACAAGAAAGAAGAAAAGCCAAGAAGAAGAAGAAGAAGAATGCACAACAAGAAGAAGACAAGCAAGCGCGAAAAATAAGAATCTGACAGGATAAAGAAATCGACGGAGATTTTTGCGCTAGGCTGGCGCTAGATCCGCGCTAGCACCGCGCTAGACGACCGTCCATTTCTTGACCATTTGCCCATCCAACATCCAAATCTTTTGAGTCAGCTCTTACGTCCTTCCTAATTATGTCGTTCTGAAGATTTCTGAGATCAAAAAGTGGAAACAACTGCAGGAGTCCAGCAGCAGCAACAGCATCTCAGCAGTCCGCGCTAGACACCTCTCACAGTTTTTGCAGTTCACACGCCTTCATGTTTTTAGCATCACTGTGGTTTGAGTGTGGTTGAAGTTTAAAGGAGATTTAGAAGCGGGCCCCCATGGAATTGCGACGAGTGCACCTTTTTGGGAAAAGACATTTTGGAAACCAACCATTTGCGCGGTGCGCAGGGGGATTGAGTCAGGCACTCGTCGAGATCACCCGAACAAATTTGGTGTGGACAGGGTCCAATGTTGATGAGCGCCTTCGACAAGCTTACATCAGCTTCCAGGAAATGTGTAAGCTTCATGGAATCCGACCCATGGTTGCGCCATGTTTGTGTTTGTGCTGTCAATTGATAAGACTTGCAATGAATGCTCAGCTCAGCTGAGGGCTGCAGCTACCCCTACCGCATAGAAACGGCCTTTCCCATCGGCAGAGGAGGTCTTATACCCTATGGTGAGGGATCGATGATGGTTCGCTGCAGTAGCAAGATAGTCTTGTACGTATTGACGCATGTGTGCTGCACTTTGCAGTAATTTAGCAAGCTGCGGTGGAGCCGGTGCAGGGCATTCTGTTAGCACAAAGGCCGGATGTGTGTGCAAAGCCCCATGATCGACGATGAAGCCAAGCTTCTGTGCAAGGTGATACGGAGGAGGTGCACGATGACTGACAGCGTGTAATGGGGAGTCAGCAGCTTGTCGTGCAGCTGCACTAGCAGTGCCCGCAAAGTGATCAGCAAGTTTGTTGCGTTCTCTTGGGAGATAAACTAGCCGGAAAATGAACGGGGCTCTCGCCAGCAGCAACTGGCATTCCTCTAGGATTTTCACGACTGCAAGTCTCTTGATACGACCACGACCTTGTAAATAATTCAGGAGGGGCAGAATGTCGCCTTGAAGAACTACGCCATCCTGTGCTATTCCTTGTCGGAGGCATTCATGGTAGAATTCAGTGGCTAATTGCACTGCATGCAGACACGCCTGTGCCTCTGCAATAACATTATCTGGGCAATCAAGCAATGGTGTTGACTTCCATCGGACGAGAGTCGTAGAGTCTTGGGTAACTTGTAGAAGGCTGACCCCTGCGCTTCTTGCCGCCCCGCTGGCGGCGGCCGGCGCGCCGGGCGGGCGGCACCTCCAGCGCGGAGTCCAGCATGGCGGCCAGCGCGGGGCTCGCCGCACGGCCCGGGCTCGGCGCCGGAGCCCCCCTTTTTTTGCGCGGTTGCGGTCGCGCCGCCGCGTCGCTGCAGTCCGCGGCCATGTGCGGATTTCCTTGCGGGCCGGCGGCGCAGGCTATCGGTGCGCGCGCCGCGCGGTGGCCTCGGAGGCCTCCCGCTCCAGGCGCCACCACAGGGCGGCCAGCGGCGCGCCGTCGCTGGCCCAGGGCTTGGGGTGCAGCGCCCAGTACACCACCGCGGCGTCGCCGGCGTCCTCGGCGCCGGGCCGCGGGACGCGGTTGTAGGCCTCGGGCAGCGGCTCGAAGCCGCCGTTGCGGTGGTAGAACCAGTTCAGGAGCGTCTGGTCGTTGCTGGGCCTCCAACTCGGTTTAAGATATCTTTTCTCATGTTCCAAAACATGACCATCAAAGGGGTGCCCATTATCCACTCACTTAGAAGATCTCAAAAAAAAAATCAAAAAGCATTCCTTTGTGACTGCTGGTATATGGATATACTATAGTTCACATAATCTATGCCTGGACTATTTTGTCCTGGGGTTCCTGGCTGGAGATCCCTAAGTAGTGTAGGGTAGTCTAGCCAGGGCACCCATTGGACACCCATTGGATGGTCCTGGTATGTAACGGTATGTGTATACAATTGTTCAGGGTTTTTCAGGGACACACAATCGCCCGTCCTATGACAATGTTGTCCAACAAACAATATCAACATATTTGAACTCTACGAATATTACATTGTATCACAATGTTTTCCATCGGCCAGCTTCTGTTTTGGATGTTGTTGGTTCCTGTTGTTTTGGAGATCCGACATATGTCGAAACTCGACGCATCTTAGCCCGGGCACCTGGCCACACAACCCGGGCGAGGCCCCTGGCCGCTCATAGCCAGCTCGGCTGCGGAGGTTGGGTCGTGGTGCTCCATCTCCCATGCATCCTTCACCTCTGGAACTAACAAAATTTTAAGCGACTGCCTACACCAGACAAACTCAAGGTGCCTCTTATGGCGTTTCATGTCCTGAAGGAGGTAGAACAAAGCTTTCGATATGATCAAATATGTATATAATAAATGTGTGTTGCCCCTGTGTAGTTCAGGCGAGGCTGGATTCGTAGAAAACAATTGAAACATTTGAAGCAGTATAAACATTTTTAAAAAAAACGGGGAAATTGGACTTTGGACACTTATAAAAGGCTGTCGGCACCTTTGTCTCCCTTTCAGTGCTTCAAAACAGAAAATTCTAAAAGCCTACTCGCTCATAAGTCCAAATCCCCAGAAAATAAGCCTCAAATCTTTGTTGGATCCTCAATCCTCCCCTAGGAATCCTCCAAGTTCAAACCCCAAATCCAAAATGAAATCCATTGAATTCCTATTGGACTCAGAACAGTAGGGGGAAAAATGTAAATGACTTTCCACTCTGATCTCTCTGCTCTCCCCTGCTTTCCCTATGCAAGCTCACACTGCGAACAGTTCAACAAAATACTAAAAAACATGTCTCTTCTTTTTTTTGCAATCGGTTTAAACAAACCGTGAAAACATGTAAAAATCATCTGTAATCTGTCGACCGAGTGCTCGTATGAGTAAAAACAATCATTTGAGTGTGAATAGCTTCGGATGTTTCTTTCGTGTTGGGGCCGTTTTTTGAAGATTTGCTGCTTGTTGTTGCCTTCCTTTCATGACTTCCCTGTGATGGCTCCGATTTTCGTCCGCTGATACCCAGCTTCCTTTTGCGGTGTTTTGCCCGGCTTCTCGGAGTAGATAGAAGAGGCAATTGATGAGGAGTTCGAAGGAATCTCTGTCTGATGCGGAAGAGAGTCGTCACTGGTTCATAGATTGATTGATCATGTATTTGTTCTTGACTTTGGTTTTGATGTTGATCAGGAATTCATATACGCATATTAAAAAAAAAGCGTTTGGTGGCTCCAATGGTTTATGTTCTGAAGTGCAGAAATTTATACTGTAAAGGGTCTGTGTTTTTATCTACGAAATTTGTTCCATTGCGGTTGAGGCCATAGAAAGCAAAAAGCAAAAGCACAAGGGCAATAATTATGCCATCATATGCCACAAAAAAATAAAGAAACAGGACAGTACATAACAGCAGAAGAAAAACCAGGAAGAGCAAGTCCAGCGGTGGCCTGACGTCTGTTTCACTGCGCAAATACGCCAAATTCAAGCTCTTTAGACTGACCAAGCACCCGTGTGAACCCAATGCGAACTCAACCCAAACAAGCAGCAAGTACTACGAGTGCTTCTTATAGCAGGGATCCTTTCATGAGCCTGGGGTGCCATCAACTCGAGCTTTCTCACTTTGACAGATCCGTGTTGTATCCTTTAAATACATCTGACCATCCGACTCGAGCACGTGGTCCTTCACCAGCGAGCTCGGTCGGAGATGAGCTCAGCTGCGGATGGTTCTTACTTTTTTCAACCGCGGCAGCGAATGCCTTGCCACCCAGAATCCAGAAAACATAAGAACACTGTGAAAGATCTAATCTATAACAAGCGCAAGCGCAAAGGCGACAGCAAAAGGCATGGAAAAAAGGGGTCATACTGTAGTACTCTGTTTCCGACAGAAACAACAAGTAGGAAATACTAGTTAGGCTGTTTCTTAGCTTCAACCGATCACCGGCTACCCCAACATATCCCAACACACCCACCTTAAAGCAAACATAGCAAACAATATATAGCAATCAACCTGGCAAAACACGACCACATATCAGCTGGGCTGTACACTAAGGCTTTATTCCAAATGACCTGGGCCTCCTGGCCGCCCCAGAACCATGGTATCTGAACCCTGGAATAGACCGACCCAATACAGGTTCTTTGGTCTTAAGAGTCTTAAGTCAATGTCAATTTTCAGGTCCCCCAACAAAGTTATGTGTAAACTTTTGTCTGGGTAAATCACACATCACTTTTGTCTGGTATAGCCCAGAGATCAGTCAACAACTGTGATGTTTCGCGAAAATTGCCCGTTGTGCTGTCACCGAAAATTGCCCGTTCCGCACACACAGGTGGCCGCGCGGCCACCGTGCTCTCAGCTCGCTAGCTTGGAGAAAGTCGCCTCTCCGCAGCTCATTAGCATCAGGGCAACCTGCAGGGAATATCGATGAGGTGAACAAACGTTATCACCCGATGTGCATGATGCAAGATGACGACTCCTAGTGTCCCGATCATGCGAGCATGAACTGTTTCACATGTTGGTATAGCACCGAGCTCGATGCACCGAGTATGAGTCCTTCAGGAGACGACGTACATCACGTGATGTATCGAGCGGGTGCACCCGCCCTTTTCCTCGGAACCGCCGAACCGAACCGACAGGACCCACCTTCTTCTCATAGTAAGCCGCTTCGTTCACGAACAAGGCGTAGACTCTCTCGTACTTCTCAGGCACCTGGAGTCTCAGCCGCGTTAAGAAACCATCCCCCAAATTTTTGTTCAGCCGCAAAGAAGCAACCTAAGAGTTCTCTTCTCAATGTTACAAAGACCAAAATTAATAAAGACCAAGATTGTAAGGTCCATCATTCACAGATTATGAGATTTCATTCTATTTCCATTGTTTTTATCACATAATCGTGAATCATATTGACACAGCATTTTCTTTCATATTACATCTTATGGTTACCTTTTCCATTAATAATTCTTCAATATGAAATGGACCAAGTTGACCTAGAGATTTTTTCGGGAGAAAGCTATAATTAATATGAATGAATGAAAAATATCATAAAATTAAAAGAAGAATCCCCAAAGAATAAATGGTTGTGTGGCTATCCTTTATTATTTGGGGATGAAGGTCATAAGCGTGGCATAGATTTCTTAGAAAATCATATTAAAAGGGATTGATAGGCTATGTAATTATATTTTGTATCTTTCAGACAACCTAAAGGTAACCTATCTACTCCGAAGCCCGGTGTGAGGCCCCCAACTTTGAGTCATGTGAAGATGACCCCACTTTGCCGTGAAAGATTTGAAAACAACAGATGGGTCCTGACCTACCATGTAGTTGGGGATCCCAGAACTTGTCTGGCCAACAAATTGAGCCCGCACCGAAGGTGCTGAGGTGTTGTCTCAGTTCGCGTAGACCGCTAGCAAGTGCCAGATCGTTCATTAAGCTTTATCTTGGGGGAGCCTTTTTTGCTCTAGAATGTACGGCTTTTGATGTGTATGCGTTTATTGTTTACTTTTATGTTTGCTTAACACCGATGAATAATGCACAAATCATTGGCGATGTTAGTTATGCTGCCCGAGTGAAAATGCATATCTGACATCATATGTTCTTGTCATGTTGCATTCCCAAAGGAGAAGCGATCAAACTATTTATAATGTTAGATATGCTGCACGAATTGAACTGCATTATTGAAAGCGTGTGCGCGTTTGCACCTGCGGACTATTGATGGTGAGCGTGCTTTCCGTGCGGGCGGTCTTCGCCGCGAAGCGGTGTGAATACTCGGCACATCGGGCTCACGTTGAACAACAAGTGCATAAGTAATTAACTGAGGCTATTCTAGATCTTTATGGTGAGAAAGTCCTCTTTCGGATGGTCTGGTGACGCTGGTGATTAACATGTTTATGGAAGCCACTGACATGATCGCAATCCAAACCGCAGGCCCTGGCCCTGGATGGTGGAGTTTCCAGCTAATGGTGGGCCACCCACGTTCCTGCACGTGTCCACTCATGGTACTTCTGCTTTATTGCTTGCAAGCAATGCACTGCCGCAAGTTGAACAAAAGGTCTGCACTGTGAACAAAAGGTCTTCAAGAACACTTTAAGCAACAAAATGCTATCTTACTGTTCAACAACATCTTTTTCTTTTGCACTGCCTCTGGGAAGAATGATGGCTGGAAAGTGCCCTCTCAGTTCCTCAAACAGTTCTCCCAAAGAACAAGTAACAGATATGAATGAAACAAACGGGCACTTCCACAGCCTGCAGGACACCAGAAACCAAATTTGTATTCTACCCAAGAAGTACTGCAAAGCTATTTTAAACTCTATTAGTGGATGTCCTTTGCCGATGCAAGCCCAACAAAAGAACACAGCGATGTGTTCAGGGGCTCGTACGAGGTCCCTCGCGAAAACGCGGGGCAATGGTGGGAAAGGAGGTCAGAACACAGCCCCACCATCGCAGCTGTTGGTGGTGTGTTCCAGGCCCAAGCAATGTGCATGCGCTCCTTTTTTGCCTACAAGCTGTGCAAATGGATTTGTCATATCCGAATCACATTGCAGAGAATGCAAAAGATGCATAAAATGCAACAAAAGGTATCCATGCACCAAATGGCGCACACGATTCCGCTAATATTGCAATAGGCCGCCATGAACAAAGTTCCAACAGACCAAGCATCTTTCTTTGCCCCCGATATCATCAGAACCCATACTACTGTCAAATGCAACTCCTCTACTGCCACCTGCAAAGGAGACCAATTTGGCTTTCCTCCCGTACCCACCAGTAGGTTCTTCACTGCCAATGGCTCCTTGTTGGCCCCAGCATCCACCAGCAACCTCACGACTTTCCGGTGACCACACTCAGCTGCTGCATGCAAAGGGCTCCAGCCATCCTTGTTCACCGCATCTTGGTCAGCTCCAGCCTCCAACAACAAGTGCACGACTCCTGAGTGGCCTTTTGTGGCTGCAAAATGCAAAGGAGTGAAGCCAGCCGGATTACGAGCCTCAGTGTCACTTTTGGCCTCAACCAGCAAGCGAACCACTTCCAAGTGACCGTGGCAAGCTGCCAAGTGAAGTAGGACACTCGCCTGAATGAGCTCTGTCAATTGCTTGTTGGGATCGAAGGGTGTCTGGAGGAGCTTCTCAACGTCCCGGACGCGATTCTCAGAACATGCACAGATCAATGCTTTCTCGTCTGCTTGATCAGGGGGATGAAAGTCCGATATTAGCACTTGACAAGGACTCGGGCAGGTCTGCAGAGGCATCTCGTCCTCCAGCTCACCCGTCTCCGCAAAAAGTCTTTGCTGAAACCTCGATTGTCCTAGTTGAACGGCAAGGCGCAGCTTCAGGTGCTTGATCGTTTGGCCTGCTTCCCGCATCTGCCGAAGCTCCTCTTCCTCCAGCTCCGTGACAGCTTCACCGGACAGAGCACCGAGGCATAACATGGAGGACAAAGAGGATCAAAATGAATTGAATAACCTACAAACCACGGTTTTTTTGGAACTCTGGACTGAGCCGACAGTGACGCTTCGCAGAGTTCCCGACCTGACATTCGCCCAGTCCCCCTGGTTGAAGCACATCATGTTGTTTGATGTTTTTTGTATGTGTCTACCCAACTGTTAGTAAAGCCGTGGCATCGGTGCTGAAGGTAAAAATGATGTTGAGTCTCAATAGTTTGGTGCTTCATCCTGACATCGGCAGAGTACAGTGACTGGGGATCTTCACCTCTAAGTACAAGATGTCCAAACTTTTGAGGCTTTTTGCTGCAGCGCACCTTGCTGCAATGCCTCTGGATATGAGATTCTGTCTCACATCCTCGAAGTGGCTAAGGTACCGATCGACCGATACCCGACATCCTCTTGTGCCCAGGTCCCAGAGGATCTACAGCAACTGCCAGGTCCCAGATCGCATGACCTCGCTGGTCAACCCATCCATGGCCCTGATCAAACACCTGCAGCATTGGCGTCCAAAATGGTTCTGGTTGGTGTTTTCAGCCCACTTGAAAAATATGAGTCAGACGGCCCAATCATCCCCAACTAAGGGTTGAACAAATAAACATATCCGAAACCATCACCTAGGACCTAGGGTTGATGTTGGACACCTCCTTTCTGTTGTCTCCTTCCCCACGAGACGGGGCGAGGTCCCGGTCGCTGCCCCTTTGTCTCCCCGCAGCTTCCGCCGGCGACGACATCCGACGGGCAGACCTTGTGAGCTTTCCGGTCAAACGTCATCTCCTCCCCATCAAAGGTCATGAAGATCGGGTCACCTCAAAAGAACTCCAGATCTCATCATCGTGTCTCAAGATTGTTCAAGATCTGTCAACAAAAAGCTCGGAAAACCATGAAAACACTTCTGGCTTGCTTTCTTTTTCTGGCGGGGTTCGGCCTCAACTCGTTGGGGTTTTTGCGCTTTAGACGGAGCGACACTGCCACCACTGAGGACATGGGGGCCCCATGGCAGCGAGGAATATATGAACATATCCCCCCAAAAAGAACACTGCTTTTCTGCATCGTCTTTTCATTTGACAGGACAAAATGAAGTAAACACCCAAAAAGCATCCAGTCCAAGCCCCATCCAGTCCAAGCCTCTGTATTAGGTGAACACGACAAGCAAGGCCCAACCAATTGGATGAGTGTATCTCAGATCGGCCTCCTGAATTGTCTAAAGTGATGCTTCAACCAACGACCGCCCCCTGAACAGGCCCGACTCCTACCGTCTGCGCTTTGCAGCTCGGGAACTCTCTGGTCGTCCCAACACGTTCCTCTGACGTTCGTCTCGTCCACCGCTCGCTCGTTGGGTGGGAAATTGGGGGAACTCCTCCGGCTCCGGAACAAGTCCCACAGTCCCGTGCACCTGGGAACAGACCTTCGGAGACCTTCGGAACGGGTTTCCTCCCTCGGTCCACCGTGTTCGGTCGTGCCGTGTCGTGTCTCCGGCTGCGTTGTACAGAGACCGCTTCGGACCGAAGGACCGGTCTCCTTGGATCGGCCAGGGAACCCTCTTGGAGCTCCCGGAAGTCCTGGCCTTGCAGGGCCGGATGCACCTGGGGTGCGGGGTGCGGAGGAGTGGAGCTTGGTCCGGGCAAAGCAGTCGCGGTCGAGCTGGTGGGTGGATTGAAGGCACTTAACTCACTTGAAACGTATATGAGTCAATGGGACCAATCATCTCAAGGTTATCATAATTATATAGATCAACATCCTCTGAAAGCACCACTCAGTCTGCTATGGAGGTGCGTCACATCACATGTTTATTTGTTGGAGGACAAATCGATCCCCGAACAACCCAGAATACCCACGCAGGTCCCCAAAAGCACCATACATCACCATACTATGGGCTCACAACCACTCACATGGAACTGGCACATGTGCCCACACTGGAGTACCTTCAGGGGCCAAAAACTGGCTGCCTGGCTACATGTTCCACACTTGGAATGTCTGACAGCATACGTGAAACGAATGCCCCCATATTGCTTCCCCTCCGCACCGCGTCGGATCATCACCGGTCCCTTGCTGGACAATCAGGTACCAGTACAGTGGGACCCAACACCGACCCTATCGGTCAACTGCCAACTGCAAGAGGAGTCTGCGGGGCAGACCGGTTTGGGGCGTGACTCAAATGGAGGGCCCCAACCATGGAGGTCCCCAACCTTCATCCATCACCTTCCCGTCCTTCCGTCCTGACGAAAGGCCTGTTCCCGATGGGTAGGGGCAATCCTTAAGGGTTCCTATCGTGTTGTATCGATCCCGAGGTGCAAATGGATGCAAATGGTGGATACACTCTGGAGGATTCCTGAAGAAACACACGGCCCCTGACTGATTCGAAGATGCACTCCTCCAAAACGAGGTCAGTCTTAAAAACCCTTGTGAGCAAAGTCGAAGGCTAGCCCAAAGCTACAACCATCCATGGAGTATAAGCATTTCCAGGAGGAAGTGGGTGTTTTACAATTAGGAAGTGGATGTCCAAAAGAGGTGTTGACAGTGGACAGAGATTGTCTCCAAAAGAGGCTTGCAGTGCAGTAAACAGTCACGCTCCCTCCACACTGCCTCTCTTATTTTCAACGCAAGACTATCCAAGACCTCTCAAATGTAAAGAGGTGAAAGTCAGATAGCCGCAAGACTCAGCTTGACCTGGCACGAGGTGGGTCCACATCAGACCACACTTCCACACTTGTCAAATAGAAGGCGGGATAAAGTGTTGCCAAAAAATGAACTAGTTTTTCCCTTCACGCAGACGTGTGCAAAACACATCGCTATCATCGCGCCCAAAGATCAGCCGCTTCAGGCTCGATCAGGATCCCCAAAAAGCAACGTCTTGAATATGACTTGCTAAGATTCATGTCATATTTCAGAAAGTCATCTCCTACACATTCCAACACCTAAAGACTCAGGATCCCAGAGGGCTAAGCTTCTAGGGATTCAGCTTGAAAGATTTTGCCACTGCCACCCCTGCCCTCCGCAGTTCTGCCAACCGCTTCTCACGCCCAGCATTGCCAGCTTCTCGCAGCTCAGTCCGATCAGTGCAGCCACTTGACTTCTTCTTCGTATAGGCAATCGAGTAGGCCTGCTCTGCAAAAAAATGCTGGAAGGGGCTAACCATGGCAATATCAAAGCAGCAGAACAACCAAGACTCTCACACTATGAAGATTCTTCTTCAGCCGGGTCATTGTCCAGTAGTTCTCCTGCACAAGTTCAACCCATTCCAAAAGAAAAGCCAAAAGCCGCACAAACTCATAGCTTAAGTACTTTCACACAGTGCACCCATCAACTCACCAACCAAAACGCGGGATTGCATTGGGGTCCTGCTCGATCTTACCAGTCTTCTTATTAGCTTTCTTCCCAGGCTTGCTTGTCATGGACATGTCCTTCCCAGACTTGCCCTTGACTGTTGCAGGCTGGCCCTTCCCGTGTTTGTTGTCCCGAGGCTGTCCCTTCCTGGCCTTGCCATCCCCAGACTTACCAGCTCCTTTCCTCCCTTTGCCCTGCCCGAGTTTGGCTTTTGCCTTTGGCTTCGCTCCCAACTCCTGCAGTGCTCTGTGCGCCAGCCAGCACTGAACCAGCAATGGAATGAACGCTGACATATAGAGGTATTGAAAGCTAATTTATGATATCGAATCAATCAATGTTATACAGAAAGCGGACCTGGACATTGCTCGAGTTGCGAACAGGCGTAGGGATGATCTGCAAGGCCTTCATGGGGTTTCAATGGCTGTACACCAACTTTCCTGCACTGCAGCAACGTGCCTGGTCACCATTCTTGATCTCGGCGCCAGAGGTTTCCTGCATCAAGTCCAGGTCCAGTTCAGATCTGCTAGACCATTCTGTCAGACCATGTCTCTCAGTACAGACATGAGGAAAATGGTGCATTCCTTCTCATAACCAGCTGGCAATTCTGGAGGAGGATCTTCGCCAGAAGAAGGCTGCACCAGTTCCTGGGCAAGAGCTGCTGTACATATCTGTTCCAACTAATCAGTGAATGACTGGTAAGTCAAACTTCGCAAGACTCCTTGACAGGAATTCCTGGAAGCACAAGGGTCTCTGCATCGGAGTTCGCAAAACTACCTGATCAAATCTTGGATGGTACGACTGAGTGGATCTTGACAACTAACTTTCATCTACAAAAAATAGTGGTGTGCAGCCCAGCCTGGGCTTTCAATCGGTCCTTGAGCCAGCTGACCTGCAGACATGCCTTCAGCCTCCCGCTCCATGTCTGTCGAAACACCTTCAACTGGTCGCTCCACAGGGTCACCCATATCACCTTCCGCGAACTTCATCCATGCAGTTGCAGCTTCCCACTGCGACAGCTCGGCGCCAAAACTACCTTCCGGTTCTCCAAGCACAGCGCTCAAAACCGATTGGACCTGACTGTCAGCTGGTGACGAATCATTCTTGTCGGGCGCCACTTCTGCAGTGAAATCCAGTGGCTTCAATCTCTTGAGGGGTGGCTCTGCTTTGAGCGGTGGCTCTACCGGTGGAACCACAGGCTTCGCTTCAAGGCGGCGACAATTTCGGACTTTGGCCTGGCAATCAACATGACTGCACTCTCCGCCTCAGACAGTGTCCTAGAGGGCACCTTGAGATCAGCAAGCATGCCAGCAGACGAGTCCTTCGCACAACATCGCACAACTTCAAGAGAGAAACAGTTAGTTGGAGCCCCCACTACAATGATTGCATGCTCTCACTGAACTTTGACAGTAATGTCACAGCAAACCTCCGCCCCAGTGAGAGCATCATGCAATGTCTCAGCCTGCAAAAAATCTAAGAGATGTCAATCCGCAAACCAAAAAGCTGACAAGAGAGGCCTTCTTGTGACCCTTCTCACTCGGTTTGCTCTTGCTTTGGGTCTTGCGACCTGCCCACAAGGTATGGCAATATGCATGGTATCCTGGCTGTCCCTGGCCTGGTTTCTTTGGTTCCCGACGCCCAGCAGGACGCTTCTGCACCTTTGATCCTGTCCTTGTTTGTCCTACTTCATCATCATTCCCATCAGGTTTCTGATCATCGTCATCATCATTATTTTTGTTCACATCGTTTGTTTCATCAGCAGCAGCATCATCATCAGTCCGTTTTGCTTTCTTTTTGGCTGCCTTTGGTTTGGGCTTCCTCTTAACAGTCGGTTTTGTTGTTGGTTTGGTTTCATTGTTTTGAGTGTCTTGGTCCATATCTTGCTTGCGCTGCAGAGACTCATCAGATGATGATGTTGAGGCATTGAATCGTGGAGGCAAGCCTGTCCACTGTCCAGCATGTTTGAAAAATTACAGCTGTCATTGTCATATAAAAAAATGTATCCATAATACCCACTTCATTCCTGGAAATTCTCCGAACACCACAACCCAGCCTGAATCAGTTGTTGGAGTTGGCGCTCTCAACTTTGGTTTCGGAGTGACTGGATTGGCTGCTTTCGGTGCAGCCGCTGAAGAGCTAGGATTCGTGACATACTTCCCCAAGTCGAAGGCCTTGTCAAGGATGCCATGTGCACTGGACCAGAGCTGTTTCAAGACTGATATTTCCCTAGGCCATGGCATGCGCTCTGTATTTATGCAAGACACTGCAGCAAAGAAGGACTCATTTCACACCGCCATGTATGCAGTTGGGGGTTCAACTTTTCATTTTGCTTATTACTGTTCATTATTGAATCTGAAGCTAAAACATTCTGACTTGAGGCCCCCACAGGCATTGTATGGCGTGCTGGTGCACAGGTATCAAGAATTTCACAATCCGAATCCGATTCGTCCATCGTGGCAAACCGACTCGGCTGCACACTAGCTACCTTCACTTGAACAGTCTAGGCGACCATACGACATATTATGAGCAAAGTCACTTTGCAAACCGGTGGGGTTGCAAGCCTGCCATGCTGACCTCTTCGATGCCCTTGCGGCTCTTTTCACTGACATGAGGCTTTGCTGCCCGGTTTGTTTTTGTTTTGTGGAGGCCGTGTGCTCTGATGACGGGTAGACAGTCGACGCTAAAAAGATCTAAGCAGTACCAGGTAAAGTTCGTTTTGCTTATCAATCAATTTTCAAAGATCGGTTTCAGTTAAAATGCAAACTCTCATTCAAGGGGTGCAGCAGTCTTGTCAGAGCACATCCCCCCAACACAAGCAGAAATCTAAGGCTCTAAGGGATGAAAATCCGCTTTGTTAGGGCCAATTGCCTCCAAACTACATCACAGCAGCTGTACTGGAGTGTTCGCCTCCAAATCCAGCTGTCCTTTCAAAATCAAGACAGGCCGTTGCGGTTTCAATGTGCTCTTCCCACCAACGGCATCCAGCCTGGCACTCAAGCGGGGGCAGCTGGGCAGCTGGGAAGGGAAACACTGATTTGATATTAGTTTATGTTATGGTCTTTGGTTTGTGTATATAGTTTGTTCTGTGTGGTCTTCATCGATATCGGACAACCCCTGCCTCACCCGAAATCCAACTTTGACTGCTTCACCCTGCACCACCTTCTTGAGGCACAGCTTGGCAACAAACGTGAGTGCCGAGGATCCCTGCCAAGGCTTTACAACCGATGTTATCAGGAGAACCCCAAAACTGGTGTGAAATACTATGACACGTGTGAAATACCCGCCCTTGCAGGACAATTATTTATCATTATTTCAAGTCAGACAAAAGCAATCAAAGTGACCAGCCTTCTTGGTGTCTTTGTCTTTCTTGTTGTCTTCTTTCTTGCTCTTCTTTAGTTTCTTCTTTGGAGGCTCAGCAGGGTCATCCTCTCGTTTGGCATCCAAGCAAAAGCATAAAGCCTTTTCCGAGCGAATCTTTTCTTGCGCAAAGTCGATGATGTGATGGCTGAAGCCAACCTTGACCTGCCACACAAAAGGACAGACCTCTTATTATATAGGATAGTCAACAAAAGCCGGGGCGCCTCTCCGGCATCTTCCAGCAAGACCAGCAGCTCATGAAGCGTAACTGCCCGGTCCAAGCAGGGGAGGTTTTGTAAGTGGGAGAGGACCTGTTTCTTCTCAAGGATGATCAAGGTGTCAAAGTTGATGCTACAAGACAGCCACGGCCCATCACTTTCCATTAGCTCAATAGCATCCCTACCGTCATACCATGTTCCACTCCCAAACGAGCAAAGTTCACGGCCGTTGAGCAAAGTGGATTGCTCTTCGGACATAGCAAACACATGTTCTCCAGCTTGATCGCAAACCAGGGTCACTTGCGAGTTGATCG
>CAXAMN010023328.1:91569-112657 GCA_963970005.1 Durusdinium trenchii | reverse complement strand
CAAAATTTGCAAATCCATCCTGGGGGAGTGACGGGTTTGCAAATCCAAAAAATTTGCAAATCCATCCTGGGGGAGCGACGGGTTTTCCAGAAAACCCATCACACTTATCTTTGCAAATCTGGAAAATTTGCAAAATCATCGGCCTAGAATCAATCACACCCCAGCACCCCCTCCACTGTATGGAATTGTGACGGGTTTTCTGGAAAACCCATCACGAAATCATAGGTTTTGGAGCTGACCCATCACACTAGTGGCTTTAAGGCCCCAAGCCTAATTGTGACGGGTTTTAATTTTACAATTTGGATTGTGACGGGTTTTCTGGAAAACCCATCACGTTTTTGGGGTTAGCCTGTGGCTCCGGGGTGTGACGGGTTTTCGGTGGTTTTCGGTGGTTTGGTGGTTTTCTAAGTTTTCCAGAGTGACCCTTTCTGGAACATCTCATCATGCTTGGTCAGCATGTCTCCATCCACCGCCGTCTCAAGTTTAGGCCGGATCCACAGCCAGATCAGCACGACATCGAGCAGAGTCTGGTGCTCGTCCAGGGTGAGCTGGGCTGCTTTCTGCAGGGCACAGGACAGAGCAAGATATATACCATCTATTTTTGGTGGCTAGTGACTAAAGAGAACAAACAGACCATTTCATCACTTTTCAGTCGACTTGGTATTTTTCAAGCCTTGGCTTTGGAACTTGAGTCTTTCCCGGCACGGGAGTCGAAGATTGCAATGACCCTTTTGCAATACATGACTGCGGCCGTGTTGGTAACCTCCAAAATGGTTCTCCGTAGTTCCTTTCCCCGGTACTTCCCGATCTCCCAGCGTTCAGTCCCTGGCACGAAGTGCCCCACGGCTAGCACCTCGTAGGGCAGGCCTGCTGAAGTGCAGAGTGGCACTTAGTGATACTCTGTGTACAATACAGAGGATCAATGGTCATTGATCCATTTTGACTTGAAATTCGGTTGACTTCAAAATTGATGGAATATGTTTTTCTGCAAATGGCATCGTCACTGCTTTTCTACGGCCGGTGAAACCTCACCTGCATCCTATAGGGATCAGGGCGATCTGGCCGATCTGGCAAACGAGCAGGGATGTCATGACGTGGGGCATTTCCCCCTGCAGCAATGAACTCAAGGGCCGATGCATTCTTGCGAGGTCTTGGACCTGCTAAACTTCTCATGAAAGCAACGGCCCGGCTGTACTGGGGGTATGTCTCAAGGACCCCAGCCAACTCCAGCAAATCTTTGGCCCTTTCAGGGTCCAAATCGCTTTGCTCGCCAGGGTGGTCCTTGGCAGCACTCCAAAAGGCTCTTGATTGATGCAGTTCATCTCCAGGCCACACCAGCAACGCTGGTTGGCTCAGTGTTGCATCACAAAGATTGTGCTTTACAAGGCAAAACACGTCAGCCGGGTTTGGCTGATACCTTCGTGGAAGGCGTTCATCACGAGGAATGTTGCCAGGCAAACCTTCGATCAAACAGCAATGAAATTGGTGGAAGAAGGGCTAAGTCATATCAGCATGCAAACGTGCAAAATCAGCCATCGACTTTGTTTGTTAAGAAGCAGTCTCGCCGTCGGAACAGAAAGCTGTGTGGAATTTGCTCATCGTCTGCAGTCCTTGGCCTATAGACATTGGACATGGTGGCAACATGGGGCACCAACTCTTTCCAAGGTCTCACCTCAGACATGCACTTATTCTGTTTGCGCGGCAAAGGAACACAGTACTAAAACATCCAGTTCCATAAACCATTGTGTCACAGAAGTACAAGAAAAGCTTATGTGCCAAGGTTCCTTGTCCATGAGCACAACCTCGAAGAACTCACCGCGGCGCGTAAACACCGGGCTGACATGGGTCTCGAGAAGCCTTGCAAGGCTTCAACCCGTGCAACATTTCAATTGACAAGCAAACAGCGCTCAGCTGGCCTTTGAAAATCAGCAGGGGTCTGGATGCTGTCCGTGGCATTGACAAGGAAGGTCGTCACCAATCCAAACAATCCATCTGAGCGGGTTCAAACCGTGTCAGAAACGAAGAAAACACAAAATTGATACAAACGTTAAGGATCCTCAAGTTTGTATCATTCTGAGACATCTCTCGGAAGACTTGATGTTCAACTTAAGATTCATTCAACTCACGACTCGTTCGAGCCTATGTCTTCATGCGTGTGGCCTACCGGGAGGTGGTGATGTCCGCACTCGTCAAAGTAGCGGGAATTGACGAGTGCGGACATCACCACCCCCGATAGGCCGTTCTTTACTTCCTTCACAGTGTTGTCTGACTGTATATAGAGCCTTGGCCCAACATTGACATGGCAAGACTCATTACAACCAACTTAAAGCGCAATATTTGTTGTACATTGTTGTACTCTGATTGATCTTGGTCAACGACAAGCAGCGAGCGACTGAAGGATCTTCCGGATTTGCGACACTGCTTCCACACCAAATTTATTGTAAACAGCAAAGTCTCCCAGGTGTATGACCCTCCGCGCGACACGTGTTCTTCCGACAGGAAAATGACCACGCCAAAGCCGTGGGCTATCACAGCACTCAACTGCATGCCGGTGCGTGGCACACGCTCACACACGCTGTTCTTGGGGGTTTGACCCCTTCCCCACCTGGGGAGAAGGGGTTTGCTTCTGTCGAATCCGTCGCAAATTAATGTTAACATCTCATCGCCGCTCCTCGACTGTTGCCTCGCTGACCAATATACTTCCCGACAACGCCATACCAGGGCCAAATGCCCTAACAACTCATCGGCTGCCTTTACATTCTGCGCAAAGGACTTGGCGTGCCTCATGCGGGCTCGAATCTTGTCGCAAACACTGCACGTTGAGTGCTGCGACTTGCGTCGAAACTTCAGTACTTGTCTCCATGGCTTGGAGATTGCATAGAATGATGCTTTCGAAGCACACTTCTCATTGCTTGCCAAGCAGTGTGCTTGGTAGAGCAAGAACACACCTCCCCACGTTCCAGGAGGGAGCTCCCTCTCGGCCAAAGAGGTTGGGTCAAAGTGCGACATCAGTCTGGTGGTGGGCCCTTCAAGAACCTGATCCATCATATGTTGTAGAAGTTGAGTGCGGGCTTGTCCTGAATCTAGATCCACACCAGTCGGCATCAGCCTTGGACTATGTCAAATACTATAAAAAGTTGACAGAGGTCCTTATGAGGGCTTCTTATGACCGCTGAACCTTTAATCTACAACAAAAGATGCACCAGTTTGTGGTCATGTAGCTTTGTGGGCATTGTTTCTGATACTGAATAGTACAATCTCTTCAAGAAGACTTGGATCGATGTCGCTGCTAAAGAAGGTCGGGTGGAGGCCCCTGCCGCAGGTGTAAATCAATTAACAACCGCTGTTTTTCAATCTGCAAAGTCAGAAAAACCCGTTTCGCCTTGTCCAGTCAAAGCTCTCTCGTCCTTCCCCTTGAAAGTATGCCGTGTGCGCTGGAGACGGCCACATCCAATGCCCAAGAACCGGATAAAGGATCGCCGGCAGACTTCTTGGCCTGACATCAGTCACCCTTAGAAAGTGAACATGCAAACACAACCAATGAACAAATGCGGTGCAATTGGTCAGCAATTCTAGGGCCTCCAATGGACCATGTGACCTGAACTTGGTCTGAATCTGATCCAGAATCAGAGCCCTCACTGTCAGAAGAACCCATTCGGCCACTTCCTCTTTGCATCGCCCAAAGAATAGCGTCTTGGGCCGGCTTTGCCTAGTTTGGTGGCTTCTTAACAAACATTAGTTGAAGACATTACTGCAGTGAAACTGCTTCTGAAACTCAGAACTGAACCAAGGACCAGAATAGCGCACAAACTTGGTGCAGCATTTTGAATGTCACCAATTTCCAGCACCTAAGTCCGTGAGAGGGATACAACCCAGTTACAGCGTTCGATCCTTTCAAGACAATGCCACATACTTTTGAATGAAGCAGTAAGCTTTGAACTCTCTCTTGCAATTGCACGCAGAGCTCTCCCGACTAGAAAGCACTTCATGGATTCTCTTCTTGGAAGCCCCATTCTCCGCATACACACTGGACTTCCCTTCCTCCTTATCTGCTGCCTTGAGGGATACCAAGTGCGTGAGCGACAAGTCAGCCTCTTTTGGCCTGAGCAGAGCTATCAAACATGTATCCATATCCCCAGAAGAGTTGCTTTATAAGTGCACCATGATTCAACAACTCTGCCATGGCAGGAACTTGACAAGAACTTATTGCAAACCATTGTCCTGCATTTAGCAGTAGAGCTAGAAGATGCAGAGCTAGAGCTGGATCCACTGTCAGATTCTTCTGGACTATCCGCGCGCCACCGTCCAAGGTCGCAAGCACGTTGAGGCGTTCTACTTCGAGAAGCGTCAGCCCGCCACTTCCCCATGGGACAGAGCTGGTCGATAAAACTGTTGGATATTCCAAGAGGGTCGGGAGGCAATATTGTCCAAGATAAAAACTGGCTTTTCTTTCTACCTATATAGTAGTCTTCCTATATTATCCTGAGTAGTCTTGAACTTGAACGTGAAAGAAAAACATGGATGTGGCAATGCCTGCATGTGCTCATTGGGGAAAATACAGCTGCATAGTGGAGGTGGTTTCTGACAGCAGTGCTCAAAAAGTAAGGAAGAGTACATCTAGAAGCAAACTCTGATGATGCTTGTTTAAGTAACTTTGGGGCTGCCTGGCCTGAGCTGGTGTGACGGTGATCGTCGTAGTGGGCCGCCAGCAGGTCGACCATCTCAGCAGGACTCTTCAAAAGGTTGTGTATGATTTTTCTCTTCCATGAATCCACCTTGAACTTTCTGTGAATGGTGTTGCGGTTGTAGTCTGCTATGCAAGCTCCCAGACACTGTGCTAGGGGCACTTGTCTTCCGGAGTTCTTCTTCATAAGCTCTATGGCTTTGCGAAATTGGCCCAAGAACTCTAAGGCACTGGGCGCCTGTTTCTCGGCAGTCTCTTGGCCCAAACCTCAAGCAAAGATGGGTCGAATGGGTTGAGGTGTGAATAGGTACTGTCAACATTGAGTGCCTAACGTAGGGAATCATAGATGAACTCCGATGGGTTGTCTTGGTGACGGTACTGCGCTCTGAAATAGCGCAGGGATAAGATCAAAGGGCAAAGATCGTCCGAGTCAAGATCCTCCTGTGGCCATTCCTGACATGTCAGAAGATAGATAGAGGCTAGCTATATATATTTGTATGCTATTTTAGTATAATATATATTATATATAATATATATGTGGATTTTTAACCTCATGCAAAAAGGTAGGGTGGCCAAAGGAGCTGAGAGTCCAGTGAGTCTAGCAAAGCAACAATTCCCTGGCAACACAACCCCTTGGTGAAGCCATCAAGGTATCCAACGCTGAAGTTCTCCACTGCACGCGTTGGATTCTCAGCGAATTGGACCTGAAGCGGCTCCCTGAAAGGATCGAAGTTGGTGTAGATGATATTTTTCATCGCCATTGTCAAGGAGGCCATGTGCGGAAAGTCTTAGTGCATGGCCGACATGTTGAGCCGAACAAAGCAGTCCAACAAAAAAACATTTCAATTACTCTAAGAAGAAGAGTACAAAGCTTGTTTAGTTGCCTAGTGACACCCACTTTTGGCATTCTTGCTGAAATCCAGCTGGTGAATCCCCACATATAGTTCATTGACTTTTGTACTGGGGGTTATGGACACCACTGATGGCAAATCATCACGTGCACCAGGCCTTTCAAACACAATCCGATCGATAACCGCTTCGAAGGCCCTTGGCTCCGGGTACCTCTTGGCCATCCAGTCTCCAAGGTTTTCTTCTTGGGTCACCTGAGACAAGCATGCGGCTTGTGAGTTGCAAACCCTGAGCAACTAGACAGTACTGATACGAAAACAAGTTTAGCTAAACTCAAGAGGGTCGCTCTCTGAAAGGCTGTCCAAACAATGTCCCTGGCAGTAGCTGATTTTGATTCCTCTTCCCCCTCTACTTTGAGCCCCTCATTCTTGATCTCTTCTTTCTTCACCGGCCCATCCATGGCTTAGGCCAACAATGGGTGGTGAGTCAGTGCTTGATGAACTGAGACCGAGACTGGGAGCCAATGCGAGAGTAATGCAAGCAGCAAATTTAATCTCAATGGAAGCTTAAGTGTATACATATAAAATTTGACAGAAGTGTACTGACTTTTCACAACACAGGTAGGTGATACCCTTCAGTTGATGTCTCCCACAAAGAAAATGCCTCATATCACGGTTGGTGGACGATGACTGAGCTACCAGTCTTTCAGATTGGCTTCGGACATTGCGCAATGCCATGCGCTCTGAATTGCCTGGCTGGTGCGCAGGGCTTGTGAGTAACAGCAACAAAGTGATTTAGGCTGACTAGCTTTCTGGCATGTAGACAAGCAATGAGGACCTCTCCTTCCATTGTAGCACAGATGATATCTAAGGAATAAGCATCCAGCTTTTTCCCTGGCCTAAGAAATCTGTTTGCAGAACTTGTTGACTTTCCGCATGTCGCAAGCCTGCGGGGTAGTTCACGGGAAAAGACTGTGCGAGCTGTTTGCTGAGCACCTTCAATGCGATCAGCCAGGCTGCAGCGATGCATCGCAGATGCATGGAGTTGCCAGCTAGGTCATTCACCTCCTGGCAACGAAAAAAACAGATAAAAACAGACTGTTCTCAAAGTACCTTAGATCCAATCTAATAATCGTTGGTCCTGCTCAGTGAGGCTTTCGAACTGCACTCTATGGACAGGAAAGCCCTGTAGCAGCATCTTCTCGACGCCTTGAACACAACAGTTTCACATCTAGTGATATTTTCTCACACTGCTTTGGTTGGAATAAAAGGGGCCTGAAAGCGCTCGCTTGGCGTGCCGGAGCCAATAGCAACCCTTTGGCCTAGAAATTGGTAAGCTGTCAAACCCTGACGTACTATAGGTGTGCAGCGCTTGCACAGCTGAGCGCAAGGCGTCACACATGGAAAGGGCTGGTTGAAGCTAGAGAGTGTTGGCATGCGCCCAAGGTTTTGGCTAACATCAGCCATGACCCATTTGGTGTTCTGAACGGACAAAAGTGCCAATGCCTGGCAAGGCTTGAGAATAACGTGGGTATGTATGCATACGTTTTTGTATATTGTAGATTGTCAACGCCTGCTCGCAGCGGTCAGACAGTCCAAGCGATGTGCCATAACCAATCTGCCTTTTCCGGGCTTTGTCAAGGTCCACCTGGCAAGACAACAAAACAAACTGCGGTAGAGAGACTCGGAATGGAGCCTCATGTTGCTTGATGAAATCCCAATGGTAGTGGCGCCACTTTGGTTGTGTTTTTGTGGGCCTGCAAGAACATGAACGCTTGCTTATGTGATGGCAAAAACATTTCAAAAAACATAACTGTATATATGTCACCTTCTCTGAATGTCATACTTTTTGATCTTCTTGGACTCCATCTTCTTGGCTTTGGCCTGCCCACCATTTAGAGCATATGAACCATTCGTTCTAACTAGACATCTGGCCTTCCACCTGGCTTTGATGTTTTTCACATCTTCAGAACCGTCAGGCAAAAGAAAATCTGTCCTAGGCTTTCTAGCAGTAGGCACCTAAAAACAACATAGGGCAACAAGGTGAATTGAGGATCTGGCCATGGTACTGTCATTGTGTTGGTTGTCAGGGCTTCCAAGACAGAAGCAGCACAACCATCCAAATTTGAAACTCCCAGAACATCTCGGCGAACCATGACGAAGTAGAGCCGGCGGCGGGTGACATTGACACCCAGGGCCATCCTTGGGCACACAATTTTGGACAAAAAACCTTAGGAATCACCAGAAACAGCCAACGCATAGCCATGGGTCGGATCTAGTTCTTGCAGTGTCATTTCGTAATCACCGCATTCTGTCAATGCCTCTTTGACCTCATCAATGACCTTCAATAGTCCAAGTACATTCTCCAGAATCGCGAACTGGCATGGCAAGAAAATTTGTGTAACCCTGGGAGGAACAAACGAAGCACATCTTCAAGCAAACAAGATCAAACAGGGAAGAGGCACTAGAGGCTGTAGTTCTTGAATCGTGTCACGTACAGCCCAGAACTGCTTTGCTTGGCTATCATTGAGCCAGTCACTGTGGGTCCTCAAGGCTGAAAAGGCCTTGCAAGGGAAACCAGCGCAGTATACATGTACCTGAGGGCCCATTGTGTTCAAGATGCTCTTTGACAAATGATACAAATGGACCCCTCTTCAGCGCACGTTTCCCTTCAGGTGGGTGGTCTCCCTGTAGAAAAGATCGTCCTGCAGCCTCAGCACAGGAAGAATACCACTAGACATAATGCAAAGCGTCGGCTGAGACGTAGGCGGTACGTGTGGAAAGTTTTGGGCAAAAAACTTCCGTGGCCCTTGGCCATTGTCGCATGCAGACCTCGTCGCAACCAAGAATACTCAAAACCATATAGACCTTTTTCAATTTGACCACCCATAATGCCACAAAAGAGCACATGCCGAAACAAGTCGAGGCATCCTGCACCACGAAATAACATGTCCAATGCCAGAACTGGCGCCTCTGCACCCGAGCCTTGTGAGAGAGGTTCAAGCTGCAAACTTCAGAACCGTCACAATTGTTCTGAGTGGGAGGCAATCTGTCATGACTCCCAAAGGGGTTCTCAAGGGTTTCAGGATCTCTGCGAGGCCTGTCGGTCAAGCGGGAGGTACACACTGATGGAACAAACCACTACCCAGAGCTAAGTTGCAAACCTGTCGCTTCAGCAAAGCTGGAACCAAACTCCAGTGTTGCAACTTGGCTCTTGGTGAGCTGGGTGTGCTTCATCATCCTCAAGAATCTCAAACAACCGTTTCCTATTTTTTTGCAAATCACATCACTTTGAGGCCCTTACTCTATATCAGATTCATCATCATCGTAGCTAATGCTACCATCTGATCTACAGCGCCACAACTTTGGCATTTTGCCAGCTCACAGTTCAAATGGCTGCGGAGAAACCAAACACCTGGTTCTCAATTAGAAAACACCTGGTTGCAATCAGAATTGCTTGTATATAAATAGAATATGAACCCATCCAAAAACATGACCCCTTTCCTCGTGTTTTTTGATTTCCCAACATTCTATCTATTTCATTCTGTCATTCTATTTCTATCTACTGCAGGAGTATATCTAAATCCTGCTTGGCTGCTTCCAAAATCAGAACTATAAAGCCACCCACGCTGCCTACATTACAGGTCCAAGGGTCCAGCAAGACTTGTCAAGGCTGTTCTACGCCGCAAATCGGCCTTCAAATCCCATCCCCCCCCAGGCATTCAGCCTTGCAGAACCACCACGCCGACGCCGGGAAAAACCGGACGCCGCCACCTTCCCGCCGACAGAAACACGCCGCCCGCCCGGTGGACGCCCCAGGCGCGTGGCCCACGGGGTCCTCGCCGGCGCGCGGGTAGTCGATGGAGACACCGATGGAGCGGAAGACCTTCATGGACACCTGCCATGTGACGACCACGGATGATCCAATGGCAACTGAGTGGGAGATGTGGAGAAAAAGGGACATGAGGAGAACATGAACATGGGAAGACTCAGCAATTGAGAGCCAATAGCATTCGAGTTGAATAGGATCATGTTGATTGAACATGGATCCAAAAAGTGATTGCAAAAACATGCAAGACACCATCGTATTTACTAGAGGCACCACGGGTCTGGTTCCAAGCATCTTGACCAGGACGCGTTCCCACATCGACCTGCACCACCACACCAGCCTCCTGGCGTGTGGGGGACCCGGAGGCGACCAAGCTGTTGTGCTTCTCGACGTAATCAAGCAAGGCCATCACCAGCCTGAACCGCGGGTTGCTCTCACCCGCAGCGGACAATTCCTCCGATCTCCAGAGAGAGGGGTGGGAAATCAGAATCTTCCACGCTCCGATTGCAACGATTTGTCACCCCAAGGGGTTGACGTTCTTCGTTATCTTCTTTTTCCAAAAGGGATGTGCAAAGAAAATATTACCATACCCCAAACCCGGAGAGGTGTCTTTTTCACTCCGAAGCGAGCCTCACCGCCCTTCCATCTTCACCATTCTTCACCCACCAATTCATCACACATCGCTGGATGGCGGGGCAAACACTCCAATGTCGCTGGCTGACAACGGTCCCGGGCCGTCCCGGCGAACTCGTGTCAACTCGCAAACGGAGAGCGAAGCGTCGAACCGGGAAAGCGAAGCTCCCAAATAGGCAACGCATGAAAATACATAAAACATGTCGTATGTCACATGAGAAAGTGATAGAAAGTGGTTCTGATGGTTCAGTGATGCCGAGTGATGTCGTGTCTGGCCTCCTCGCAAGTGCAATGTCCCCTTCTGGCCTGCTCAATGAGCATCTGCAATCCACACACTTGGTCCCTCCCACCAAAGGCCACCTGGATCCCTTGCCAAGTGGTCTTAGTTTTCACTTGGGACACATGCGCCGATGTGGTCAGGAACCACTACTAGTTGATGGTTCTGGACGCTTGACTTTCAACCTGAGCTTTCACCAAAGGAATGAAACACACAATTAAAACAAACACAATCAGTTACAGTACCTCCAATAAGATCCAATAAGACGATGGGACCATGTTCCACTTCCAACTCCCACTCCAAGGCCCCCCCCTGGCGCCGCGGGTAGCCGGCCTGCGAGATTGCTGGAAGAGCTCTGGTTCTAAACATCCCCAAGGGCACGGGCCCACCTGCGCACGACCGGGGCACACGCTGGGATGTTTCCTGGGGGAACCACGGATTGACCACGGAGATCCACGGAGTGAGCTCTGGGTGGCTGCCAAAATTGTGAGGCCATGTCAGGATCAGTTCGACTGGATGAGGAGCATCTGGTTGAGAAACCCAGCGCTAGTGTTGGATGTTTTGTTCAGAACCCACACACACAAATTTGATCAAATGTTCTGTTTTGTCCTACTAATTGGACCACCACAGAACAAACCTTGCAAACGTCGACGGAAGCATTGAATCAACCACCAACAAAGCTGAAACAAATCGCATTTCAATAAATGGAATCTAGTATGTGCAGGAATAGGAAGCAAAGGTTTCGCCAAAAGATCTATATATATATATACTGTAGTAATCTGTAGTAGGTAGTTTAATTTCCACGTATGTTAAACTACCTGAACTTCCACGGCAGTTCGTTTGAATTCACAAGAAAACAACACACACACGAAACAACATGAAAGTATGTTTTCATCCCTGACACCCTCTACAGGGTGGAAAAAGAACCCATGAACCTTCCACAGAGCTCTGCAAAAAGAGCTGGCAGCGCGACTGCGTATGGCTTGGCTGGCGACTGCGCATGCGATCCGACATCGCCCTCTTCTCATGACATCTCATCAAAGAAGGGCTGAGAATCAGGCAACGCTTGGAGCACATTGGCACGCTGAGAATCAGCACGCTGTGGAGCACATGCCATTGCTATATTCAAATTCCGACACTACCAAATGGCATAGCAAATGCATAGCAAAGAGCAGTCAACTGCTATCGTCCGGTTCTTTAGGGAAGATACAATGTCCCCACACTGCATACAGCTGCAGTCGTCACCGTTGTATCAGGCAGCACTTCTTCCCATCAAATGCTATGCACTTCTTCCGTTCCAACATCTCCAAAATTGTTTGAAGAGTTGTCTTGAGCACCTCTGCTGCACAACATGTCTCATTTTTGTGACCGTTAGTATATCGAGCAGCACCGAGTGGCCTCCGGTTACAACAAATAGGTATCGAAAGTGGCTCTCCAATAGGTCAAAACACCCACCAGTGCTTAGGGGGGGGGTCAACTTCTTTTGGATGGTTTACCCCCTCTAAAAGGAAACTTTCTTGCATGCCGATGTCCCCGATCGAGAACTGCATCGCTTCTTCCATCCGTGGTTTCGTAAAGACCGACAGTCCATGAACCCGGGGTTCAAGTTCAGTCGATCATGAACTAAGCCAAGGGCAGATGCGCTAAAGTGACAATTTCCTTGCATGACCAGTGCATTGAGGTGCGCGTGAGATGTTGGACAGGTCGGCCCCTAGTACGTTTGAGGTTCGTTTGAGTGTCCAATCAAGGCCGCTGCGCTGGTTTTTGCCTTGAAGACCATGTTGATAGAAACTATTTGCCTTGAAACTTGACTAAATCCTCCGGATTTAGTCGAGGCGGGCTGAAAAATCTCGAGGCGGCAAGGCTCGACTTGAGAAAAAACAGCTTGCCTTAAATCCTCCGGATTTAGTCGAGGCGATTTTTTCCATAATCAAAAATTACCATGCAAATCTAGACTTCCTGGCTCCCGACAATTAGATTCTTTAGTAATACCTCCCGACAATTAGATTCTTTAGTAAAACCTCCCCACAATTAGATTCCTTAGTGAACCCCCCCGACAATTAGATTCAGTTGCGTCATCCCAAAGCAACCAGAACCGTGAAAAAACAAAGGAAAAAAGACACCGGAAATGACATTCCTAAAGGTTACCCCCCCTCCCCTGATTTCTAAATCAAGGGGAGGGGGATAAATACAGCCTTGCAATGCCTTGCGCCCAGAAGCCCCCCCAGAGGGAATGCCACGAATTCCGATCTTGCAGAGCTCCCGCCCTAACAGCCGAGTTCCGAGCTGAAGTCGAAGTCCGAACTCAGAACTTGGAACCGTTGCAGCAGAACTAGATTGTCTTACTCCCTCAGTTTCCCCTGGATTCATGTTGCACCTCGAAGACTCGTTTCCTTTCCGAAAGGATCCCGATCATGATCCAACATGTTCCAACTACCTCCTGAGAAGGTCGTTTGGGACCCTGCAAAACCCATATATCCCTATCAATCCCTCTCAGTATATACCTTCCGGGAAGGTCACACAACGTCGACTCGCTGGAGGCAAGTCGGAGGTCCACGACTTCTCTGGTGCCGAACGACCCGGAACGAGGCCCCGAACGCACGACCAGCCTCAAAGGTGAGGCCACTGCGGCCAATCGAGGGGCACAGGGGCCAATCCGCCTGATCGTTCCATTCCACCACCTGACCCAGACGCGCTGTGGAGTTGTTGTGTAGGCAGCGTGGGAAGGACGTGTAGTGTAGTGAGGGACAAGCTCTGACCAAGAGTGTGTACATGAATGTTAGACAGAAACATGTGCGCTTTGAAAGTCAACCAACATAAGTTAGATTCGTCCTGTAGCCGCTGTATTAAGTTGGAACTGGATGTTCCCGTCCTTTTCAATTATGAGTGCTCAGAATCTGAGACGATGTCTCATGTAGTCACAAACACAAACAACAACCGAAAGCAAGCACATCTTTGGTGGGTACGGAAGCAGCACCAAAAAATGATTGATCTTGTTTTTGTTATCCCTTGGGTTGCCCGAAAGAACAAACAAAACTCCAGTTGAAAGCACTCTTTAGGTGATTTGGAGACTTGGAAGGGTTTAATGTGAAAAGTAGTAAGGTGGAGTGCGAACACACTGAGTAGTAAGGTTCCAGTTCTCCCACAAAAGCGATACCAATACCATGCTAACAACATCCTATGTATATTGTATACCTTGGGTCTATCGGTCTAGCCTATTACCAGTGGATGATGATGGTTAGTGAAGGCCTTTCTCTGAAATAGTGAAAACATGTGAAAACTATTTGCCGACTGTTACAGGTACCCTGGGGATCTAAGTACCTTCCCAGAAGGTGACACTGTTATGTATATTTGGAGGGTCCAAGTACCTTCTGAGAAGATACTTGGATCCCTAGCGGTAATCGGACAGACCCAATGTATACCATTTTAGGTCCATACGAGCGATCCACCCCCCACCAACAGGCACAACCATTGTCGGTCGAAACAAACCGTCACACAGCGTCCAACGGACGGTTGTCTTGCCCACCTTCACTCCCTCTGTGAAACTAGATCGCACTTGTTTGACCTCCGTTGTTT
This sequence comes from Durusdinium trenchii, assembly GCA_963970005.1. Lineage (NCBI taxonomy): Eukaryota > Dinophyceae > Suessiales > Symbiodiniaceae > Durusdinium > Durusdinium trenchii. Next base: position 98,810 of record CAXAMN010023328.1, on the reverse strand, counting down.
CAATGGACCGTTTCTTCATACACCAGCATGGCCTCATGTGTGACACAAACAAACTGACAATAAAGGAACCTTCTCATGTTTTTGTGAAACATGGGGTGCTCCCAATTTCCCCAATCCCCCAGTCCAAGCTTTTCCCGAACCATCCACATATTTTCCAGGTCGGGAAATGTTCCAAAAAACCTTAGCAAACACTTCGAGAGCAATCAACCACCAACAGAAGTTAAGTGACCTGAACTAGGACAAACCTGGGATACCTATGGGCCTATGGTGTTCTGAAAATTCTCTGTAGCCCAGCCCAGAGACCATGTCCCACCAGATGCCCCCGGCGACCCTGACGGTCTCATCCAAAGACATCAAGTGGTGGGCAACCTCATGGGCAAACCTTAGTTGGGCAATCGGATTGGGTGCCACAAAAAGACATTCGCGTCGCGTAGAAAAACGCAATTTGTACATATATATATATATGTGTGTGTGTGTGTTCCTGTCTATGGTTCTGGATGGTGACACAACCCCGAACATAGAAACGCATGTGTCTCAAAAGTACATTTCAACGCACTACAGTTTCTCTTGTTTGGGGAAGGTTTCTAGGCAAACAAAGCCGTTGCGTAGAAAAATCTACTGTAGTTATGCGCACACACACAGACACACACTCAGGAAATGCATGCGGGACTGATCACCCCCAGCCCTGGAAAAAACAAAACGAAAAAATTATCTGGGTAAAACAGGTAGCATGTAAGGTGCTCTGGCCACCTCACCGTGCAAAGATCAGAAGTCTTAAGGCACAGAAGTGCCGAGTCACAAAACACAAAGGTCACAAGATGCATGACTGCAATGATGGAACGGATGCACTGGCTGGTCAGCTTGTTGTAATAGCAAACGGGACTGGGGAAGAAATGAAAACGTTGCAGGTACAGGAATGTGCGTCCACATTCCGTTCCGGCTGCATCCCAAAGCTTCGTTGGCCTGGCTAGGGGGACAGTTGCCATGCTCCCTGCTAAAGTGACCTCTGATTCCAAGGTGATCACACTTATATAGATAATCTTAGATTTTTTGTATAGCTCAACTGAATGAGCATGAATTTCACAAGGTGGCTCACTGATGCATTAGACCTTTACTGCACTAGACGCTTACTGCAAAACAAACAAGGAGACAGTTATGGCCTTATAGTAGAGTTTCACGAATCCACTAGTTACTGCAGAAACGACCTGACAGACCTCATAAATGGCCGAGAACAACAGATTGAAAATGTTTTGCGTCAACGACCTCCACGAATGCACTAGCCCTTTACATTCTAGTTACTGGCAGAACACCGAATTGGACAGCTTGAGCACTACGTAGACTCATTTCAAGAATGCTAAAGCATGTTCAAATTTGATGCAGGTACGTCCAGCTGGCCAAGCTGGATATCCCACTTCACTGGTAGCTTCATGGGACACTGTGCCAGTGAAATGCTGTGTCCCCCTGCTACATGAAAAAGCTGGAACTGTTAGAGGCAGAGTGTGGCACACACACACACACACCGCTCGTAAGGGTCAAACGTGAAGGCATGTGCCCACCCTTAAGCGGCATGGACGTGGGGTCCCCAAATTGCATTTGGTGGACGTAGGGGGACCTGTATATAAGGTGGTCTGGCCATCTTAATGACACCAAAGATCTTAATCCCGTCCCCCTAATAATAAACACGCCCCCCCCCCCCTCCCCCCCTATTAAAAAAACCTCGGTCGCATTTTTTTTAATAGGGGGTCCCTGAAATCGGGGGGTCCAAAATAGGGTCACCTGGGAAGAGCTTCAAAACCAAAAAGTAAATCCGTAAAGTTTTATATAAAATCCTTTATTAAACTCGTATCAAAAATGCAAAAAAGCTCCAGATCGAAGGGTCTTCCTTTTCCCCTACAAAAACCTTCATTAGAATAGTTATTCTTCGGTAGACTAACAGCTAAAGCTTTCGAAAGGTGATGTCGCTGTGCCATGCGGTGTTGCATGACCTCGGTGGCAAGTGCGTTTGCGTGAGTCCGTGCCATTGGGGGAAGGAAAGCCTGCTGGTGTAAGCGCGGCGTGTCATGGTGGATAGACAGGGCGGACAGAGGTGGGCAGTTACGGTTGTTTTTGGGGAACCTAATAAAAAAAACTACCCCCAAATTCGACCATGTTGGTAGTTTAGTAGCGGTTTGAAAGGGCGGCAATTTAAAACCAAATATAAACCGAATTTAGGGGTTCGGACGTGGGGTTTTTTTAATTGGGGAGTGTTTATTAATAGGTACTCGGGATTAATGCCAAAGCTCCAAGAGGTCCAGGTCTCAAAATTCAGAAGCCTTAAGCTACAGAAGTGCCAAGTCACAAAGCTAGAAGGTCACAAGATGCGTGACTGCAGTGAGTGGCTGGTCAGCGTGTTCTAGTAACAGACGGGATCCAGGAGGAAATGAAAGGTCGAAACGCTGCAGGTACAGGAATGTTCATCCACATTCCCTTCCGGCTGAATCCCAAAGCTTCGTTAGCGTGGCTAGGGAAACAGCTGCCAGCCATGCCCCCTGCTAAATACAAGAAATCAAGAACACCAAAAAGTGGCCTCTCAATCCAAGGTGTTCACACGCGCACGCACCAATAGGTGTTTCCATTTTTGTGGAGTTAATGTATAAATTAAATGGTTCCACCTCCACTGTCATCACCACATATATGTCTCAAATGCAGCCAGGAGCACAGAGAGAGAGAGAGAGAGCACTGCATCAACGGCACTGTCCGACAGGACGGCACTGGCCAAAGACGTCAAAGTCCAACGCTCCACACATCACATATGGAAGTGGATGGCATGGTCCCGAAGTGGATAGCGTGGCTTTCCCTTACAAACGGGAGTTTTTGGTCATCCAAATTAGTGTCATAGTGTAATGCAGGGCATGGGCGAAACGTGGCCTTGACCTCCACAAGATCTGCAAGCGACCAAACGAATCGAACCAGTGCTCACAGGAGAACATAGGAGAACCAAATGGCAGCAGTTCTCACACGCCAAAGCGGCCTTTGTCATGCTGACACAAGAAGTGGCATGACAAGCCCCTGCTGCGAAGATTGCTATTCACCACCCTCGTGCTTAGGGGGGAGCTAGAGCATCATGCCAACCAATCTTGTCCACAATTAGCAGGCTGCTAAGGTTTACCATCACAAGCTTATCCAGAATTCAAATTCACAAGTAGACCTTTGCATCCAAAGCACTTACGGACATGAACACACAGAGCGTGTGTACCCCTCTCAGACTTCAAAGCATCTGGGAATATCTGGGATGGCCAACTAACACTAGCGCGACTTGCGGACTCCATGTCAGTCACAACCGGATTCCGGATTGCCAGTGATGCCCGGAAAACGAGAGTCCTCCAAGTTTCACTGTGGACCGTGCGTCGCGTCGTCGTTTGGAGGGTGGGGGTCGGTACCAAATGGTTGGACACAACGAACTGGGACACGTCCACTCTATGGCCATCTAGGTACCTGAGTCAGGCAGGTACCTGGTGTTCACTCTGCTGAAGCTGGAATAGGCCCATTCCAACATCCTGTGAGACATGGTGGCATTCGCCCATGTCGGTTGCCTTGCAGCCAAAGACCAAAGCAAACATGTTGCCCTGGATACGCAGCTGGAAAAGAACATCATTCAGAAATTCTGGTCAACCAGCTGATCTGATTGGCCCAGACTGATCGGCAGCTGCAATTGATTTCGACCTTTCCCGTCCATTCAACTTGTTTCAACTTTGAGACAAGCCCGAACTGGCACCACAAACTCTGCCTGCCTTTGCACTCAAAGAACTCATTCCCTAGAGTCACCCCCATGTAGTTTCCGTGGGTGGAAAACGACGCAAGTAAAAGGAGGTTAATGAAAAAACTGACCCAACCCCAAAAATTGTACTTTCTCTACGTAGACCTACGTAGTATGCTCTAGGCGTTGGAAGAAAAATACATGTTGATCCAAACAACTTTTATATTGGTTCTTTGGTTCTTTGTCAAAAAGAATAAACTTTAGACACATTTATAAATATAAATACATATATCACAGTTATATTTGTTGTTATTCCTTGTTCCTATATATATAACATAAATGTTTGCTTTTGATTCTCTAGGTAGCTGCTTGTTCTGCCCAAACGAATAAATCAGGAATATGATGCCTCCCAAACCCCTCCCCAACAGCAACAAATTCATGAACGAACATCATTACCTCCCTTCTGGGAAACACAAGCTCTTACAATCACAATGTCACAGCCCTAAGGCTCCTCCAACAACTACCCGATCAAAAGGCCACTACCACATGGATGGCAACCCGTCCGTCCCCCAGTCCCCCCGTCCGTCTCCCATCGTTTCTCCCAGAAACTCATCGTTCGGTGCCATCAGCAACGCCACGCCCGTGGCGGCCGTGGTGTTGTGCAAGTCAATGATGAAGTCCTGGACCGACGAGGCGTCGAGGCGTCGAGACGTTGGCGCCATCAAAACATACAGTATGTGGCTCTGGGTCAAAAACCCGGAGAGAGAGAGAGAGAGCGAGAGACCCTAACCACTGGTAGGTTCACCTCCCAGGTCAGTCAACCCGATCCTGGTGGGACGACCCAAACCAACTGCCTAACTCTGAGATTCGTTGCTTTGATCAAAGTTTCCGCCTTTTTCCGCCCAGAATTGGACCACTCGTTCGCTTACTGAAAAAAAAGTACTCTTTTCTTGCCCCACTCAGGCGCAAGAAGCTCAGAGCGAACAAACACAGCCGCATGCGCGCTAGCTCACCCGCTCACCCGCCCAACCCAACGGATCCGGTTTCTCCCCACCGAGGACGCGGCGCACTTGGGCTCGGAGCTGCTTTTGGGGCCCAACTGGGCATCCACCTGCGAGGTCAGACGAGGTTGGAAGCGGAAAACCGAGGTCGAAAGACAGAGGTCCCAGCTTTTCAGATCTGGGAGGAAAAAGACGTAGTTGTGGTGCAACATTCTGATCTTCTCTTTGCAGTACGTAGGACCAATCGCACCCAACATAAAGCAAACACAAAGAAACGACAGGAGAAGCTCATACACCCAAACAATTCATTCCAGTTAAGTGCAATCTTTTCTGTTCGACCTGTCTCAATCTCTCGGAATCACAGGGTACGATGCAATGCATCCTCTTTTGCACAGCTTATCGTTTGGGGCCGTCTTGACCCCAAGTGGTGAAAATGTGATCGTGAGCGCGATTGGTCCTGAGTGGTGAGGGACGAGTACGATCGAAGGAAGGTAACTGGCCAAGGCAGAAGTGTCCCTTTGACCAGGCAAGAAAACTCAAATTAGATAGAAGTAGACGTCCAGGTTGGGTATATTCCATCACCAGTAACAGTGGATGATGATGATGATGATGATTATTATTATTATTATTAGTCAAGGCCTTTCTCAAAAATAGTTATAAGTTATAATCCGTCCTTTACTGGCTGCTACTGGTAACGGACTACACCCTAATTCTAGGCTAGGATTCTGGGCAAATTATGAAATGTATATTTAAAGGATTATATGTAATCAACCGTAGCAACTACCAAGCAGTGTTCCCGAGAGATGTGCATCCCGCCAAACATAGTGAACCCAGGCTTTAAGAGAATGATGTCCTTGCAAAAAAGAAGGTACTGTAGAAGAACACAGGACAAAGAACATGTAGAGAGTAATTCATCTTATTCATTGAAAATTCTGAACATCAATGTTCACCCTGTTTTGCAGGTCATTTGGCATCCACGGAAGACCGCCGACCAGGCACGGCTTGGGCTTCTACTATGTTCACCCTAAGGATCCGCTCTGCTCGTAATCTCTGCTCAGGTTTCTTGATTAATTTATATATATATGAAGTGATGTTCCTTTGGGAGCATTGACTCTTACTTGAGTCTTAATACAAGCAAACGGGATCATCTGCACCACGAGAAGCATCCTCGTCCTGCTTCGGACATCGTCTGTCATGGTCCAAACAGAACACCGGCAGTCGGCTTGGTCTCGGCACCTCGTCTCTGGGGTCCGAACACCGGACGGCACGGTCTGTAGAGGGTGCCATCCACTTCCATGATTGGAGGGGATGTAACACAGCGTTTTGCTTCTCCAAGGACTGGTTGGCTTGCAGGCTTTCTGTGCCAAGCAGCTCCCAGGTCTTCCAGTGCCCATTGGGAAGCACCTCGACCAGCTCCAAGCGCAAGGCTTGAGAGGCCTCGTAGTGCACAGGGCCTCGCAGAAGGCCGAAGGGACAAGTCCCGCCCACCAGATCCGACCAAACCCGGAGATCTGACCCGCACAGGGAGATCTGACCTGTGACTCGGATCCTCATCTGGCCAGGGTTCCCCCAAAGAAATATCGAAAACAAACAAAACATGGCCGCCATAGCCCGGCACAGCATCATGGCACATGTCTAGGCCTGAGAAAGCTTTGCAAACATCTTTACATGTTTAACCCTCTGAACTCTATGACCCCTGGGACAAGGAAAGGTCCACAGTTCGTGCTGTAGTTGGTCGCTCTTTGTATAGGGACAAACATGGACAAACCATGACAAACTACCCGTGGATTGACCATATTGGTCCAAATGGGGATGGGTATGGATGGGTCAAAAACCTGGAGCCCGACCAAAGCCGCCATGGCCGAGCCGCCATGTTTCTCCATTTGCTGCAGCAGCTGGAGAGCGGTGGGATATTGTTTGCAGCCTCGGAGCAGCCCGAGGCTAACCAGCAAATCTACATGGCTATCCATGGACCTCTGAACTCCCTATGGATAAACATGTGACAATATCACACATCAACTGCATTGCAAACCAAGTCGGACGGCCAGGCCCTAAACCCTAAACCACCGGGCCCCATGCTCTGCTTCGGTTGGCCTCACCCGACCAATCCGGTGCCGGGGACTCTCCGACCGTTCACCCGACCAGGGAGCGGCAGCACGCACGCACCACGCTGTAATAGGCGCTGGTGCAGGGCGGCGATGGGAGCCGCTGAAGCTGTTTGAGAAGCTCCTGCAGCGTAACACCGAAGCCGGGAGGTCCCAAGGACGGTCATATAATACATGGCAGAAAAAGTAGTAGGAAGTACGGTTAGTACGGTAGCATGAATGAACATGACCGCGGTACCTCATGTGCACTTTTACAGGAGTTCGATGGAGATTGATGAGCTTAGTTCCTCTCTGCAGGAGGTATAATTGGAGCGTTGTACAAACCTATATATATATAATTATATATATATATAAAGGCTCAGTCCAATATGTCCAGCCCCTTTTCTTCGCAAGACCCAA
>CAXAMN010023328.1:39055-91559 GCA_963970005.1 Durusdinium trenchii | reverse complement strand
ACCTCACGATCTTTTCTCTCTTTCTCTTTCCGTTTACTCTTCTTTCCACCGCCCCCTGCCCTACCCCCTCTCGGGGTAGGCTCAAGCGACGGCACTGAACGTTTCTTTGAATTCAAAAAGATGGCCCTAAATTGCTTGTTAGCTGTCGTGCGCGGCAGGTTCATCTCTGCCAGTGCAGCAAGTCCACTATTGACGTATGTGCGGGCTGTTTTGGCAGCCTGCCACCTACCATAGACCAAGAGGCGGTCTAAACTTCCCCATTTTTGAAAGAAAAACGTGGCTCCCCCTCTGCGGAGGGAGTAAGGGCGAAAGCCCAACTCTTCAAAACCCAGAGCCATGACAGCCTCATTAAAGAGTTGACGCCACTTGGCGGGAGACGGGCAAAGCTGGCTACGAACCTCACATTGTTGGCTCCAAGCATGCAGCCACCGAAGGGGTTCCTCCACAGTCAAGGTGACACTTTCTGAGGCTCCTTGTCGTTTGCCTGCTTTGGTAAGGCCAAGGGAAAGAACCGCAGGTCCTTGTACGGCATGTATGCTAACGTCAGAAGAACAGAGACTGAGTATCTCTCCCGTGCGCAGGGTCCCGTAGAAACCCACGAGGAGGGACAAGCCAAATTTATACTGCTCTTTGAAGAAGGCATATCCTACCATCATCTGAAGTGCCTCCTCTGGTAGTGGTGGCGCCCGATTCGGTATTTCGTTCATGCTCCAGGCCTTGAGGAGCCTCCAGGTGCCGCGAAGATGCCCTTTGACTTGTGGTTGAGCGTCTTGAAGTGCGGCAACGGTATCACTTGCTTGCGCACGTCCAAATCCTTCTGTCCATAGATGTTCTATGTACTGCTGAAGTAACAGGTCAAGGTCGGCGTGATTGTAAGGCACTGCTCGGCCTTCATCTCTGAGGAATGCCCAAAAACCTTCTAGTGCTCTGTTGTATCGTTCCCTAGTGCGCGGCTGCACAGTAAGTGAATGCAAACTTCCCATTTCTGCTCTCTGCTTTTTACGCTCCTCCCGTGAGCCCCCTTCTAACATTGGCCGTTTTACTTTAGCCATTTCTTACGAACAGGACGCCTGCTGGGGGCGTCCGCGGGGTTTTGTGCCGTGTGGACATATGCCCACAGGCCTTGCATTCCGGAGGCTAGGAGAAGCGCGTTTATTCGGAGCAGAGTTCTTCGGAGCTTGCGGCTGCTGGATCTCCCCCGTGCCAAACAGTGGAGACACACAAGGGAATCTACGAGATGAAGCCATCGTTCTTGAAGCCAACCCTTCTTTGCGATGCGCCAGCGAAGCGTTGTTAGCACAGCTCGTAGTTCAAGTACGTTGATGTGCTCTTTAGTGCCCCGCCATTGCCATCCGCAAATGGTCCTCCACTTCCATAAACCAGCAGGTAAACTGGCTCGAAGGCGATGATACCGGACAGGATCTTCACTTTGCGCCTGCAGGAGAACATCTTCTCCCTTCAGACTGGTCAGCCCTGCAATCTTCTGCACCAGTTGGGTGTCCAAAACCGGAGGTTCAGCTTTTCGCGGTGGTCGCATGAACGGTCGGAGGAGAAAACTCTGTAGGGTGCGTCCTCCGCCTGGGGCACACTGTTCTACCACCTCCCGAAGGCTCAGACGCGGACCTACGCCTAGAACCAAGGAGAGCTGAGTCAACAACCATGCTACCACGAAGACGTTCCAGCTGTTTCCAACGAGGGTGAGCCGCTCATCTTGCCAAGCCTGTGTGTTCTGCTCTTGCTTCGGGTAGCATTGAACAGTGTAGCCACGTGGGAAACCCATCAGAACTTCTCGCTCTTCACAATTCAACAAGCGGGTGTTGCCATGTTTGTCTTGCGCTCGAAATTTATGAAGGTATTGGTATGGTGGGAAACGATGCAAGTCACTGCCCCAGTCCCTGAGCACCTCTTCTCCACATTGCTGAAGACCGGCAGGGCGTCTGCCAGGAGTTAGGCTTGGCCGTGAGGTAGTGAATGTTGGATAAGGTTCATCGGAAACTTTCTCCCAGCCATCTGACAGGAAACGAGTACAGTCATAGTCTACCTCGAGGGTCACGGTCTGCAAAGTGCTCCAAGACTCTCCTGTCGCCGAGGAGATGGTTACCCCTTCACCAGGCACCAACTCCCAAGACGGCCAGAATAGACGAGGTCGCCGAGCTCCACAAAGGTGTACAGGATCTATCAGGAAAGGTGTGGACCCCACGGACTCGCTCATGATCCTACGGTCACTTTCATCCATGGAGGCGACTGATTCCATCAGCCTGTGCACCTGTGCCCACTTAAAATGCTTCCTGAGGAGAGAGTGGACGAAGTCAACATACTGGTACAAGCAGCTTCGGTGGTCTCGCAGAGCCCCTCTGCGGTCGGCATTGAGGCCTGAAACGCCTTGACAAGGCGGCCCGGCCCCCAAGACCACCAAGGCCACTTGTGAAAACTGGCATGCCCAAGACTGTACCATGTCCTCATCCACCAGCTCAACGTCTTCAACGAATAATGTTTGCGGAAAATGGCTTTCGACCACTCGCCTTGCGGGCCCATGCTTTTCGACACTAATGTGGCCGATTACCGGCAATCCGATCACGTCCGCAGCTACCCGTAAGGCTCCCAACCCGTCGAACAACCCGATTGTGAGCACTTGAGGAAGGTCGCTGGGTTCAACCACGTCTCCACGCACTTCACAGTTGGCGGCCATACATCCCAACGGGGTCAATCTGGACGAAGCGGTGATTCCTCCTCCTGTAGTTGATGCATCACTGGCTGTGACGGTAGGTGAGAACGGCAGCCGAAAGTCCATCCGAGCCAGCGGTACCAGGAGACAGAACCGCGCTATCTCCCGTCGGACCGGTTGAGGCAGGGGTCTAAAGTGGGGCCCTTGCCCGTCGAAACTTTGGATGAACTCCCAAATTGCATTGAGCGTGCCCAGCAGTGCCCGCCGAAACATGGCCATGTAGACCAACCCCCCGGCCACAATCTGCATTTGCTTCTGACTGCACCTGCCACTTTCCAAAAGTAGAAGACTAAGTTGCACGTAGCGCATGACTTTCTCGGGGCGCGGTCGCGCGGTCCCTTCTGTACCATCCACCAAGGCTCCCTGTACTTCAGCAGAGCTCTGTCGCTCCACCGCTTTCTTGGGGTGACGGGGTATGGCCATGTCTGCGTACATGCTTCGCAAACTATCCACTAAAGGAGCAGGGGTACCCTTGATTCTTTCTGCCAGATTGGAGTCTACTTTCTCGAGCTGGTCGAAGTTGTCCAAATAAATCCTATAAGAGGGGTTTGCACTAGTCAGCGGTCTATCTCTTCTCAGCTCCGCCTCCCAACCGTGCTGGAGGCCCTCCTTCCGAGCTTCTGCCAAAGCACTGCTGACCACTTGTCGGTGTATGTGCTGAGCTAATGCCACACTATTGCAAAAACCCATAGGTAGGACCAAGGAGGTAAGGTAGAATCTTTCTCGGTTGTGCGGGCATAGTCGGGCTGGCAGTGGTTTAGCGAAGGCCAAAAAGGGTTGCCATTCACGAGGTACCCGGAACAAATAAAAGAAACACCTCACATCTTCACTACTCACCAGGAGGGTCTCAGTGGGCTGGATGAAAAAGGAGCCCATGCTGGGCCAAGCAGGTAAAGTTGAAACGTCGCCTTCAATCCCCTTACACAGCTTATTAAGAGGCACCAGATTCATGATCAGCCGGTGAACCTCTCGGCCCTGCGCCGTTTCCTCCTTCAAAACGCCAAACATCCCGTTTAAAAGCGGGCGGCCTTGCACATGATGGATCTGGCTCTCCGCAATGGCTCCACAAATACCTCGCTGCATCAGACCCTCACACATGCAATCCCACTCCTCGTCCGCTATCATCACCTTCGGGGCCTTTGTGAAAACCTGGGACTCTTCGGGGACCAAGTATTGAGTGAAGTTCTGAACATAGTGCAAACATCCTCCACTTACAACTTGCTCCAAGTCCACTGTGCCTACTTCTTCTGGCAACGCAGGTGCCACATGCGCCCACGAGGTCCTCTGGGCGGTTTTGACCTCGTCTCCCTTGTAGTCCACGCTTCTCACTCGAAGGAAATCTTGCCACGACAGTTTCTCAAAATTTCCCGTCTTGCTCACGAACCTCTGGGCCTCTTCACTCAACTGAAAAAGAATACGTTCATGCAATGGTGAAACACGTTGGTTTAAGGGCGGACCACAATCATACACACTGTTGAGAGCCTTCACCATGCCTCTCAAAACCTCTCTCACCTCGGTCTCCAACACGTCAAACGGGGGCCCAGCTAGGGAGCTGCCGCAGGGAAGTGGAAACACCTCCCCCTTGGTCAAGGTCTTGCGAAGAAAAGGTGACAGGTCCCTGGTCAAGTCCCCCACGACGTCGACGAAACGAAAACCGCCCGCTCCCAACTCCTTTTTTCGCTCTTCAAGCGGACTGGTTGTAGGTTTGCCTTCAGAGGCGGCATCCTCATCCGGCACTGTACTGGCCAAAATGGCCTCCGAGGAGTGGTTATAGGGTCTCCCACTCCCATCCGGCATCTGCAACTGTAGTAGGTCATCTGTCTGCACTCTTGAGGTCTGTTCTGCCCCATGCGAAGCCAGTCTTGCCATCTCCTCGAGCTCTGCCTCAACCTCAGCCTCTGTCATGTATGGGGGAGGAGAATCTACTTCTCCTTCTCCCGTTCCCCCTTGTGTTTGTCCTTGCCTCCTCCTTTGTCCTTCTTGGTCTTCCCCTTTGCCTCCTCTTGTTTGCTCTTTGAACTGCCCTTGTCGCTCTTCCCCCATGTTCTTTGCGTGGCCTGTCGATTCTTCAACTCCTCTCGCAGCTCTTTGTTGGCCGTCTTGCTCTCCTCGACGCCTGCAAGTTGTACCCCCTCTTGGGGTGCCAACTCCAACTTCTGTGACGCTGCCCATGACTGACCTCCTCCCAAGCTCTCGACCGACTTCAACCTCTGAAGGAGTATGTCTACCCCCAGCGCCACCTGCCCACTCAAAATGGCGTCCGTGGCTGCACATAGATTCAAGCTCTCTCTGCACAACGGCGGGGATAACCTCTGCGACAGAACTTGCTTGTGATACTGGAGGGCAATGCACGGTACCGGACCATCTTGAATCTCGATCGGCAAGCCTTGGTGCGTGAGCAGGGACCGGGACATGCTCGCTATGGTGTGAGCCGAAAGGGCGCCAGGCCCCTTCATTGCAGCCTTCCTGATCTTGTGCGTCTCCTCGAACAGGTGGGCCTCGTCTCCGCTGCTGGAACTCCCTTCCGTGCTGGTGCACGAGGAGTCCCCGCTGTCTTCCTTCGAGCGATGCTTCATGGCTCTTCGTGCACGCTTCAACACCTTCTTGCGGTTCTTGAGCTTGGGGTCGAGTCCTGTAAACTCGAAGACCTTTGCCAAATCCTTCTTTCCCTGCACCTTGAATGCCTTGCCCTTCTTCTTTTTCTTCTTCTTTTTTCCTTTTTTCTTTTTCTTTGATGAACTCGTGCTCGAACTGCTCAACTCTTCGGGGGCGGCTTCTCCTCCGGCTGCAGGCTCTCGACCCCCGCCTACTCCTTTCCCTCGTGCTTCTCTGTCTCTCCTGCTGGACTCTTCCGCCATCCTTCTGAGCGTCTCGCTCTCTGCCGCCTCCTTCAGGTTCTCGCCCCATGCGGGTGGGGCCACCTCCAACTTCCTCAACTTCTTCAAGTGTATGTAGTCGTCGGCCACCGGGCTGTTCGTGCAAAGCGATGTGCATAGATGGGCCCGAAGACATCTGTCCTCCTGCCCTGATAGCCACTTGAGGAGGCCCTCGTCGGGCGTCCCCCCAGCTTGCAGTTTCAGCTCCAACTGGCCTCCCACCAAGGAGACTCCAATGACTTCACCTGCAACCTCCACTGGCCTGTCCCAATACGTGGCCTCCGCAAAGATCTTGGTGCCAGGTGTCAGCTCTCCCACTGTCACCCGATGCCCCTCCACCAGTCCTCCCCTTGAGAAGTCGGGCTCCTCAGGAGGTTCCGCTGCGGCTGGCCGAACTCGAACACGACGATCTCCACGAACTCTCACGTCTGCGGCTGGTCTTCTCTTGGGTGCCATTCACCTACCCCAGGTGCTCCTTTCGGTGGGCGAGGAAGGCCTTGAAACTCCTCTGTGTCTCCACCTTCTTCACCCCTTTGTTCTTCCAATCTGAGCCCCCGTAATAACCTCGTCCTCGACCGTAGTTTTGCCCTGACCAATAACCTCCACCTCCTCGCCCGGACGGTGGGGGATGAGACGGTGACCTCGGTCTCAACCTGGCAGGTGGGTTGTTGGTGGGACGCTGTGAGGGCTTTGGCTCACGCTTTGATGCTGATGAAGCTCCTCCCGGATTTCTGTGATGAACCTCTCTCTCAACTCCCTCTCTGCTAGGGCTTCGGCGTCTCCTCCTTCTCGATCGGCTCCTGGTTCTCCGCCTCCTCTTTTGGTTTTTTCTCTGAGTGAGGAGTGGTCTCTCCTTCCCTCTCCCTTTCACTCTTCTTATGCTCGCCTGATGGTCTTCTCCCTGACTTCTTCTCCTCGTGAGGAGTGAGCTCTGCCTCAAACTCCCGTTCACTCTCCTCCAGCTCCTCCTCTGATTCCTTCTTGGCTTCTCTGCGGGGCAAAGGCGATCTCTCCGTCTTTCTTCGACCAGGCAAGCTCTTCGGGGCTGTACTGGGATGACTGTCCTTTTCCGACTGGTCTAAGCTCTCCTCTCTCTTATCGGGCAGATCTTCTTCCTCTTCTTCGTTCTTGACCTCTACAGTGCTCCTCTTCGATGACCTTTCTCTTTCGGGCTCTCGGGCGTGCTCCTCCTTGGCTTGTTCAGTTCCTGGTCCTCCTTGCCCTTGACCTCCCTGAGACTCCCTTGCACCAGTCCCTGGGAGGAGTCCGGTCGCCGGTGATGCCGCACCAGCTCCCTGATCACGCCGTCGAGAGTCGATGAAGTCACACAACTCGCCCGCCGCCACTCTCAAACGGTCGGACGCGAATGCGATATACCCAGGCTCACGAGTGAAGTCCGCGATGTGGGCGCACAGCCGATGAAGCGTCAGGCAGACGCCACACCGGCACGCGGGCGAGTGCCCCCACATCAACCAACACCCTTTGAGCCGGAGCTAACGGGGGTGGACATGTCATGGACTTCTCCTTTATTTCCGGGGGCGTAAACCCATGTCACCAGCTTCGCATCTGGAAGGAAATGGTCGTTGGATGTCGTTGGCCATTCAAACCCCTCAAGGAAGGATAGCAAAGGTATAGCTGGGTCGAAAGAAGTTCTTTGTTGGAACTCGACATGACATGTTGTGAATGCTCTCGACATGCAAGGTACGCAATGTATATACATAGATCTGGGGGACAAATATATTGGATAACACCCTGCCAGTGGCACTTTACCATGGCCTACAACCAACTCAACTCTTTTTTGAGGTGTCGAATCTATGTCAAAGAACAACTCGTCCACATCGAAATGGCTTCGTCCCCAAAACGGGACTTACTTCAGTTCGGATTCGATCTATCTCGTTGGGGATGCCGTCTGAGGGCGGCCGTCCTGTTCCAAGGCATCAGTCCGTCGTTCGAAGACGGACACGGGACACGGGACCACACGTTGAAGAACGAGTGGTCACTCTGTTCCCACTCAAACAAGCTGGATCCTTCCGTTTCACCGCTCCATCTACTGGGCACCGCTCGCGAATCATTCGAATTCCCACAACCTTGTGTAAGTAAGGTCGTGCCCAGCAAAAAGGCGTCTCTGTTCCAAACGCCCATTGGCCCATATTCGAACAGAAAAAGCCCAGGCGCTACACATCGTTCCCACTGATCTGCGAAGCCACAGGCGCTGATGAGGTCATTGTGAGTCTCCTGTCGATTGCAGAACATCCGTCTGCAACTTGGATCATCCGTCCTTCAGCCAGCTGAAGAGTCCATCGTTCCAAGCTACAACACGACTTAAGAAAGGAGATTCCTTGCACTGTAGTTCGGAGTTTATATCAAGTGGCAGGTGGTTTATCACAGTTCGATCAGCAGTCATCCGACGTGCCCGTTGTTCATTGTGGAGTCCCTTGACAGAAGGCAAACCAAGGATTGAATGTCTACAACAAGACCTGAATATATTTAAAAACAAAGAACATCCACCTCCTCAGGGCAAGCTTCACACAAAAGTTTAAAAGGAGGAACGAGCAATTCAACACCTCGCACCTCTAGGGAGTCATTAGTCAGTTGGACCAGATGGGTCAGTCATCTCAAGAAAAGGTTGAACAAGAAAATATTTGAAACCACCACCCCAAGTCCACTACTGACTGTATGCTGCGAATCGTGGCGATGCCTTCATCCTTCGACCTTCGACTTGACACTGGTCCCTTCGACTTTGTGCTTTGCCATCTTGACATATGACATATCTTGACTGGTCCCTCAAACCCTATCAGCATGTCCTATCATCTTTGAGCAAAGTTTCACCCCTGAACGGATTTGGAACACATCATCCCGAAAGACACCAAAACACGTGTTTGATCACTGCATCCAGTAACTCACCATAATGTGGCCACTTGGATTGCACCTGTTGGGATGCATGACCAAAGTTGTCAAGAAAGATTCCCAAGTCTAGAGCAGCGTACCCAACCGAACCAACACCATTGCCTTGCAAGTCCCCTCTTTTGTGAACAGGGGACCTCCAGTCCCTCGCACCATTTGGGGACCTCAAACGAGTCATCCAAACTAATGTCGACTCTTGATGAATAACCCCCCACATGTTGATTGAAACCACACCTTCATATGGGGTCACTTTATGAACCAGTCTACAACCCGCGGAACGGCTTTTTTCCGCGCAGTCTACCTCTCGCCTCCGGCGGGAACGGACTGCTCCTTGGGCAAGCGCGCCCGCGGACCCAGCTCGGCGCGCATGGCGTTCAGCGTCTCCAGAGCCAAATCCAGGTCATGGGAGCGGATCGAGGCCTGCTGCCGCTCATCCGAACCGCTCCGTACCCGGCGTACCGGCGTGGCTTACTTAGCGTTGGCTGACCGATCCGGGGCCTGGGGCGAGTCCGGATCGGTCTAGTGTATTTATTGTAGATGTACAATGATGTACAAATGGTACCAATATGTGCAGATGTATCATGGGCTGCTCTTACAGTAGCTTTTGGTTTCCGTCGTTCCGCTGGCTACAAGCGGCCAATAGCGGCCAGCGAACCCTGCCAAGTTTCAGTAACAGCGGCGTTTTGTTTCATGTTGTTTCTACATGTGCGACCCTGGGGCTCTTGGCAAATCTTGGCAAACCGTGACGGCACAAGAACAAACACAATTATCCAGCAACAATATCAGCAAAATGGTCAACACTAGACTATGCTAGGCCAGGCTGTATTATGATGTTTAGAAGATTATGCACCATTAACTCTGGCATCCCAGAACCCCCCGACTCGCTTCGGTGGCCCGAATCGCATTCCGCGAAATCGCACCCAGGGACCTCCACCAGGGCGGTGTAGCAACTCAAGTCCAGGCTAAGGCCGTGTTGTTTCATCTCCTGCCGTCGAGATTGAACAGAAAGAGGCCGGAAAGGACTATCGCGAAAAGCTGGTCAAACTCGCGCTTTTTGGACGAATGGTTTTGTAAATCATTGTATTCCTGATTGCTATATTATATTCCATGCATGTTCCTATATGACAGGGCTTGACACAAAGCACTATCTTATAGAACACTATTTGACTAATTTATAATACGATCGTATTAAATACATTTGGACACTTATACAGCCGGTGTTGGCACACACAGACACACACACCATTTGGAGTTTGGAACTACCCTGGTCATCTACTGTTGTCATTTGCCTTCGGTCGGTGACCTCCGATGGAAAAGCGACCAACAGTTTTCACAAAGAGAGAATTGCGATTCATTTGCTTGCATTTGCTGAAAGGAAGCGGAAAGAATCAAGAATCGTCCACCAGGAGGGGCGCAGGTCTTCCGAGCCCCTTGAGGGAACCTCCAAAATCACCCGTTGTTCCGCCCAAAAAACGCGGGATGCGGGCGGCCCCAGTGACTCGGGGGGGCAAACAACTCGGTATTTCTGTCGATCAGGATCCAGCCATTACGCGCCGACCCTGGCCAGCTGAAAAAGAAAACGGTTGGCCGGCTGACCGCTGGATCGCTTTTGGCCTTGTGTTCTTTTTTGTTGCGTGTTTGTCCCGCGCAGCACCACTCTACGTCTACCAAATCAACGTCAAATCAACCTTCTTCATCCCTTTGTCCCCGGTCTCGGAAGGCAAACCATTGGATCGCTTCACACCTGGAATTCACACATATTCACACCTCCTTCTGTTCCCTTTCATCACTTCTGTCTGGTGTTCGGAGTGACACCATCTCAAGGGACTGGAACACCCCGGTGAAGCCTCACAGAGTGGCCCGGTGAAGCCTCTCAGAGTTGGCCAACAAGACTAAAAAGACGGCTGTCACCTATAGTGACAGGTGGTTGTTTTGAAAAGGTCGGTCCTCCGGTCGGTCCTCCGAAGACTCATCGGGTGATGTTGATTATCCCCAAAAAAGATCCTTCTGTAATTGTCTGCGGGCTTCATCCCCCATTGGCGGCAGATGTCTATCAGTTCCCATGTTGGGGTTGCTTTGATTCGTTTTTCTCCAGTGGGTGGATGTGACAGGGGCAATCCGGACACCCCTCCAGTTCCAGCAACCAACTCCAGTTCCTCACTTGACCCCGTTGGAATCACATGGTACCGGGACGACCTCCACAGGCAAAATTGCCCTAAGAATCATTGGACCCGACCACTTCTGGAGGATTTTGACCCTGCATAGCAGGGGGTTGGACCCGAACCAAACCTTCACCTTTGAGGGTCCTTGATTCTTAAGGTGGTTCTAATTGGTCCCACTCTTCTTTTGCAAGTCCCTTTCGCAACACTTGGAAAGTTTGGACCGCTTCTCAATGGAGTCTACTGCACACGGAGTCTCCGGTGTCTCCTCCGCCGCCTTGAAAGCCTGCGCCAGTTTTCCGCGCTTCCCCAGGTTGCTGATGAGCCGCAGGAAGTGGCGCCTCTCCTCCACCTCTGGGCCCTGAGCAAAAGTGAAACATAAGAATAGGGACTGGAATGGGAGACAGAACTACACATGCTGTTGTGCTGCTGAAACACAGTTGACTCGTGCATATATCATCATATATGTGCATGTTTGTTGCGCTTTGTACAGAATTGAAACAGGACAGGTGCTCTTGCGAAATGTTTCCCCCACAAGTTTGTTCCGCCGCGCAAAACATGAAGCAAGAACACGGCGTTTCTTTTTCAAACAATGACTCGTCTGGCATCTCGTGGCCCAAACATCACCAAACGATGCAACAAATACGCGTGATCCTCGCGTTTGCGCGGTGTGGGGGGGGTCCTTCTGCAGCTTCTCCACAGCTATAAGGTGCCCACTGTGCTCCTGGGATCGTCCAACGAGAAGACATACCGACATATCTAGGAGATTAGGGTATATCCCATTATACCTGGGTACAAATCACATAGGTCAAGGAAGGATCCTTCAGGATAATCTATATATATAGGATTAGAGATGTGCCTTAGGCTGGGGGGGCTGGTGTAATCCTGGAATACTAGTATGTTAAGGTGTCAAGTGACATAAGGAATATAGTATGTTTTCAACATCCCATGTCATTCAAAGGTAGTATACCAGTAACAGTCGATGATTATGGTTACAGTAAGTTGCAGGCCTTTCTCAAAAATAGTGATAATTCTTTACCGACTGTTGCTGAGATTACTGGTAATGGGCTACACGGCCACACACATATCCCATGTAAGGAGTCCAAAGTCCGGTCTAAATCTTCGTGTCCAGATCTGTGGATGTTCGTGTCCAGATCTGGACAATCCTTCATGCAAAGCCTTGCACCAGCAATGGAATGATCTGGAGAAACCATCCTTGGGATCCCAAAGCGACTTTGCGAGAACAGCAACATAGTATAGATACGTCAAAGACTCGGATGCAACAGGCATATTTGCCGACCAATCAACTTACTGTAGTTGTCCCATGGATTCCATATAGTCTCTGGTATAAACATGTATTTTAACTGAATTGAAAAACAACAATACAGTAAGTACTGTAAATGGCACATCAACAATCCGCCTACATACCAGCCCATCAGGTTCTTCCAGTCCCAAATTCTCCAAATCCTGGCGGATTTCACCGACGGCCGAATGGAAGCCTTGCCCGCCGTCGACACAGCACTGGCGGCTTCACGCTTCGCCTCCGAGGTTCCAAGGTGCCGCTCTGCACGCTATGAGTCCACCATTTGTAGTCTGTGCCATCAGGACTTGCACTCGACGTCATGGCAGAAAACGCTGACTCCGTGCGACGGCGCGCCGAAGTGAAGGTGCGACGTGAGGAGGAGCACTGCGAGGAGCACTGCCGTGGCGAGCGAAGCGCGAAAGCGAGACGTTTTTGGAGGTGGGTTTGATCATTCTTGATTGCTCTAGACTCTACGATGCTCTGACTCTAAGTGATTCTTGGTGAACTCTGAATTGGGCTGAGACGGTGTGAATTCGGATGAATTCGGACTCCAAAACTCTGCCGGACCATGCATGGTTGCTAAAGTCGGGGAAGGATGAGATGCTTCCTTGGCGATCGTGTTCACTCTGTCCACTGTACTTGAAGCTTCTTGTTGAACATGTCCAACATGTCCAAACTCGATAGTGTTATATGTGTTCACTCTGTCCAACATGTCTGCAGCTGGGAGCAGCGGGTGGAGCCAAGCCTGCTTGAGTCTGCTGGCTTTGGAACAGTTGATGCTTCAACATCGCCGGCACTGCGAAGCAACTGACTCGCCCGAATTGGTAGACTCTGATTGCCTCGAATCTGATAGTCAAATCAACATCCCAAGTTGGTCTTAAATGTGCTGTCCAGGAAACCGGGAAAAAAAGGACACACAAACAAGTACAACAAGAAGGGGATTCATGCATAGGAAAAGTAAACATCACCCGAAGCAAAACCAGGTGATCCATCCAAGTGCCAATTTCCTAGCCGCCTCCAGAGCCTGCCCCAAACCCCACACCACACCCACCACGCACGCTCCAATCGCCTCCCGAGCGCGCTTGCGCTCCAGAGTCGACGTGGACTTTGCATCGTTCTGTAGGTCTTCCAGCAAGTAGCATCTGAGCAGCTCAGGGTTCTGGCAGGACCCACGCCTTGAGAAAAACAACAACAACAACAACATTGTCAACAAACACACCCCAAACATTGCTAGCTGTTCTGCAACTTGGTCTCGCCTTCAAGGTGGGAACCCTACAGTACTCCCTGAACAAATGATCCAAGCGGGGGGGAACATCTCACTTCTGGATTTCCATGGTCTATCGACTCCTGAGGTTCATTGGCACGGGGTCGTGACGGTCACCGGTCGCCTGTTCAAGTCCTCCTCCACGTAGCGGGTGTTTTGCTGAATCGCTGCCACGTTGGACAGGAGGACCTGCGTCGTGGGAGTCGTCTCTCCAGTGAAGGCATCGTCATGGGAGCTTTTTGATGTTTTTGGGCCCGATTGCTGTCATCTCTTCCGTGTTGGTTCCAAATCATTCATCTTCATGTCATATATTCATCTCTTCACATACACTGTCGCAAAACAAAAAAACATATATAAGCATTCACTGTCCCTATCTGTCCCTTCATGTTCATATCTCTAAAAATATATTCACATGATGTTCGTGACATGCAAAGACATGAACACACACTTAGACAAAGGTTCATCCAATTCCATAATCCACGCGGAAATGATTTTTTGGGAACGGAAAGGTGCAAAAGAAACTCCTAGAGACGGAGTGTGACACACACACACACTTCCTGACCATCGACGAGTCGTTCGCTCTTCATCTCTTTATCTCTCCACGACGAGTCGTTGGGAACGAACGGCCTCGGTCTCGAAGGACGGACGCTTCACCAGCGCAGGGTTCCTGCCGACACCGGAACGACACCGGTGGTTCTTCATCCGTTTTCGTGGCCTTTTGTTCCATGGGATTGGAGGGCGGAACATTCAGGTTAGGCGCAAAGTATCGATAGTTGGCACTTCTGTGGCAAGCATCCTCACGAATGTTCACCTCCTAGGCAGCCATCAACAGTGAGTATGAGTTCTGTACTAGATTCGACATTCCTTTTTTTGCACTCACAATCAGGGTGTTCTGAGTTCCATCCTACAAGTAGGGGTTCGGCTGAGTGTCCAATCCCCTTTCAGGCGTGAACAAGGCTTTGACAAGCCGCGAGCAAAACTCCCACGAGCAGCGACCTCCTGCCAGCACCTATAAAAATAGGCACCCACACAAATGACCATCTTCGAGGGCTTCCAGGTCGTTTAAAAGGATCACCGGGTTCAAAACATATACGTATCAGTCAGTTAGTCAGTCAGTCAGTCAGTGGTTTCAATCATCCCAAGTCAAAGTTGAACATTAATGACATATCTGAAACCATGACCCAAATCAGTATTAGTACATCACTATGTAGGAGTATACTTAATTTAGGGTACAAAGGCCATCAAAGGCCCTAAAATAACAGGAGCCATGGGCTTTTGAGGATCGCCAAACACCCCAGCCCGCCGTTGAGACCCAGCCCGCCTCGTTCGTTCTCCTGCGGCGGCGCGAACGAACGCGGATTCCGCCCAGTCGCGCGCCTCATGAAGTGCTTCGCCAGGTGCACTCCGTTGGTTTCATTGCCATGAGTGCCTTGCAGGCGCGCCCCCAACGAAGTTGGGCGTCGATCTCGATGCCCTCCCTCGGTGAGAAATGCAGCATTCTTCCAGATGCTTCCAGGATTCAGTGTGGTGCAGTTTCGCACATCAAAAAGGGGAGGCCAGTACAAGCATGTCCAATGTTCAACTGATGGTTCAAGGCTGTGGAGGTATACGCCGAGTAGAGGAAAACGAAACGGGCGGCGTCTTGGACCGCTGATCGTCCTGCGAATCAAATCCAGCACACCGCTCGGGCGGTGCGCTCTGAATACACAAGAGACCTCTCTTCAAGGGCGGGTGCTCGTTGATGCTGGTTCAGGGCTCCAAAGACAATCCACCAAAGACATCCAAAGACTCCCTTGAAAAGATATTGCAAACATCAACGATCTGTCGATGATAGAATCCTTCTTGCACCAGGGAAAGCATCAGCCCCTACTGAGCCCCAAGTGCTATAATGACTTGTCCGGCAATCCAAGTCTGGTGTGTTAAAACTGATGCCCCACAAACATCCCGAAACCATGGTGTGCCGCATCATGTGTGGTATACGAAACTCTGCATGTTGGGGTTCTGAAATTCTGGTGGTAATTACAGAGGACATCAACTAACATCACTGATCTCCAGGTTGACTTACACTGACCCTTCACTGGTCGGTCTAAAAATATAGAGGAACATCTCCACCCCCCCAACTAAGGTACTCCCTTTGAATTGGTACATCGCCGGACCCTATCCACTTTCGGATCGTGGAACTGGGTTCTATGGGTTACATGACCCAGACACTCCATGTGTGCCATATACGCCAATCAGTTGGGGTGGTTGTTTCAGGGGGTCAATGGGGCGGCAGTCCTATGGCAGTTCCAGACGGGTCGTGTCTGGGTTACATGATTGGAGCGGGACTTCACCGAAGAGCGAAACAACTCGCGCCTCCCACGATCGCCACCGTCTTCACACTCGAGGAAGGTAAGGTACGCCGCCGCTTCCAATCCATGGCAGCAGACGGTTACTGGGGGGCGAGTGGATCTGCTTGGAACGACGTGACTGCGATCTGAAGGAGCTGGGAGAGCTGGGACTTGGGACTTGGGTCCGCAGCTGGGAATCCCCCACGAATCCCCCACGATGGTCCTGAAATCCGGTACGGAAATACTTTGTGTTGGACCATTCCCAGTTTACGTAATTGGGATGTTCCAACTCAATCCTGTGGGACCTCAACTGTTCGTCTGGTCGTGGGGACCCGAACCATGAACCACGACAGATCGGTCGATCGAGGGCCTCGGTCGTAAGGATTCGGTGGACGGAGCGGTCGGCCAGAGGGTCGCAAAGCCTAGTGTGGCGACCCGGGTCGCGTAGATTGGATGAACTAGAAACAACATGAAACAAACATATCACATATGTTCATGTTGTTAACCAATAAGAGAATCCTCAAGACGTATCAAGAAGTATACGATCCTCACAGGTTCTCATCTACCACTGGACATCTCCGGTTGGAAGCGCAGTGATTCTGTGGCTCCGACTCGAGCAAGCTGGAGGCGGCAGTGAGTTCCACTCCGTTGTACAAAGAGGAAAGGGTTTGTGAATTCTGTCGCCATGTATTATTGTGTCTTACCAATTTAAACCGTAACAGTCATTTAAAAGGGTCTATTACATAACTCTATAGTATGTATTGGTAAAACCCAACCCATGTAGTATTCAAAAACTAGATTATTTGAATTGGCAAAAACAGGGTAGCGCTGCTGAGGAATGGTCGTGACAGAACTGCTTGCTGTTGGCAAAAATCTTCCCAACAAGTCTCTACGCTTGTGTCACGCTCCCTCTGCACTCTTGGCATGTCTGGGTGGCTTTTCTCATTATAACTCTAAATCAAAACCGTCCATGAAGGGCTGGTTGACGGTTTGGGTTCTGGGCTTTAAGTTGCGCCAAGAACTTTGACAACAACCATTGAACCAACAAAAATGATATATATAATATATAAATAATATATAATGATTATGTGCAACTTCGCGAGAAAACTACGCAACAACGTGCCTCAGGGCGTATCGTGTGAACCATGTTGCCCTTTCACGCACTTGTCCCCAGTGAACAGGACCTGGTCTTAGTAATATATGTGTATGCTATTTCTATCTATTTCTTACAGCTTAGGATACTTATGGGTCCCAAAGCTTTGTTTTTTTTCACCCGAACGCTTCTCCAAAAAGGCTTTTGTTCGGTCCGCGTCGGGTTCCCTGCGTGTTTCCAGGTCAAAAAGAGTCCCACAGCATGCCTGTGGCTTCAAAATCATCTACAACCCCGCAGGTCTTAGACTCCAAACCGTGCGAACATCGTGGCATCCGGGCACTCCTGGCATCTCCTAGCAGTGCAGTTTTCTCTTCAACTTGTGGTTCTGAACTGACATCCGGATGTATTTGAGAAAGAAAGAAACACACTTCCAGGCATTCCTTGGAGGGCACTGTGTGGAAAACCCGGAATCACACACATGTTTTCAGAAGTCTATCCCCCTCACTGGGGGAAGGTTCAGTCAAGGATCCGGATATTGTTAGGAAATTGATCCAAAAGAGAAAGGACCCGGATTGAAAAACACATCCCTTGTAGTTTATATGTTTTTTGAATATTTGGCAATCCCTTGCCAGTCCAAAATCTCTGAGAATCTGTGATGTTCTGTGCTTTCATCGCCGTGTTCAGCCCTGGATATTCGGTGTTTTGTTGTTTCTGTTTTGTTTTCGTATGGAGGGGTGCCAGGAACCTTGACCTAAGTCCTGTACACTGTACACTGTAGATCACTGTAGGATACCTTGTTGATACCTAGCAATCTTGACTTGATAAAGTCTTTTCAATGAACTACAGTACATAATTCCTTGATTTCGTTTCCTCGAGCATCTTTGTGGCGGCCCGAGCCCCCAAGCCACCCTGCTGCTTCACAGGATCTTTTTCTTCCGCCGGCTCCGAGAGCGGCTGCTCCGGTGACTTCTGCTTCGGCTACAGCTGCGGCTTTGGTAGCGCTGCGCATGGGTCCGGCTGCTTGAGGAGCTGCGGCCTCTCGGAGCCAAAACACCATGGATCCATCTCAGGTGAGAAGAACCAGTCTAGACAAGCTTGTTCTGTGCTGGAAGAAACATAGCGAAACCCTAGCTGAAGAGTTGGGTTCATTGAAACTTACGCTCTGCGTTTGGGATTCTTTGGGGTCAAAGGTACCCAGCAACTGTCGACCCTGAAAATCACCAGCTTGTTCTTCGGGATTTCCACGGAGCTGTTGGTTAGAGACCACTTGGTTCGTGACCTCACTATGGTCCTTGAGTCCTTGACCAATCACTTTGACTTTGACCAACATCTAAACGCTTTGAAGCTCACATCCCTGATTCCATGCCGACTCTCTATCTTTGATCGATGTAAAAGGCAGTCCATTCTAATTGGGCGGGTTTTTGGCCACCCCACCGGTCATTCCAACGCTTCCTGAGGTCTCACACCGGCCTCTGAAAGTATCAACAAGTGAACATGACCGTCTTGGGACACTTTGAACAAGTTCCGAACCGGATGCATGCATAATCATGCATATCTGTAGTTTTTGGCCAGCACACCCTCCCCCATCCCTACATTGAAATCTATGGAACTCTCTTCTGGACAAACAGCGGCTCCACCAAGCACGGTGGATCCTCTCCGCGCCTTCCTTGGGCTCCTCTTCCAACTCGCGGCCCCGGCGCCGTCGGCGACGACGGCCTCGGCATCGGTTCGAAAGGCAGTTCCATAGAATGAGGTGCCAAACGAGCGGAGGGTTTTCGGGGTGCCCATATCCATCCCCGGACTGGTTGCCACTCAATTCCGACATGGAACTGGTGGAAATAGTTGCTGCTCACCATCGAGGCTTTTCGGGAGATTCTTCCATCTGCGCATAGAACGAACGTCCATTCGAAATGTTGGGACACATACTGCTCACACGAGGACAGGTCATGTGCCTGCACCTATAGACATTCTGCCCGCACCTCAAAACATTTTGGCCGAGCCACGGCCTCTTCGATTGGGGCTTCCACTCCGCCTAAGCCACGCGCGCGGAGGTGTAAAACAAACTGCAGCACCTATGAAATATGAGATCTATGAGATCTCCCTGTTGTGTGGAAGAGCAGTTCAACTGAAACACTTGGGAGAATATCCAACACCATGAGAAGAAGAGGTCTTATGTGCGAAAGAGGTGATGCAGTGCAGGAGTTCTTATAGTTCTTGCAGAAGTTTCGTAGTTCCTCAAACCATCTGTAGTTCCAAACTTTGCCAAACAAATGCTGGTTGTGTCGAAATCGGGGCCTGACCGCCATCCACATGATTGCATGATTCTTCCTACCCAAACACTCCATGTATGCCATATATGCCTACATTGACCCCTGAAACCACCCCAATGTAGGCGTATATGGCACACATGGAGTGTCTGGGCATTAGTCCAGGATCTTCACACTCCTTGGATCTTTTTCGGAGTGCGATCTCATGATGCCCTCGAATCACGCGGATTCGCGACCACTTGAATCGCTCCCCCACGCGTAGCGTAGCGTCACGCGGCATGAAGCATCACTGTATCATACTGTATCTGTATCCATCTCAAACAAGTGCAAGGATGTGCAAGCTCATGTGGGGAAGGGGGGCCACCTCATGTCAAAATAAATCCCATGGAACCAGCGCGGCAACTCAAATGGTTCCCAATGTCCGTCCGACTTCTTCTGCTCTCTTCAGACTTTTATGCGACATGGTGGTCGTCCGAATCACGGAGGCCAAGACAAAAGGAGCAACTGGAGTGAAAACAGCAACACAGGGTGGATACCAAAGCAACCCTGGCAAAACAGAAGTCGCATTCAGCGCGGCGTTTTTGGTAGCATTCATCTCCTAAACTCAGGGAATATTGGCCTCCTTGAGGAGGTAAAAACGACCGAGGTCAAAGGGTCAGCCTCGTCTCCAGTCCCGTCAAGTCCCATCCCGTCGTAAAGCCTGCGCCGGAGGCGTTTCAGCTCGGCCCAAAAGCTTTGGAGATCCTCCTTCAGCTGCTGGCGTGCCTGGCGAAGTTCAGCGCGGAACAAAAACGGACTTTTGAGTTCAGCGCCAGCCAAAGAGGTTAGGTGACCTGAACTAGCACCCTACTGAGCTAGCTATGGGATAGTGGGTTCCTTAAACCAAAATTCCGACCTTCAGGCTACAACTAGCTACTCCAGTAACAAGGAGCATCACTACGAACGGAGCAAGAAGCTACTAGTAATGCCAAGCTACTAGTAGCTTCTGGCATTACTAGTAACAAATAGCTAGGGGTGGAATTGTCGGAATCTTTTGGAGCTCCCCCATCCCAGCCCATCTCCTACTCCGAGAAACTCGGTCTGGTTCCGGGTTCCGGGTTCCGGGACGCTCACGTGCACCCCAAAGGTTGAAGAACCCGACTTAGACAAGAGGATCCAGGATTCCAAGATCCTACAGACCCTATGACTGGACCCTCCAAACCCACCACAAACACCTTCTCAGTGAAGGTATGACTGGAGCCCTAGGGAGACATCTACATCCCAATGTCGGCTCCCTGATCGGTGCTCTGAACGTGCACCGACTGCCCCATGAGTGGGGTAGTGGTATCTGCCCCATGGTTTTTGGTATATTTTGCTTTGGTGTTCCACTCCATGCGGTAGCAGTCGACATGTGCTTTCTGTGTTCGCCACCTGGTTCAGGTATGTTCAGGTGAAGCATGACCAATTCAGGCTTCTACCAGTACTTCATGAACATACCTGAAGAAGGTAGGGAACCAGTACTTCAACCAGGACTGGTATGTACTTCTACGGAGGAGCTATGGCGAGAGCTTCGTGTTGAACGACGAGAAGAGTCCACCTTCGTTCTTGGGAGGGATTTTTGGTTGCCGAAAGCAGATCCAAACAGGCAAACATCCCATTTTTCACAAATCCCTGTCATATGGAGTATCTACAAGATATGTCTATTTCATCCTGTCATCCTGTCTTGCCCATCCCACCTGATGTTCAGCGCCGGCCCCGCAGGTCGCGCCTCGGCGCTGGGCCGGGCGCTCTTCACCTCCCTCAGGTCGCGCGGCGCACGACTGGAGTCCACGGCAGTGTAGCTGCGGCAGCCCTACGGTGAGCAGCGAAGGGCGACGCTGGGTCCGAATGGAGGTCTTTACCATGGACATACCAGGTAAAGAAAAACATACCATGTTTGAGGTTTTGCAGTGCGACTCTGGGGTTGTACTACCTTTTTGTGAACCATCTGTTATTATTCACATGTCAATTTGGCATCGTTTGTTGACGAAAGCGGGACTATGACCGTCGATCCATATAACTGATGTTCCTACTTCCAATTGTTTTGTTTGGAGAGAGTATCACTGCTTTAACTGGAGTATCACTGTTTTAACTGGTTCTTGTGCTTCGACATGCTCCGTACCAAAGTGTGGTGATGAGCAATGATCGCATGTTCATGCATATGCAGTAGGGCTCCTGTCGTACCTTCGTTTGGGTGGGACGACCGGGGCCCGGGTGCCAGGGTCGGGTCCAGCCATACCACCGCCGAGGTCACCGAGGTCACCGCAGTGTCGCGTCACCCGGGGCGAACGACCGGGAACCGGGCTGAAGAAGGAATTAGAGGAATCAAACACGCAGGGAAGCCTATATGGTTCCTATGGGGATGCATAAAATATGTATTATAGATCACATGAGCTCATATGTAAAATCATCTGTAACACACATTAAAAATGTCTAAATCGCGTAATACGCAATGTATACCGATTTGGTCCGACTCTAGCAAAACCAAGCACGAAGAGTGAGACTCAGCAAGACTGAGTCACCCGGAAATCGTCTTCTGCTGACTTCATGAGCCAGAATCAAGAACACAAAGGCCACACAGGGTTTTGATGATGCAGCTCCTCTTGGGTTTGCTTGAGGAAGCGTGAAAACCGCCGGCTTAGGGATTCATTTATCCAATCGGGCGGGTAAAATATGTAATAAATCACCCTAAGCATTTGTGCAGCTCCTAGGACTCCTACGTGATGGAAACGTCACGTTATGTTGCCTGGACTTGCATCAAGGACGCGAGCAGGCCCACAGGGAGCCTCCGAAGGCCATGTCCAAAACCGGAGCAAAGGGGGTTCAAGAGGCCAAGCAGGGCTAAATCTGTCCATTCTTCCCAAAGACGACTTGTCTGGGACTGGCATATGAATCCATGCATGTCAGGCTGGGCCAGAAGTCGGGTTCAACCTGGGGCGGCATATATATATATAAATATACCGTATACCATTTTAATTACATGGAGTGTCTGGGATTGTTCATTGGGTTCATTGATGATGTGCGTTCGCCTCACAACATCTCACAGCCTCACCCGGTCATGCTGTAAACCCCGAGGAGCCATACAATTGTATACAGTATATATATAATATATACTATATAGTGGTATACCCTAGCGTTCCAAAACTGTTCCAAGTACCGCAAAAGTCTTAGCCGTCTTAGCCCTCCAAAAGCACTGTGAAGCAACACCCGACCCGCAAAAGGAGGTGGTTGGAGCTCATCACGCGTTTCTACCAGTGTTGCTGTCTCATCCTGTTCCGAGGATGCCTTGTGCGACTGTTCTATGTCTGTTCTATGTGGAAATAGCCGAACATCTTCAGCTCTCCTTGAGACACACAACTCAGAGAGCATACTTACTTTACTAATCGATGACTGTAGCCTTCTTCCTCGTTTGAGGCCGCCTCAACACATGGCTGTGGCTCGAAAGATAGGTGGCGAAAGGATGAAAAAGGAACACCAGGGCTTCAGTTTGGCTTAACCTCGCATTTATGAACAATCCCTCTGCCATCCTCGCCTGAAAGGAGATAAACCTTCTCCGAACAAACAAGTCTCCATAACTCTCGCAACACATGTTGGACTTCCACAACTCCGGGAAACCCAGACCAGCCGCCAATCTGGGACCCCACGACTCATCAACTGCCACGTCCTTTTCTTTGCTCATGGCACGTCACCCACGTCGTCCACGCACTACTAAGCCCGCAGTAGGATGGAAGCTAAGTCTGTTGTGGTCCACTGCGTTGATCACCATCATTCCACCCTCTTTAAGAGGCGAAGTAGGTCAGTAGGTCAATTGTGGGGTCTTTCTTGAAGAGGTGGTCTCAGACTTCAGCCAAATCTTTCAGAAACACATACTGCACTTATACTATACTCTACTTAGTATCCCAATGCTCATGGCAAACTCTTAGTTCCTTGAAGAGTCCAAAATCCTTCACATGGGATGGCCCTACGTGGACAAGGTTTTCCGATGCACAGGTCCCTAATTACGTGGACTGCTGCCATTTATCAATGCCTCGGATGTAACTTTTGCATGCCCTCATCAGCCAAGCTTGAACAGCCAGCAGCAGAGTGTTGAGCAAAAATCATAGAAATCCAAGTCCTACGGTCCTCCGCACTGCTCTAAGTTTTCTTCGCATGAAGGCCCCCATACAGTGTGTTTCATGGGTGTTGTTGTTTTGTTTAGGGTGATGTTTATGTTTCTTACAAGATCTATGAGTGAATCCCCTTCTGGGGAAGAAGACTTGGTTCCTCGGCTTCGCCCATCCTCCGGTGCTTTCTGGGTCGATGGTTGGCCGGTTTAGTCAGGACAATGACCATCTCTGAAAGAAACGCACAGCTCCGGTGTGATGGTCTCGTCCCCCTCAGAAAGCTCCTCAAAACAAGGACAGTTGCAATGGTCTTGGAGAAGGGCTTCAAGTATGAATTTCTGGGGGGGCCTACCTCCCGAGCCGAGATCGACGGAAGAAGCCGAGATCGACGGAAGAAAGAAGATCGAAGAAGTCGCATCTTTTGGATCCAGCCGCGCCCGAATCGTCTTGATCGTCCAGATTTCATCCTCCTGAGCGAGAGGAAGAGTCTAGAGGGTTCTGAAAGGTTTGCACATTCGACACAAGTTCGCTGTGCTCTCAAAGACTTCGCACTGGCGTCAAAAACCCACCCAAGCCCAGCATGTCAGGTTGCAGGTCAGATCGAAAACAAGATGGAGCCCACGAGCCCGAATGCAAGCACGTACTCAAAAGCAAGCGCCCAAACTTTGACACTCTCTTGTAGGACGCTCTTGTGGGGCACTCTTGTAGGACACTCTTGTCGGACAATTCTTGTGGGACACTCTGGCCAAACACTCTTCTGGCACACTCTTGTATGTCACTCTTGTGGGACACTCTTGTCGGGCATTCTTGCCGGACACTGTTGTGGGACACTCTTGTAGGACACTCTTTGAATCCTCTCACGTTTCCACACGTTTCCTCACTATTCCACACGAATCTGACACGTCATGAATCCATCCAAAACCCTCTCCAAAAGCTTCGCCCAACGTCAGCGCCATAGCGCTCCACCTGCGGACGGTTGCGAATGCTCAGACAACGAGTCGCTTGTTAAGGCTCTACCCCCAGACCCAGAGTTCAACGAGAACCCTTCGCTACGCATTCGGGAAAACACGTCGAGAAGGTGCGACATCTGCCGACGGCCACATGCCAAGCCCGCTGATGTTTGGAATTCTGTTTTGGCAACCCCTTGAATTCCCATTGCATGTCACGGTGAATCGGTGAATCCATGTGAATCCTGTAGGTCTCCAACAACAAATTTAATGGGAATCAATACAAAAAGGCAAGCAGCAAGTAGAAGCGAACTTGAAATCATTCACAACCTCCGTGAGACTTGAACCACTACTCTGGCCAAAGCCCAATTAACTTCAAAGCGGAGCCAACTTGAGGATTCAAGAAGGTCTGAGACCTGTATCTTGACTAATCCTGTCCACCTATTTAAAAAAAAATAAATGCGCCCCCCCCTATTATGAAAACCTCGGTCGGATTTTAATTAGGGGGTCCCTGAAATCGGGGTGGTCCAAAATAGGGTCACCTGGGAAGAGCTTCAAAACCAAAAAGTCACGCAGGAAATTGTTGCATAAAATTCGTTATTAAACTCGTATCAAAAATTCAAAAACCTCCAAATGGAAGGGTCTTCCCTTTTCCCCTACAAAATCCTCTATTGCATGGTTGCTTTTGGAACTATATTAAAATAAACTACACCCAACATCGACCATGTTCGTAGTTACTAAAAACCAAATTTAGGGTTTCGGACATTGTGTTTTCTATTTGGGGAGGCTTTTTAAAATAGGTACTCGGGATTATGTTTCAAAGCTCCGCATGTTTGGCAAACATACAAAACATGTGTATATATAATTATACAGTAATAACAAACACATTTAGTTGCACTATGCAATTGCGAGTGAACTGCGCAGGTTTAAAACATGTTAAAACATTGGTGCGTTGATACTTATTGTGTTGATCGTTCAACATTGGTCTGTATGCCAATCAAGCATCCAAGATCCGAAAAAACGACAGTAGAACAAAGATATTGCAACCACCTCATGTCCAGATCAATCACCTGATGTCCCAGTGGCGTCCCCCTCCCTGCCAGTGAGACCAACCGATCGAATGCTCCGGACTCCTCATTCGTCTCGGACGTTCTCCGTCTGAAGGCCCTTGAAGCTTTCCACTGGCACGTGCTGCACCAAGGTGAACATCTTCTCCTGGAGAAGGACCAAGGTCGACCCAAAGGCACCAAAAGCCCTTGGCCAGGAGAATTCTGGAACTTTCATTGGGCTGTGGCTCGTGGCACCAGGAGACTGGTTCCGGATTATTCCCTACCTGGTCTGTGGACCAGTCGTTCGCGGCAGATAGTGGACGACCATCAGGTGAACCACATGGTCTTTCACGACATTTCACCTCCATCATCAGTGGTGAAACCATCAGTTTGATGGCTTCACCTCCGACCAGGTTTGACCCGGGCCATCTCCATTTGGATTTGGGGTGGCTGCCAGGAGGGTCCAGTCGTGCCTTCTGAGAAGGTACTTACTTGGATCCCAAACGGGGAGCATGTGCAAACACCATCGTTCGCTTGTCTCCACGTTCCGTGCCGCCGGAGCTCGGAACGGGAGCGGTCGGGATATCTCGGGCAGAAGATGGTGGAAGTCCATCCTGTGTGGCTCAGGATGGAGTGGTTCTGAAATAAAGCCTGGCAGCCTGGCATGGTTCAGACCTGTTCGGAAGGAGGATGAAACATGGGAGGCTCAAAAGGGCCGAGAACACCCCGCTTCAAAGAGTTGGAAAAAGACACGGCGCGAAGATTCCCCCAAACAGCCGGGGAATTCCCTGGTACAAGGTGTACACTCCCGAGTCAACTAACATAGACCCTGACGTCCTGGCCCCCTGGAAGAGTGTTTTCCTCTACCAACCAGTGGTTTTCAGGGTCCATGGGATCGTCTTCCAAGGTGTATTTCAAAAACCAGTGCTTTTCCAGGGCTTGAACATAAGGATGTCAAAACCCCGGATGCTTTGGTTGACCAATATGCTTTGGTGACGGTCAAGCTATAGAAACCGATGGTGTTTGGGACTCCAGGTTTTGACCCGCTAAAACAGGTCCAAATCGGCCTTGGTATAGGGGGGTGAGCTTGAGATGCAAAACGATGTCCTTGCACCACGACATGTCTTGCGTTTTTGAAGGCCAGTGGTAGACTGGCTTTTGGAAGACTGCGTTGAATGTTGCGTGCCCAACAAATTCCTGACAATGGCCGGAGATAGTTCTACCGGATTCGCGGATTTGCCGTCTTCTTCCGTGAATCCTCCTGAGGTAGAAAGGTTGCACCAGGTGCTTCTAGGTACAAATGTTTCAGCCATGAAGGCAGTTGAGTCCATCTTAACACCTCAACTCAAACAAAATTTCCTCCAAAACAGTGTGTTTCAGCGGTGATATATTACTGATATATCAGACCTCATGTCACCATTGTCACCATATTACAGATTCGGACACATGTCTGACGGATGTTCATTTCTGCAAAAGAAACACTACCAGGACTAGGTGTCTATAAATAGCCTCGTAACGAGGTGATTCGGGGTATCCAAAAACCACCGGACTTGGAATGTCCGGGTAGAAGAACTTAACGGTTTTGAGATGCGAGATGAGTTGGGTTTTTAAGGCCAGGAGCTACTAGTAGCGTCCTTGCTCCTAGTAGCGATGGCCTCCAACCTAATTATATAATAGCAATGGCCTCCACCTAGTAGCGTCCTTGTTACGGTTTTAAACTGTTCTAAAGGTAGGTCCTGGTAGGTCCAAACTTGCACAGCTATGCACAGCTGGCTCCTTGGCATCCTCATCCTCATTGCGTTTTCGGGAAAGGCGCACGCGCACGCGCCGGGGCACGTTGCGCACGCCGTTGCTCCACAGGAACTTGTTCAGCTTGGTGTCCTTGGTTCGCACGGGGGCACGTGTCTGGGGCTGTTGCCAACATGGAAACCGCGAGAATCGAACAACACTAGCAGTTCCAAACGAGATGGGTTTTTAGATGTTTGTAGACCTGAGAGTGGATCATGGACGAATGGGTACTCGGGTACTCCTATCCTCCATGGATAGCACCCAACTCCATGGAACTGCTGAAAGGAGAAGGCCATGGCCATACCAGACCGATCGCGATGAACATCTATGGCCACAAACAAAGGTTGCAAGGTGTTGTAAAACAAAAGCATATCATAACATATCCATTGAGTCAATCCTCGTCTCGCCAACTCTTGGAAGAAATGGGAAAACATTGTCCACGAAACTTAAATAGATGGACCTCCCAGTTGCAGTGGTCACATTCAATGTGTGGGAAAACTGCGGGACCCCGCTTTACCACCCTGGTCTAACAATGAGCGGCTTACGGCTTGCGCTTATCTCACGTTTGCTAGTCACAAAAATCAATGAGTTCACACATGCACTTTGGTTCAGGTTCAACACTGTAATACACATATCAGCACACACACGCACGTGGGGTGGCAACCGTGATCTCCGAAGATGCATTCACTGGTTCGGTGTCAACCGACAGGTACCATGGTTTTTCTGCAGATCTCACGGATCTCAGATCTATTGGGGTCGTATTACCCCGACATTCAGATCTATTGGGGTCGTATTACCCCGACATCCTGAGATGATCGCCGACCTGGTCTCGAATCATTAGTGTTGACCCAGGCGCGATGCGAATATCGCTGGTGAGCATCACCTTGCTCGCAAATTGTCGGACCTTAGGAACATCGGCACGCAGCAGCTGCGTACACAGCATGCAGCATACGCATCCGGTTGTGAGTTCAAAACCCCAAATCCAGAGAATGCAGCCACGGTAGATCTCCGTTGTATAGTGGCAAGCAAAAACCACGTCAAACATGTTCAGTATGTTCATGTATGTTCTATGCTCAACCAGGTCATATATTATGGGCTGTGGGTCAAAACCTGGGAACCAGGGTTGACCACCGAAAATGAACAGAATGGCCTACCAGGGAGGTGAAGCGCACGGAAATTGGGGCTCTAGGTTTTGACCCACAAGCTTATGTATATATGTGTGTGTTGTTTCATGTTTCTTTGGTCCCACGCGCGCAGGCTCAACGGCTCCTTAGCTCTTCGGCTCGTGTCCATCCGGGTGCCCCGCACCACACGGACCGCCCTTGCGGCTCGCTTCTTGAAGGCGACCTTCTGCATGTGCTTGTGCCTCGGTGACGGCGACTGACCTCCCCGGAGATGCTGAGGAGATGCTAGGAGGAGCAAGGATGCTACTAGGGGCTCCTGGCATCGCTACTAGGAGCATTCTTAGGAGCGAAGTACAACTCTTGTCGCTCGCTACCCAAATCAAGTCGACGGAGATGTCGACGAGCGGTCATTTTTTCAGGATGGACCAAGGGAATTCCCCCTTTTGGTAGCTTGAACAATGCCATCATTGGAGAGGACTGAGGATTATGGAGACTTCACTTCAGCGATCGACAGTGGCGTTTGCATCTGACCTGGCTTTCTTTGGATCAAAACCACCAGACCGACGAACACGTACGACCTACCGAGTGGCAGGTGGATCGTGCAGTCACGAGTGACCGGCTCCTGCCACCGCGTTTAGCGCAACGAAGGAAAGACGGTGTCCTCAACAAAGCGGTATGGGCCTATGGGTTTGGCCCGGTTTGCTTCTATATCATCTAAGATACTTATAGATACTTATAGTTGCAAAGACGTACTCAGTATACTAAGGACCTAGAAATGGAAGTCCTGCACCACCTGAATTGGAGAAGGCGTTTGTCCAATGGGGTAACAAAAAACATACTACACCCTGGTGGCGACGATCCCACGGACCCTGAGTACACCACGTCGGTTGGTAGAGGATTTCACACTGGGACCCCGGGGGGCCAGGACGTCAGGGTCTATGTTAGTTGACTCGGGAGTGTATGCATGTCATTGGGTCCTTTGCGTTATTTGTTTGGCCCGAGGCCTACGACGCAAAGATGCTGCCACCTACGACGCAAGGTCAGTCGGCGTTGTCCACTCCTCTTTTGACAACTCTCTTGTGTGCTTGTCCCCAAGAATATGAACAAAATCAACAAGGACCAGGCGCATTCTTCCAGTAGACATGGAATGGAATCTCTGTAGGTGGACATAAATAACCCCCGCTGTATATTTGGGACACCCACCGTGCCAACATACTTAATAATTGGGTGGAATGGGATGTGTAAAACATTGTGAAACCAATCAACTTACGAAAACTTACGGGTCCATCTCGAACTCTTGCTTTGTCTCTCTTAAACATAATTCAAAGAAACCTCAGGCGGAGGGGACATATACAGATTACAACGAAGTTAAAAGAAAAGCACCTCAGAAACTGAGCAACACCCTTACCATCACCACGAAAGGGGAGGTAATTGGATGGAAAATACATAGTCAGGGGTGTCCATAAACCACCCTGCCCTTTGTGCTGTTAGATATCCATCAAGCGTGGCTAAGGCGCCACTTGGACCCTTCCTACTCCGGAGACTCCGGAGCGCTCCGAGAGACGAGCCACGGTCCAGGTCTCTGTCTCGTCTGTCTCGTCTGTCGAAAACCACTTCGAAGGTCCATCCTTCAACTCCGCAGCCCCGTGGGGTCCTTGGAGCTTCCGCCCTTCTTCGTGGTGGTCTTCTTCCCCATGGGCGGCGAGCTTGCTCGGGGTCGTCTTCTTCACACGTCGGGCTTGAGGTTTGGAGCGAAAAGAGGGCCAACGGCGCGGTGGAGCAAAACAACATGCGGTGATGAGACACGCAAACACCTAGACATGAAAACAGAATGAAAGGTGTCTCACTGAAATACCAAAAGACACCAACCTTCAAGACACCCAAAGAAGTGCTATCTATTAAAAATATATATATATATGTTTTTCCCATAGTGCTGGAAATTAACATGTCTGTAAGATTCTGTAAGAAGATCCAAACTTAGATCGATTTGATGGTTGCACTGCTGGCTGCCTTTTGCTCGTCCCTGCCTCTGCTCTGTTGGGTCCGTTGCTGCGTTCGGGCCGATTCTTTGTGCCCGTTCCGCACAGCTGACCAGAAAAACGAGCACCGATCTCCACAAGTGACTGGGTTTACGATGGAGGAGCCAGTCAAGCTGGACATGCGCTGCATGGACTTGCAACCTGCATCAACCTATACTAGTATTGGGTAAGTCTTCAGTCTTCAGTCGTCCAACAAACAAGACCTCGTCGACCTCGTCGAACACCTCCGCAAAAGGGACAGGCCTCGTGGCCGACATCGACGCCTCGTGCATCGGTTCGGAACGTTGGGCCGAGAGCGTCTCAGCAGTCACATCGACCGGTGAGTGGCAGGAAGTGGCGGCCAAACGGTGGCAGTCAGTGGGTGGGTCATGTTGGTCGCACTGACTGCCTGCATGTTGGAAGTTGGTGGGCATCCTGCACCAGCCAGTGATTGCCATGGACAAATTGAAAACCACCTACCACTTGCCAATACCCCCTATCGTTCACAGCGATGTGACGGATGACGAAGTATGGCGATGCTCATCACATCCAGAAGACGTTCATCACCTGGCGCTCATCATGGAGGGGGAAGCGACCCCTGTTGTTGCTTTTGGTAGGGCTATAGCCATGGCATGCCATGCAGCATGGCTATAGCAAAACATAGCAACCAAATCGGTGACCTTCGGGAGCCCGGGTCCAACATCGATCTAACCCA
The DNA here is from genome assembly GCA_963970005.1 of Durusdinium trenchii. Lineage (NCBI taxonomy): Eukaryota > Dinophyceae > Suessiales > Symbiodiniaceae > Durusdinium > Durusdinium trenchii. Next base: position 60,876 of record CAXAMN010023328.1, on the reverse strand, counting down.
AACACTCCAGTCCGGACTGGTCATGTTTACATGTCTGTCCTTTACATGGACCCCTGAAACCACCCGGAGCCATGTGGCGTGGCTGTGCGTCATGGTACCCCTGAAACGCCCCAAACACGCCGAACGACCCGGGTCAGGGCACTTCCGTGTGATGACTCGAACGAAACCATGGACCAGCTGGGCACTGAAGGGTCGGGTGTTTCGTCGCTGGTTGTTGTTCATCTGATAGCACCCCATAGATGAAGGATGTCTCACTCCGAAAAAATCCGAGCTGAGTACCTGCCGTCAACAGCACCGCGGGGTTGACGCGGTAACCACGCGCACCTTCGTTCACGCTCAGCCCAAGCAGACAACTCCTTAGCAAACGAGTTCGTTTGGATAGAGAGGCAAACAAAGGGGTATGGATATGTATGAATCACAAATGATCAAAATGATTAAAATGAATTCGTTGGATCAATTGAAAGCACTCACCCGCTTGACATCAAGCGGCTCTCTTTTGCATGCCACATCTTCTCTACCCAGCTCATCCGAGCTCGCTATACTGGATAACGACCCGAACGAGTCACCGTGACGGTGAGCAATCGGAGCTCAACTGGGGGACCTCCCAACCAATCGCTTTTGGTGTCTTACATCCTTCTTCCAGGAGACCTTCTGCATGGGGGTCTCCCCTTTTTTCTTAAATGCACACCTGAAAAAAGACCGGTGGATCTACTCTGAGTGTGTTCCACTCAGAATTGTTCCACGTCCTTCCTCTGAAGATCCAAGCATACAGGTGTTCTTCGGGTTGGACAGTAAAACCATGTAAAACCAAACCTAAAACACTCGCCCCTTCTTCGGCCAGACAGGCCTGTCCACGCAAGAAAGGTCGGGGCGAAGATCCACCAGTCCAAGCAGTACAAACAGTCAGAACAGTGTTTTGCACACAGGGTTTGGGGTGAGCTGAGACTTTGACTGTGCAACTGTGAGAAAACACAATATAGGAACTAGAAGGCCTATGACCACTTGGTCTTCACTCGTTTGCTCAAGATATGTGTTTCCTTCATGTCTGGATCACTTTGTGCTGGCTGATTGAGATTGGGCACACATGGCGGATTGTTAGTTATGCACATCCCCTACCTGTCTATCTGTCTTCAGATCTGCACTCCTTTAAACTGAGCTTGCCTTCCCTGTGTCCGAACAACACTTGGGAACCTAGATGAGTTATGCCGAAAGAACCATGCAAACCCCCGCGCTGCGCCTTGCCCTGCGCTGCGCCTTGCCCAAGGCTGAACAACAACACTCGTGACTCGCCAGGGCGCAGGGAGTTGGTCTGACAGCTCTTGGACCAGTTCTTTGGCGCTTCCGGTGAGAGGATGTCCTCGAGACGGGGCAGGGCAGGGCGGACGGGCAGCCCACGTTGCAACAGCCCACGGTTCGTGGGAAGGAGGACGGAGCGGCATAGGAGACTGACTAGGAGTACAAGCTCTTAGTCAACCTTTGGGAGAGTGGATGTCACATCTCTCAATTATGTTCTAGTCTCAAGATTAACTATTATTGATGTCTTCCTTCATCATCTGAAACAGAGGTCTCACCTGCGGACCGGAGTACTCTATCTAGCATCTCTAGCCTGGGAATGCCAGCTCTTCTCTGTCTCTTTCCCTCTTCAGGTCTCCAAACCCTGTGTTTATTGGTGCTTCGGTGTGCTGGATCCACTGCAAAGATGGAACAAAGGGACTGCTGGAGTCCTTTTTCTTGGAGGTGGTACAGGATTTCTTCAGCAACCGGAAGCAGGAAGCCACGGATGATGGACTTGGATTTGCTTCAACCAGCACCAAACCTCTGGCCAGCAAGGGATTCGCTTGTGGGGAACATCTATAAATCACCTACGTACCCAGACGCGACCCTCGACCCTCCTAAGTAGGGGCCCAAGGCCTGTTTGGAGCGTCTGGGTACTAAGATGTACTAAGCAAAACTGCATGAAGCCTTTGTGGGCTAAGGCTATGGATCCCAGTCTGTCTCGCTTTGAAGACCTCATGTCTCTGAGACCACTTTCGGTCCACCCGCCTTCGCCCACGTGGGCCTTCAAGAGGCTTAAGGCCTCGCACCGGACACAACAGACTGTGTCGACCCGAAGGGAGTTGTAGCCTGTGGATGGGCAACTACATGTGTGAGACATGACAGATCAAAGCTTAGCCCAAGCACAGCAGGAGTTGAAATCCAATGAAACCAACGAATCTTAATATGCCCATTGTGTCATCCACAGGTACCCTGGGCTCCCGTTGCCCAGAAATACATCAAGTTGCCTGGGCTTACATCTACAAAGGTCGACCACATGAGCATGGCATGGAGAACTCACCCAAACTGCCGGTATCTGGATCCGATGTTCTTTCCGCATCGGGTAAGGCCCACACGGACGCTAGGTCTATGTCTCAAACGGATCCGACGATTAGAGGTCAGCTGAAAAGGAACAGCCTGTGATTTATAAACTGTCCGAGATGACTTGAGAAGAGCATATTGCACGATGTTTTCTGTTCGTTGCATCCTGTGCCTGCTTTCGGCCCAACATCCAAGAACGACTTCTGGCATCTTCTGGCCCTGTTGGTTGAGTGAGAAAGACACCAAGACCCAACCACCTGCCCCAGGCCCTACTGGTCCCTTCCGAATTTTCGGATGCTCTTCGCCTGACGGCTGTCGGCCGCTCGGGAGGTGTCTGTGGCAGGCAGTCGCACCTGTCGGCGCGAAGGAACATGCTGAAGGTCGGGAGGCTGCATCCAAACAACTTCAAAGGACAAACGAAATACACCCACACCCTGGAAAATGAACATGGCACCTGAAAACAACTGGGTTGTAGAGGAAACAGTCTTCCAAAGGCCCATTTTCAGGTTCCATGTTAATATTCCTGGTTGTAGTTTCACACATGGCGGGCGGTACCACCTCGTTTACGATCGAGTTTAAACAGCAAGGAACACTGCCATCGGTGGTGAGATGTGTTTTTTTCGGGTTCCTCCCTCAATCCGTCCTGTCTCAGCTGGATGACCACGACATGGAAAGCGCACTGGCTGCCTGGACAGCCATGTTGAATCAATAATCAGTGAAGATGCTGTTCATGTTGTTCATATCAGGCCACGCATGCAGCTCATATTGGAGCGCCAGGCAGCATGCAAGTTTTGGTTTCCTACTCACATTCCTTTTGGTTGGACATATTGGGCTGTACCAAAAGGACTCACACTGAAATGCTGGATGAGATGTTTCCAGCAAGTCCATCATCGCCTGTCCCGTTTCGAAAGAAAAACCGCCGATTTCCACCAGGGGACCATGCGACTCGCCAAAAGCAAGACCCACGAGCACTGGGTTTCAGCTTCGTTTCAAGTTGGTCTGGGGTGCCTGTGTGGTTCTCCATACCTGCACACTCCATGGGACTGGAACAATGTACAGTAGGGAATCTATGCTTACATTGACCACTTTTCAACCATCCCAATGTAAAACATATACATCTATACCATTGACCACTTCTCACCTATGGTCAAAAATCCATCCATGGAGTGCGATTTTCCATGTCAGTCCAGTGACTCAGCGACCTCCCCAGTGACGCCGAATGAACAGTCATTGATGACTCGGTGGGCTTCAAACTGACGACCTTCACCAGGGTTCCAAGGTTCCATGTTGATTTCCCGTGTCTCTCTAGAATCAACCTGTGAGATTCCATTGACATATGTGGGTGTGGGTCACACCCGGAGCCCGGAAATGACCGTTGGTAGGTTGACCATGTCTGGTAGTCTATTCTGTTCATTTGTCGTAGGAAAAACCAGGGTCACCCAGTTTTGACCCACAGCCATAATATGATACACACCCTAGGGATCCAGTCGTACCTTCGTTTCGGTTCGGTGGGACGACGGGGGCCCGGCTGCCATGTTCGGGTCCAGTCGTACCGAACTTGAGGAGGTACGACTGGATCCCAAACGGGAGACAGTATGTTGTAGGTGTTCACCGGGGGACCCTGTGATGTTCACCAGCACGCCCCTGCCGCGAGCTCTCGCACGCTCCATCGCCGCCTTGGCCAGGAGTGCCTGACCGGGTCGAAGGCTCTCCCAGCACCACCCAAAGGGTAGAAACATAAGCCCTCTGGCCCCTGGAAGTGTTTAGCAGCTTAGCATGCAATAAGCATCCTCTGGGTGGCGCTGGTCATAGATGTTTGTATGCTTACTACAAGCGAAGGCTTTCATCAAGTCACCTCAATGACAGTCATCATGATCCCCATGTGATTTGTGACTGACTAGGAAAAACATTATATGATCTCAAAAAACTCACATCAACATATTATATCATATTATGAACGTCCTCATGGCACATCTACATTCACAAACTAATGGGTTACTGCAAGGTCGAATGGTAGGCAAGACATGTAGAAAACGCAGCCCACCAATGCACACCAACTTAGGTTTTTGACCACACATAGTAAGAGTCTAAGGAATTATAGTGGCACAACGCATTCCTTGGTGTTTTGGTGCGGTGAGTAACATCTTCCTTCGATTGTCTGAAATCTCAATGGCATGTTTTACGATCTCCCACACACACACTGCCTCCAACGATCATGGAAGTGGAACGCAAGCTTCTGGAAGAATATGTCCCTGTTTTCCCATGCTTGTTGGAAGGAGGCTAGTTTTTTTCATGATTCACCTCGCCAACGTACGGTCCGCGAGTTGATGGATGCTCAGGCTGTCTTCATCCTCATGGATTTCGCGTGTTTCAGCCGCACCATCCCAGGCTGACAGCATCCGCGACGTCCGACGTCCTGCGCTGCGAGCTCCATGAGACCCACCGACTGTGCCAGCTGCGCCGCGTGGAGCAGCAAGGCTGCCGCCTACGTGAGAAGTGGGTGCCCGGAAATGGGTCTTGGATGAATCAGCAGAGGGTGTGTGTGTGTGTGTGTCACACCCTGTTTCTAAGGGTCACCAACAGGTTTCTCATTCTAAGTGTGTGCTTAGCATGAAGAACATTGAGAATCGATAATGCATTGGACCGGTATTGGACATTCCTTCTGTAAAGCGGGAACAATTTCAGCAATCGTCAGCAATCGTACAAAGGGAGAATACCGACGCAGGCTGGCAATGCTTTTGGGAGCTCTTCTCCGAATCCTCTCTTCTTTGCTTTGTCTCTTAATGGGCTTTGATTTAATGGTTCTCATATTGTGTTTAACTATCTACTCTTGAAAAGTTATTCCACTTTTTTGTCAACGGTCCATACCCCCCGGCGTCTAATTAATTAACTATGCAAGTTTGTTTTTTTTAGATATTCAGCAACTCACATGACCATTGGAATAACTATTTAAGTTACCCTGCATTTAATGTGCAATTATTCAGCAACTTGAAAATTGCAAACGAGTTATAGCAACATGCAACAGTAAAACAATTAGAAAAAAAAAACCAACAACGCGACGGGCATGTCATAGGTCGGAATTATATAATCGTACTCAATGATGTTTGCTTACACTTACGGCACCTATCCCGATAGCGACCCTCAGCTAAATTTACATACAATAGACACAACATGACATAAGTGCTCAGTTCCAGCTCACAAATAACATGGATTATATACCTTCAGGAGAAATCGCTCATCTCCTTGCCAAGTGAACAACAATCGAGCCCAACCACCTTAACAATTCTTATATTTATAAAATATATATAGCTATTCCACAGCGCAGCTGTGCATATTCTTCCCCGCAAGGGTAAACCTGATTCATGCCTGAGACTTGTCCTGCGTAAGGGAGGACTGATTGAATTCATGGAACGGTCCATTGCCCTGTCAGTTGTTGGTTTTTCGGCACTCTGTCAGTCAGGTCTACTTCACGGAACATTCATCATGTTGGAGGGTCATGTCAGACTGAGTCTTATGATGTCTTACTGTATGTGTATTGGAGGTATTTTGTCATATTTTGTCCTCTCAAATCCTTGGAGATCGACTGTTGCGGTTTTCTGAGCATGGCTTGTGGTGGGTCAAGCGACTCCCTGTGCAAAAGTGGAGACTTCTCAAGTGTTCTCAGCTTCCCATCCTGGACAAGGTCTGGTGCGGTGTGTGCCTTTTCCATCTCTCTTAACCCCAACCACATGGTCACAGCAAAATACACAACGCACAACGCACGGCGCAAGAATCATCGGCCATCGACGTTGGGCTGTCGGCACTGGCCGACAGACGTTTGTCTAAAGCAATTTGCGTGCAAAGTCCTGTATATACGGAGGTGATCCAACTTCCAACCAAGTTCCTTTTGCTGAGGCTCCTATCGCCTGCCTTTCCAGGCACTCACGGACGACTCCCACAATACACGCGTGGGGTGGTGCCCTTTCCATCAACGGAAGGTGTGAGAAAGGAAACCGCCGACCTTCTCCTGCCAGGTCTTCCGCTCACCCGTCTGTGCCGCCTGGGGCTGGCTAGGTCGGTTTGATCTCCAGACTGGACAATCTAGTGAGCATGGAATAGGATGGACTCTGATACCTGTATTGCAGGGCAAAAGAAGAACACATCATGATTCTATATGATTCTGGTTGGAGGGGAGGGGAGCAGTGGGGCAGGATAGAGACGCCGGGGTGCCTTTTCCCGAAAGTGTTTTCAGAGACTCAGTGACTCTAACTATTGTTCTTGTATAGATTTGATGTCTGTGAGCTGCTACCCACCACATCGAACTCCAAGGATTCCAAAGCTTTCCGGGGCCCTGGAAGATGTGGAAAGCCGTGCGCCGTGCCAATGATGGCTTGTTCGTTCTCACCGAACGTGATGACAGGACTGTCCTTGTTCAGCCAGGACTGTCCATCCCACTCGGAACCTTCACACACGCAGCCAGGTCCCCGCACGCTGTTCTCGCCTCCCTTCTCTCGTCCAATCTGGAGAACAGAAACACAGCGTTTGGGTCGGGTGCCAGGTGAGATCGGCCTCCGACTCTTGCATTGTGCCAAAGCATCTGAAAACATCTGAAAACCAGACCTCTAACCTGGGCCTCCAATCCCACCGTTTTCCTTCATTGCGTAGAAGAACATGTTGCCATACAGTATGTTGCCCCATGGGATTGAACCCCCCCCGAGAATCATGTTTGGCATGGCTTTTTCTTCGGAGAATCCTTTAACCGGGATCCTTCTGGGATCTTCGGAGGGACTCTGGGAGTCCATTATGCTGGACATCAGCAGAGTCAGGGCCTGTCATGCCATGATCCATGAACGACCGGAGAGAAGGAAATGGTCGCATGCCGCATGGGGTTTCCCCCACCGGTTCCAGATGAAAATGAAGGATGTGGCCCCTGGACGCAAAACAACAACATCATGAAATACATTGAACAACTCACATCGAGGTTTGGCAAACCCCCACACTCTCTGAGAGACCACTCTAGTGCCTACCGAGACCACAGACATCCACCAAGCATTTTCTTCCGGTGAACCTCTCTACATTCTTCTATCCGGGATACTTGTTCCTATTAGCTTCTTGATACTAGTAGTAAGGCCAGGAGCTACAGTACTAGTAATGTCCTTGCTCCTAGTAGCGATGCCCTTTGTTCCTATTAGCTTCTTCCTTCTCGTTCAGTGTTCAGCCTTTAAGACTTCACCCACTGCAGTGGTGTGGCTTTCAGCGGCTTCAGTGGACATGGGGAAAACAGTTTGGCAGGATATTATGTTCCAGCCATATCAAGCTATAACATCCCAATAACCAAACCGAAGAGAACCCCTAAGAACTTATCAACAAATAAACTAAGTCCATTTACAGCATCCATACTTCTCGTGTCTTCTCATCGTATTGGGTTCTCGGTCTCAGTCCAACCAAGCCACCAAGCAAGATTCGTCCAATTCCTCATGAGTTCCTCACCGGAAAGCCCTGCGAATAAAAAACATCATCGCAATCTGTCCAAAGTCCATATATGATGTGGAAACTCAGGGTTCAGGAAGTGATGAAAGCAACGATGACGACAATGACGACGACAACAACGACAGCAGCAGCAGCAGCAGCAGCCACAACAACGTCCAGCGGGGCCTTAGAGAAGAGCAACCCCGCAGAGTAGAGGCGCTCTGCTTCCTGGCAGATCGCTGAAGGCTCATCGCGCAGGACGGACCGCGGGTCCGCCGACTGGTCTCGTCGGTGGGATGTGGGAGGTGGGATGAATGTAAAGCTTGTTGCAGATCCTGGAACAACCCTCCCACGCATTTGTGTCACTGGTTGATGACGAAAGCGGCTGAACCAGACTTGTGGTAAGGGACGGCATGCCAAGGATTGCCATGTTGGTTCTATTGGACTGGTCATGGTAGGACGGCGTGCGTCCTTCAACAAACATACAACACCCAAATTGGTGCATTGGATCTGGTCGGTGGCTTCAAACTATCGATTGAATCCCGCCATGTAGGACCACATCCCTGCACAGCACTCACAGCACTCACTGCTGCTTGGTTTCCCCACGCGCTCCGCTGGAGCAGAAGCGATCCACTCCTGCAGTTCAGTTCGAAGCCGGGAAAATGGTCACATGACAATCCCTAAATGATGACCCATGAGACTGGCATATATGACTCCCGAAACAGGCACAGCATGGCACAGCGATGGTTGATTAACGAACATACCGAACACGTTCCGAAGGTTCCCCGAAGGACCATTGGACGCAATTGGAAGGTCCCAGGTACCAAGTTCAGGATGGAGAACACAAGTTAACAACAGTTCAGCACTCTCGGAGGCCGATAGATGAGAATAGTGTCAAACAGTTCGGTGGATCTTTAAGCGCAGCGCTTGTTGGGCCAAAAGAACAGAATCCCACGAGGACTGGAGGCGAAAGAAGCAACATCTGGACCATAGACAAGTGTGGAACTGGAGCAGACTATGGAGAATGTTATCTGCTCCATACCAACGAGGACTGGAGGCTTCTTACATGTTTGATCCATCACTTTGACAAGTGCGCGAAGCTGACGGGTGTCAGACATCAAGAACAGAAATGTCACGTACGTCTGGCAGAGCAACAAAAGAGAGGTTTTGAGGATGATGAGGACATTGCTACCGGTGCCAAGTTCATTTAGGATGTAGGTGGGTTGTCCCTCTTCTGAAATATCTCTCAAAGTCTCACCTGGTTGAGTCAACCCTGTCAAGGAGCCTCGCTCTTCCTCAAGCAGCTGGTGCTTCAAAGGGCTGGAGCTTGTGCAACATCACCAAACAATACCAAACAAACCTATGCATCGCAGCGTGCCGCGTGCCGAGAGGAACCACCATCATCCGTTTGTTGGGATGCAAAACGCATGTCTTTTTGTTTAAGCATGCCCACAGCACCAGTGGCCAGGTTGAGAATCGGCCGGCCTCCTCAGGAGTGCCAAAGCCTCTGACATTCTATGGGAGTTGATCTGACTGTGATGAAAGGAAACTTCCGGATCCTGACTTGTCACCAGAAAGCACTTCACATCATGTGTGCAAATTATGTACAATGTATATATCTTTTGATTTACCGCAGTTGTGAACATCATCAAATCAACGTCCGCACCTTTGAGCTTTCATCAGCTGCTCGATGCTTGCATGGGCGAGCAAGATTTCTCTTCCCAACACATCCTTCACGGTGCTACCTGTAAACATCCAATGGCATGAGCCCCTCCAATGGCTGCGACGCCCAATGGCTAACCTAACGCACAACCACATTAAATTTGGTGTAGTCAACTGGTAGGGAGAACTCAAAAGTATCATCATCATGTATACATGAAGAACGTGGGTCGAGGTTCCATGGTTTTCAATTTCACGATCTAACTCTCGCATGAGGAGAAGAATCCGCCGCCGAGAACGCAAAGCTTTGGGGCCCAGGTCTGCCCTCATCGGCGCCAGCTAGAAAGCGTCAGGATTCGAACGAAGGGTCTGGGCCGCGGCCGGGCCCATGGAGTCTCGGTGTAGCCGAAGAGAGTCTGTTTGTTATCTATTTGTCGTTGTTTTTTTGCTGGTCATCCTAAGGATGGTAGAATATGGCAAACTTCTCTTCCAAGTTCAACTTATGTATTGTTTCAGCATGGCTATATTATGCTATATTAGATCGTTTGAGGCTCATTTAGTGCTTCACTCAACACTCCATACTCAATCCCAAAGGCTCAAATGGATCACAGCAAACGGCACTCCTGGCTCTCCTCTGCACCACCAGGCGAAATAGGTCGACCAGAATCACGACTGTTGTTGCGACCCTGTCTTTGAATCTCTGCTCGACCTGCTGGTCCTTCCATCACAACTACTTGATAAAACTCATACTCTTGGCTCGGCTGAAACTCAAATGAATGGTTGTTTAGGCACGTGGATGCTCAGGAATGGCCGCTGGTGGATGGTCGCAATCCAGCTGTCACGGACGCCGATCCTTTTTCCTTGTGTGCGGCTGTTGTCGACGTCCCACTCCACCTTGATTTCGCTCGCCAAGGTGTTGACGACCAACAAATACATCCTCCTGGGATTTTGCGGCACTTGCACCGTCTCAGCGCCTTTTCCATTCCGCAAAGGAAGCACCACGGTCACTGCACCGGCCATTGCAAGAAATTGCAAAACACCTCCGCTCCAGTGTGCTCCAGTCCGGGAAATCGATCCAAAGAGCTGAGTCAAGATTTGATCAAGATTGGACCATTGGGCCCGTGGGGAATGGAAGTGGAGAAACTTCTGCATCGGCGAGGCCTCCTATCTTAGATCCTGTGATCAGGATAGCCTTGTTCGTATCTGGGTCGTTTAAGGGATCGCTTCTAGAGCCGAGCTTGGACAACATGGCCCTTGTCCCCAATGAGCACCCCTAAGTATTCAGCTCATACATCTGATTCGTGATCAACCACCCTTTGATCGAGCATCATGTGGTCATCGATCACATTAGCATGCTTGGAACCGGAACAAAAACTCTGCCCACGTGCTAGTCCTGCCTTCAGGCACCCGCGCGCGCGCGCGGCGTTGACACGGCGCAACTGCGGTCTCCTCCACCTTCTGGTTCAGCTCCTCAAAGCTCACTTGCTTTCGCAGCTGCAAGGCCTCCATCACCTCATCGAGCGAGGCGAGGCGAGGCGAGGCGAGACACAGCGAGACACCCCGTGACACCCGTCGGTGTGACGGTTGGTTCACTTGCAACGTCGGTCGGGGGGGGGGGGGTGCACGCTGAGGATCCTAAATAACAAAAAAAGTGTCTTTTTCAATTGACTCTACTGGCAAAGAAGTGCAGTTTCATGCTGTCAAAGATGGATCATGGCAGAAGACTGCAGATTCCAGGTTCTCTATCTCTTTCAAAGAATAGTGATACTAGTAGATGCCTTCAAAATCATTCAACCAGTTTCTTCAAAGTGACCTTTTGAAGGTTCCTTTTCGTGACCCTTTCTGTGACCGAACCAACCAGGTGATCAAGTTTGGTCACTTTGAAGAACTATGTAACATTTACAGAACTTGATGGGATTTAGATTGACCAGTCCGTCCCTTTCCAGCGAGAAGATACCTGAGAAGGGCCAGAATCACATGCGCCAGAATACCTGAGTCCCTCTTCAGATCTCATTCCAGGAGAAGTTGAGTCAAACATCGAAAAGTGATGCTCAGCGGCCACAAGTCAGCCTTTCCAACGGCGCGGCTTCCAGCCGAGATGCGATGCGACGACATCAACTCACGATTTCGCCGGTGTTCCGCGGTGTTCGGAAAAACAAAGAGAAAACCAACGCGGAAGGCTCTTAGACCAAGGGCCCACTTCTGCTCACTTCTGATTACAGTGCTTTCAGAGTAGAAGATGGCACGTCTGGGCCCCCAAGTTTGCTGGTGCAATTATGGGGGTCTATGTATAAATACCAAACCACCAATCGAACCTCTGAAACCACTGCAAAGTACGTTTCACTCTGATTGTTTCAGAGGTGCGCTGCCTTTGATGTTTTACCGCAGATCCACACCTCTGCATACATGTTCGCAGCATAGACCTCGAGCACGATGACCTGGTGGCGTCGAAGCCCGCACGAAGCAGCGTTTTGCCGGCCCCGACGAGCTTGGAAGGGGAATGCTGGAAAACCAAGACAAGAACATTGGTTGGATTGCTATATGTTACGAGTATGGTACTATACTTGGTTGATACCTCTTTTTTTGCTATATGGGGGTCACTAGAGTTTGCATGGTGCTGCACCCTTGTTTTCTTTTTTGGTTATTCGACTATGGAACTCAACACGTTTCAACATGAATCAAACTGATCCAAAAAGGCTAAGAACGCCATCAGCACAGCTCCGACGATGTCCAGTGACTGTGGACATCTTGTTGTGTGATATCTTCTAGAGAAACACTATTAGTAATTTAATGAGCAATAATGAGCTATATTGAGTTATTATTTAATTAATCAGATTCAATGTGATTCAATAAGTAATTTTCTTGGGCCTCAGATTTCTCAAAGTGTTTAGATCTTCCGGTTGATGGCCTTTCGTGGTGTAGTCTCAACCTATGAAGATTACCTCGAACAACTGAACGAGGCGAATAGGGATTTTGCTCACCAGTTCAGATTGGAATGACAAGCTGACATTCTCGCCCTAAGGATCCAAGTACCCTCTGAGAAGGTGTTTGGGGTGGGTTTGGAGGGTCCAAGTACCTTTTGAGGAGGTACTTGGATCATCTTGGATCCCTAGGGTCGAGTATTTCCCCTGCTCCATCTTGGCCCAACATGAATTGTGTCTTCACCGAACGTGGATACCACCTTGGCCGCCAGAGCCGCCAGCTACCTCACTTTTCCTTTCCCTCTCCCCCCCCCTACGGCTCTCCATCTACACGAAAACACCGGGCCCTGGTGGCGTTCGACTTCGCTTCACCGCGACCCGTGAAGCGAAGCATTCGTTCGCGCTGTGTGGCCCGTGCCGGCCAACGCGAGCTGGTGCCCTTGAAGAGCCCTGAGGTGCCATCCACGTCCAGCTCGCTGCCTCGTGCCACCGGGCGGCTGGCGGGTGGGTGGCTGAAGTTTGAGCACCTCCATTCTGAATAAAACAAACAAGCCAACAGAGGTGGATAGTGAGCTGAACTAGGACCTTACCACCCAGGGGCACCTATTATGGGATAGGTGTTAATTGGGGTTCTGAACAAACCTCTGTTGGAGAATTCACGAAACTGCGCCCTGGGCCATGACCCCCCAAAAAGATCTCCAAAATGTAGAAATTCTAAAAGCTGAACATGAAAGGACTCTCAGTACGTCGCAGCCTGTTTGGTGGAACAGTGGACCCCGGACCCCGCCCCAAAAGGATCTCCACCCGATTGGCTGAAAAAAAGCCAGGAGCCAAGGGAACTCGTTCCCAGAAATGGAATTCACCCGCAAGAAAACAGAACAAATCCCCCCAACTAGATGCCAAAAACTAGGATGCCCCACGCAGGTGCAACGTGGAACCGTACGTGGAAGTGGAAGCTTCCAAAAACGGCGTGGAACCACCATGGAGAACACGGCCGTTCCAGGCAGCGCGGGTGGAAGCTGGGCACTGGGCACTGCGCCAAATTGGACAAAACAAAAGGTCCCAACGAAGAACTGTTCATGAGCATTCCTTTCAATCCATAGAGGGCAGTTAATACTATTAGAGGGCAATATGGTGGCTTCGAGAAGCTTTATAACTTCTGTGCTGAAGGAAGCAAATTCCTTTCACTGCCTGGCTGCCTGCCAAACAGTACGGCAAACCATGGCAATCTCCGGTGTTGTGTTTCTGGTGACAGGTCTCTAAGTCTCACGAGTCTTTATCGTATGAAGACCACTACATCTGAAGTCTGATTGGTCTGCCTCTTCCCGGACGGTCATCTGGTGGCTTCGACCATCATGGGAGTTGATCTATACAGTTCTTCATCGCTTGACCAAAACATACCCAAACCTTCCCATCTTCACCAGGATCCACCCAGGATGAGACCATCTTGACCACGATCATTGCTATGATTGCTTGGTTTGCTTTTACCCTCCACCCTCCGGTCATCTCCTGTCTCCCGCCCAAGTTCTCCCAAATGCTGCCAAGCGGCTCACGGTGCGGGTGATGCGGCCGATGCGGAAGATGCTCTCCAGTGGAAAGAGTGAGTCATCCACATTGTGTCCACGCCTGAGTGGAAGAGTCCCAAGAAGACCCTTCCGTTGGACCATTGAAAACATTGTTAGTTGAGCAGCGTTTTTTTGTCCAAACATTCCAAACTCCTTATGTAGTCCTTAATAGTCCTTAGTAAAGTTTTTGCTTTGCAAAACCCATTACATCAATGATCCCAGGGCAGTGAACCACCCGTTGCTGAGGAAAAGGGTGTTGGAGCAAAGCCAACTGCACATGCCTGGGTACTGTGCCTGGGTGTGTCTGGAGACCAAGCAACGAACAGTTGCATTATATACTATCATGGACAGCCAGTTAGAATTCAACATAAGGAATTAGGAATGTAGTTAGAATATGAAAATGTATCATATTCCAAGTGCTAATTTCTACCAGGTCCGCCTCAGTGAATTAGAACCTAATTCATGTTTTTCATTGATTTTATATGAGGGACGGTCAAAACTCCTTATTTTTTTTCAGCTAAAAAATGGACGTCATCGGTTTTGAGGTGGACCTTATCGTTTTACAGCGTTTTGAGTTCGTCGCATACTTATGACCATATACAGCGCTGGGGTTATCGGTTTTGAGGTGGACCTTATCGTTTTGCAGGGTTTTGTGCACAAACCTACCCCTCTTTACTAAAGTGGTCTTCGCATGTTTTGACCGTGGTTCATATGATTTTATATTCTAAGTGTATGTCCACCACTGTAGTTATATTGTTTCTGTTTCTCAGAAGTGAGTCACCCGATTTGCACACCCAATACCCTCCCAAATTGACCCAACAGTTCCCGTTTCTCTCAAGAAAGTCTGAGGCGCAGGCAAGGACATGTGTTTTGGGAAGCTGGGACACTTCTCATCTGGCCTCACCGATGCGACCAAGTCCAGGTCTCAAGGCGACTGCACCGGCCGGCATGGATCATGTAAACAGAAGACCTTTTCATTGAAAAACACGTGCCTTTTCATTGACATTGGGAGAGAGAGTGTGTGTGTGTGTCAACCCCTGGGCCAAGGGTTCACCCCCACCACAGTTCACAGGCAGGGGGCACCTGAAGCAGAGATAGGGCAGGTGCCAACGAAGACACCTATCTCTTGCTTGTGACATCGACGGGAGACGTCCTGTCGACGTACCTGCTCTAACTTTTGAACAAGCTGTCACCCCACTCTTCCGCGTTTTGTTTCATGGTGGTTCACATGATACTCCCCCACAAACAGGTTTCTCTCAGCAGCCGTCCGCCGACTTGCGCCGCGCCACCCGAGCGACCGATCGTTCTGCAGACTTCACCAACAACTTGTTGAAACACCTACAAGTCTTTCGGACTCTTCACCATGCAGTTCTGTCACCTTCCTTCCCAGCGTGGTAACTGAGTTAACTGAATACAATTGTCAGAGTGTGTTTCGCTCAGCCGTCCCACTCGGGTGCTGAGTGTGATCCCCGTCATAGGGGCGCTGTCTCACCGTGCAAGCATTCACTGACTTCACCACTCACAGGAACTCCACCGGAAGTCACCTCCACATCCACCGAACTAACTGCCACCACGGCCGCCGGGGACTCCATAGCCGCCGGGCTTTAAAACGGTACTCCATCCGCAGGCCAGGTAGGTTTCCCAACCCTCCCCCCAGCCGAGTTCTACTCCCCACCTATTTAGGGCAACATAGGGAAATGGTACTCGACACACTTGTGTGTCGGTGCCTTTCCCTGTGTTGTTCCGGTTCTAGTCTTCTCTACCCGGGCGGTCTAAGACTAAAGTCCCGCTCCCTAACTACTGCACTTATTTATTTTCGGCTAAGTAATCAGTAACTCTAGAGTGCTAGGTAGTCAGACACACACATGTACACACACATGAACATACATCCCCTCCCTGCCCCCTCTTTTCTTCTTACGCTTTCCGTCGTTTGTTGGGCTTTCTCTCAGGCTTTTTAGGTTACTCTTCAGGCTCGTTTCCCTACCCCAGTCAAGGGCTAAGTATTCACCTTTTTTCTACACCTATCTTTCTTTCTTGCCCTCTTAGCGCTGCTCTTTCTGTCTTTCCTTTCTTTTGTTTCTAAGGCTTTTTAGGTGACTATCTTACGTTTTATGCCAGAGAGCCGCAAAGCGGCGGAGTGTGTATCACACTCTGTACCTAAGAATTTTCCTTGTTTGATTCCAGCAGGGGCGCCGATCACGGCGATCTGTGTGTGTCAACCCCTGGGCCAAGGGTTCACCCCCACCACAGTTCACAGGCAGGGGGCACCTGAAGCAGAGATAGGGCAGGTGCCAACGAAGACACCTATCTCTTGCTTGTGACATCGACGGGAGACGTCCTGTCGACGTACCTGCTCTAACTTTTGAACAAGCTGTCACCCCACTCTTCCGCGTTTTGTTTCATGGCGGTTCACATGATACTCCCCCACAAACAGGTTTCTCTCAGCAGCCGTCCGCCGACTTGCGCCGCGCCACCCGAGCGACCGATCGTTCTGCAGACTTCACCAACAACTTGTTGAAACACCTACAAGTCTTTCGGACTCTTCACCATGCAGTTCTGTCACCTTCCTTCCCAGCGTGGTAACTGAGTTAACTGAATACAATTGTCAGAGTGTGGGATTGATATTCACGGAAAAAAACAAAATAACCCCCTGTCCATCATCTGCCTGGAAATCCTTTCAACTACCAGTAATTACAAAAGGAACATGATGGTAGGGTTTCTCATCATCCACTCATCATGCCACAATCCATGAACGATTCATCACCCACAGTCACACGGTTTCCCCATCATCCACTTTGAGTCCAAAAACCAAAACCGGAGTCCCAACTGTTCAATGCGGACAGCGATGGAACATGCCTTCGTCTTCAGTGCGATCACCGGAAGACACCTGCATTTGCAGCTCCCAACCGGAAGAACAGCATTTTAGTCAGTCCCAAACACTCCATGCATGCCGTATATGCCGCCTCATTGATCCCCCAAAACCACCCCAACTGATCGGCATAAATGGCAGTCCCATGGAGTGTCTGGGAGTGATTTTTCATGATTTTTCCCAGTTTTCGGGTGATTCATTGCTTCACCCGCTCCGCAAAAAAGAGACGTCACCCGCTTCACCCGCCAAAAACCCTTCGACCACCGTGGCACACCCACCGTGACAGACTCTGCGGCCGGCGACCAGGGGTTCGCTGCCCGGCCGCCTGACGATGAGCAGCACGTTGCAGCGCGACTTCGCCAGGCGAGCGATCGCCTCGGTGTTTTGGACTCGAATCGATGATGTTTGGGGTCTTGGACGCGGGTCCGGGCCGGACCGAGCAAGGGTCTAGCAAGCCTAGCCACCGCTGACGCGTCTCTGCCGTCGCCAAGGTGCCATGTGTCTGGAAGAGAGGGCGCTAAAGAAGGAGCCGCCCCCTGGGCACGACCATGCGGAGATGGGGTGGGCACGGTGATAGAGTGACTGAAACCTTTTGGGCGTCCAACAGTCGGGTGCTGAGTGTCCACCAAAAGTCGGTCCTCACCTTCGGTGGTGAAAAGAGTCCCCTCAACAAGACATCAAGGTTACTGTCTTTACTCTTCGACTGTCGCGTCGAGGTATCATTTGCGTGGAAACAGTTTTGTGAAACACTTGCCGCTTGCCGCCGTTTCAAGATCCCCTTTGTCCTTCCGTCTAATATCTATTCTGTTTTGTTGGCTAGATTTCCTAGTTTCGCCCTAATGTGGTTCAGACCATTCGCGGAGCCTCGAAGGGCCCAGTCAAGGAATGTCATGGTTCAGAACCAGGTGAGTATCATAAGCTGCAAGAAGGTCTCAAATTTGTTTGAACTCCGAAGGCAACCCCACGTCGGTCTCGTCGGTCTAAAGAACCAACTGGGTGCGTCGCACCCAAGGAGAGCCAAAACGCCTGCTCCAAGCGTCCATTCTCCTGGGAAGCTGGGGACAAAAGCCCCACCCAGTCGCCCTGCTCGTCTTTGGAGAAATCCAGTCCAGCTGGGGACACCTTTCGGTTTGGAGGTTCGGAGTTATGAAGCCCGGTGACTTGAAATCAAATTGGGAAAGGCAAATGAGCAAATGTAAAATTGCATATAATTGTGAATGTGTAGTTGTGTTTATTTTCTATTATATTAACATGTAAATATCAAAAGAATAACGTATGACATGAGGCGATAAGCCCAATCAAACTTAGGTCAAAACTATGACCCTTCCAATGGAACACCCAGCTAGAAGTTGCTGATGATTGTGGCACTTGGTGAAGACTTGTTTGCTCTGGAATCATGGATACAAACAAGCATTTAACCACCTACAGTACGTGCTGTAGACTGTTGATTTCATAACATCCCGCCAATTAGATTGTAAAACAATGTAGATCCTCTTGATATCGATTCATCAACATCCAACATGAATCCTTCTATAGTAGAATGCTTGCAGTTAGCATAGCGACTATAATTAGTCATCCTGGACTAGATTCAGATAGAATATGGGAAACTAAAAAAAACAACAGGAAACTGGTCATGTTTGGGATTGGTCAAAGTGTGTTTATATTCTATCTACTCCAGGACTCCAGGATGATTATAATACATTATAAGTCCAAACGCATCCTCCGTCAACAATTTTGGACTATAACTCTCAGATCCTATTAGAATTCGATTTTGGAATTCGTCAACATATGGGTGTGCACTTTTTTGAATATATTAAAATAGGGGAGACGTCCCAGGCGTTCCGACCCCCCTGGAAGAAGAAGAATAGAGATAGTCGACCCAGCCAGGGCCAGGGGGTCTCCCTAATTATTGAAATACACAAACGTTAACATACACACAAACATTATATTTGATACAAGCATTAAAATACACAAATATATGTGTATATATATATTAAATATACAGTATATTACCCTATTAAAAGACACACACACCCATATTCTACAGATCCGATGAGACCGGTCGCAGTCCCTTCCCGTCCGCCTCCTTGGCTTCCAACTTCCGCTGGGCCACGTACCTGACAAAGTGAAGCGGCTGCCGTTTGAGCGGCAAGCGGCACAAATTGTTGACCACCAGAGAAAAAACATCAACTTGAATTGGAAATTCATGGAACTTCGCTGAATAGTAGACGGATGTTGGATGTATTTGGAATTCAACTGTGTTTTTTCATGCAAATCTTGGAATTCAGGTTTACATTCCACTGAGAGGTTTGCCAGCTTCGACCCAGGACGTTCGCTGCGGACGTTCGCTCTATCAGGGGTGTCTTCGATACCCACCCTCATCCAAAACCTATCTCCACCTGGCTATGGACCCGACCCTGGAGGTCCACCGGGCCCCGAAAGGCTCGGCTCGCTCCGCCACAGCCGGCCTGTCGACCAGCTTTTGAAGCCCCAGCATGGGCAACTGCAAGGGCCTGTACCTGTGGCGTTGGAAGAACTCTCTGTGAGGCATGTGACGCATGGGATTCAGGTTCGGGGAGCCATGCGATGAAGCGAAGTGGGAAACAGGTTGGAACCAAGCCAAATGGTCTTTAGAAGATAAACATGCGACATGTGTAATTGTGTACCAAAAAGCTTTCAGAGCAAAGGCAATATAGTTATAATTTATAAACAAGCTGTTTGTTGGAGTTTTGGCCACCTCCCCGTTTCCACCGTTTCTTGGATCCTCCTGGAAGCAGGTCACAAATCAGTAGCGGCCCTGAGATGTACAGCTAACCACGGTTTACAAGCAGTCGTGTTAAATGTCTTCGTTATTTAAATTGTACTTTAGTTTTTGGTATACAGTTTTGGTATAGTATAGGATCTACCAAGTTGTCTTAGATGTACTGTATATGGCGAGACTCTTACGGTCAACATCCTGAATTTGTCAGGTATGTTAGTGCGGATGCCTAGTTGGAGTCTTTCATGGTGGGCCTCATTCATGAAACTGCATGAACCCAGAAACACCTTCAGTATTTCTTAGGCGACACTCAGAAACTTGCTAGAGCGCATTTAGTTGGACAGTCGGACAGTCAGTAAACAACTCTGAGAGCTCAGCCTTCAAGAATCTTCCTTGGAGATGATCAAAAAAATCAATAGAATTAATATGATCTGTTTGCATTTGTATACAATATTACAATATATTACAATATTGCAAAGTATTCCAGTGGTGCACCTACAACTTTTTAAGACTACCTGCATCATGAATCATCTGGAAATCCCTTCGCACCCCTGGTTGGGGGGCACGTGACGGCGGTGTGGTGAATGTTGGCCTCTTCAAACCAACAAAGCGCCGCTTGCACCAGCTGCATACACCTTACTACCGCGCATGGAAGGCGGCGCAAGGATTTGCACTACGTCGGCAGCGAATTCAAGCGCGTGCGGAATGTGCGGAACAGATGGAACAGCAACAGCCTGAGAGCTTCATGGGGCTGGACCGAGGAGAAAGTCAGCCTCAAGACACAAAAAATATGCCAAACATCGGTTAAACAAGATCTTCAGGTAAAATGTTGGATTTGGCACCGCACTGTTTTCAAAATCACATCAAGAGAAGATCAGTTGCTTTTTTGTGTGAACCAGTCAAGGTTAAAGCCGGGTTTCTCCATCTAAGTCAAAGTCTCTGGGAGTCTTTCCACTAGCATCATCCCTCCTTCAATTGTTTCTTTCTGTCGGGGTGTGCAATCGTGTCCAAAGTTACCAGTGGGAAACTTTCCGAAGGTCTTGAGCATTACTTCACACAATGGCCTCTTTCTGCCTTTTTGTGCCTTTGGTGTGTTCGATCATGAAATCGCGCGACTGGATCCTTTCCTGGTCTTGGTTCAGCACAGTCTCAGTGTGCGATGCATGAAGTAACATGTCTACCCCATTACCAGATGATGATAGGTCCAAGACTTCCAAGATTAGCACGGTTTAAGCTCGCGGTGCATCTCTCCCACTTCCTCTCCCTGGGCATTCCGCACGGTGCCAGGTTCTCCACCATCGGCGCCAGCTGACCCAGGGCTGCGCTGCACTCAGGCGTGGAGCCGGTGGCGCCGGCACCCGCCGCAGGGGTGGAGACCGCCTGTTCAAAGGATCGTTGTGAATCAAGGGGGTGTCACTGAGTGGTTGTGAAGTATGCCAGTGGTTGTGAAGTGCGTGACACATGAGAGAGATAGTACATGATGGTAGTATGCCAGCTACGTGGATGTACGTGGTACGTGCTGTGGTACATGTGAATGTTGAGAATTGATCGGTGATACCGGAGGATGCAGGAGGTATGTAGCTGAGAATGATGTATATCAGTTCACAGCTGTGGAGAAACACTATGCGTTGGGTACCCTGTATAACAAGTCTAAAATCAACAGCCCGAAGCTCGAAGCCAACAAACACAGTACAATACCACTCACGTACCATGCTAGCGGAGGAAAAGAGCGGCAAAGCCATGTCACACTAAATAGCACAGCCCCCACGTCGAGTTTGACGATAGAATATAGCAGCCCAACAAGGAAAGGCAGCATTAGATCCCAATGAACTTCCTAAAGGTACAGGAATCCTCCACATCGATAAATAATGATAAATCTGAGCATCACCTGCCCAGTCTGACCACTGGTCTGTCTCAGTTGGTCTATGGATTGACATCTGTATCTTCTCAGGCTGGGGTCTACTGATTTGGATGGTTCACCAACCAGGCATGGGTTGGAGCTGGGTTGGAGCCTATTGTTGTACCATGTACTTCTCCATCATCCCCTCCGGTCCACTCCAGGCCTCTGCTTGTGGCATGCTCTGCAAAGCGCTGGCCAACGCATCCATCAAGTGCCTTAGCCAAGCCTCACGCGTGTAGAGCCTCAGGTGGGCGGGGCGGGGATTTCCCGACGGCCAACCGTTGCACCCGTACCTCTTTCCTGGTTGGTGTGCCTCCTGAACCACTCTTGGTCTACATCCTACCTC